>JADLZN010001230.1:0-115644 GCA_018155175.1 Sinocyclocheilus anophthalmus
GGTGTCCATCCATTATCCGTCCTCAAACAAGCCCTGGCTCCATTTTCAATTAATATCCGAACCATCTCTGTTTGGCCTTAAACAAGATCAGAGGTTAAATGTCATTAGCATCACACATGCAAGAACCCCAGGCGGAAAAAAGTGCACTTCCACAATGTACTTAAAGTGCTCTATTTTCACACACACTAATTTTGTACTCGACATACTAAAAATGATTCTTTAGTACTTCTTAAGAACATCTAAGTGTACTCAAATGTGCTATTTTGAGACACCGTGAACTAAAATGTGCTTTTAACATACTATCTCTGTATTTAAAAAATTTATTTACTTACCACTTGTAGTACACTTGAACCCACTAGTGCATGAAATATCGGTTCAAGTGTACTACAAGTGGTAACTAAATACATTTTTTTAAATACAGAGATAGTATGTTAAAAGCACATTTTAGTTCACGGTGTCTCAAAATAGCACATTTTAGTACACTTAGATGTTCTTAAGATTAAGAAGTACTAAAGTATATTGTTAGCATATTAAGTACATAATTCGTGCATGAAATAGAGCACTATGGAATGCAAAAAAAAAAATTTTTTTTTTTTTTTTTTTGTTTTACATATGGTTTTTTTCCGCCTGGGAAAAAAACTGGGTTAATATCCAGGTCACATTTTTACCATATTCATGTCATTTGTAAAAGATAATTAAGTTATAATAATGATTGTTTTTTTATACATTTTGAATAAAACAGCACTTTCTGGTCCCTAAAGTAGGCTATAACCTGCCTTTGGATGCTGCCCAGTGCAACGGGGTCTTCTTGTTCCAGTCTAAGTCTTTCTGATTAGGGTCACACGATTTTTTCCTCACAATTTCTTCCACTAGATCATAATCTCCAGAAGCTGCTGCCTGATGCAACTCTGTCATCTTTTTTTTTCTGTGTTGCTTTTCTCGCTTGACTTGTTACCACAGCAACTCGACAGCGGGCTTTACCCATTGAAAAAAAACAAAAGGTTTTAAATAAACATCTAAATAATTATTATTCTATTAAACAAATATTCACTATATATTTTCAATGTAATGTCTATTTTGATTTCGCGCTACATTACTGTACAGAATAACTCTGTAGCAGCATACAGACGGCGTTGTCACGTGACACCAGTTACTTTTCTCAGCGTAGTTCATCATGGACCAATCACATGCGACAATTAAGGAAGTTAAGATAGATTGTTTGGGCGGATTCACATTTGCGTGTCAGGTACCACTCCACTGAATTTATATATATTTGTATGCATTGTAATGTACAAATGGTTTAGTTCGGATAAAAAATAAAACGGCCATTAGATCTGAACGCAGCTAGGTCGAAGGATTTTGAGCCGCTGTGCGCCCCCTTGAGAAAGAGCTTTGCACTGTAGGCCTCATGCGAAACGACAAGCATAGCCTCTACCGGTGATACTAAGAAATGAGAAACAATAGGGACGTCGATTATAGAAATTCTGAAAGACACGCATATATATTCAGGAGATTCGCTTACGTAGTTTACTGTACATTTATTTTCGAGTGTCATGATTGCAAGATTACTTACTTACTGTGGAGCCATTCATTGAAACCCAGCACATTATGGCAGTAGAGAGTGAGAAAAAAAACACTTGTGCATTAGAGCAAACACCGTGTATTAGGAAAACATCTTAACTAAACTGTGTCAAGTACACATATACAGATCAAAACAAGTACATCACTCCTGGCAACCCAACACAACAGCAGAGTAAAGTGCACAAGCTATCTGGCCCTAAAGAGGAGAGTACAGTACGGCAGAGATCCTGTACACAGGGCGATAACAAAATGAGAGAGGCACGTTGAGCAGATACAGACTCAGCGGACACAAGTTGATGATAGAGACGGGCAGACACAGAAAAACATGGCTGCCACCGGAGCAGAGACAGTGTTCACACTGTGATCTGAATCAGATAGAAACAGAACTGAAATGCTGTGTGTTTGCTGCTCCAATATGTGTCGGCCTGTCACCACAGAAGAGACAACACTCACCCTGCCCTGATCTGAGTTTCCAGCCACATCTACATTTATTAGGCCAGATTTTACTCTTTATTATTACTTAGATGGATATTCGCTTCTGTAAATATTGTCTAATCCCTTATTTTATTGTTATTTTAGTTATATACATAGTAATAATTTACACTACATGTTTAATACTTTTCTCTATTATGTTTCTTTCTGTTAATACTGTGTACTATTTGTAAGCAGTCCGCTGCACTTTTTTTTTTTATTTTTACTTGGCAATACAAAGGTTATAATTTTGTCCTGCCAATAAAGCACTCTTAAATTGAAATGAAATTGAGTGTGTGGTGAGAGAGTGAGGAGTGAGTGTGTGTGTGGAGAGCGAGAGAGAGTGAGAGTGAGAGTGTGTGTGCATACCAGGTGTAGCATCTTGTGTGACTTTGATGGAGTAGAGCGTAGCAGCAAAGCCTGAGCCATAAGAAAACACACCGATTCTCTGTCCTGCCAACTGCTGTGGTGCATGTCTGTAGAGATAAAAACGCTAGTGCATCACATTTACAGCAACTTTTTAAGAAGCAAAAAGGCTGTAATACACACTCATGAAAAGCACCTGTGACACTTACTGAGCGAGAACTGAAGCCAAGCAGCCGTACACTGATGGTGTGTACATGTTACCATTCTGGTTTGATATAAGGAGAGACGCCTTTGTCTTATTCTCAAACACTTCTGAGCTGGCCTTCATAAAGGTCTTCTCCACATCTCTGTCAAAGTAAGTGTCCTCAATCTTCACATCTCTGCAAAAAATGAGAATGAAAATTAAAATGTTTGGCTTTTACCATGATGTGCTCACTATGAACTGCTGGTTTATAGAAAAGAGCTGTGAGAAGAATCTTCAAACATTCCAAACTAAATTCAAAATGTAAATAAAAATTCTAATTTAAATAACTATTCATTGAAAGTGGCTGCAGTTATGTCACTGTCTGTTGTGAGACCCTTCTTAAAGAGGAATTAACCTGAAAGCTTCCAGTCCGCTGAAGGGTCCGCTCTCTGTGTCTGGACTGGGATGACAGAGGAAATCGTTGAGCATTAGTCGAGCCAAAGACTTCTGCACCAGTTTACAGTAAGGAGAGTGGAACACCATGAAGCCGAAGTCTTCAAGACTACAATGCTTTTCAATACCCTCTGAAACACAAGGAAGACAAAACAAACGAATTATATCAGATACTGTGGCAGAGTTTTCACCCATTCATGGACCCTGAAGAAAAGAAAGATGAAACCTAAATACTAATACTAATTTACTAGCAATGCATTGATGGTTTGGCCACTGAAAATTGAGAAAGTTTGGCTGATAATGTGAACAAACCCTTACACTAAGACGTGCATGATCAATGATCATGGTTTATTTGGGTATTACACAGCATGTAATGCATTAAAGGAGGAATTGTCTTTTATGAGAAACTACTGGGATTTCTTAATACCAAACTAGTTGAATGTGATTTTCCAAAACATAACATCGACAAAAAAAAAAAAAAAAAAAAAAAAAAAACAAAAAAAAAAAAAAAAAAAAAAAAAAAAAAAAAAAAAAAAAAAAAAATCTATGGATAGCCCGTTTCCGCCACTGAATAAAAAAAATAAAAGAAAAAAAAGCTTATTGTGACATTTTATCTCATTATATCACGCAATTATGAGAAAAAAAAAAGTGTCAGAATTGCGAGTTTACATCACGCAATTATGAGAAAAAAAGTGTCAGAATCGCGAGTTTATATCACGCAATTATGAGAAAAAAAAGTGTCACAATCGCGAGTTTATATCACGCAATTATGAAAAAAAAAAAAAGTGTCAGAATCGCGAGTTTATATCACGCAATTATGAGAAAAAAAAGTGTCAGAATCGCGAGTTTATATCACGCAATTATGAAAAAAAAAAGTCAGAATTGCGAGTTTATATCAAGCAAATTATGAGAAAAAAAAGTGTACAATTGGGAGTTTGTATCACGCAATTATGAGAAAAAAAAAGTGTCAGAATTGCGAGTTTATATCACGCAATTATGAGGAAAAAAAAGTGTCAGAATTGCGAGTTTATATCACGCAATTATGAGAAAAAAAAGTGTCAGAATTGGAGGTTTATATCACGCAATTATGAGAAAAAAAAGAGAATTGGAGGTGTATATCAGCAATTATGAGAAAAAAAGGGTCAGAATTGCGAGTTTATATCACGCAATTATGAGAAAAAAAAAGTGTCAGAATTGCGAGTTTATATCACGCAATTATGAGAAAAAAAAGTGTCAGAATTGGAGGTTTATATCACGCAATTATGAGAAAAAAAGTAGCAATTGAGTTTATATCACGCAATTATGAGAAAAAAAAAAGTGTCAGAATTGCGAGTTTATATCACGCAATTATGAGAAAAAAAGTGTCAGAATTGCGAGTTTATATCACGCAATTATGAGAAAAAAAAGTGTCAGAATCGCGAGTTTATATCACGCAATTATGAGAAAAAAAAGTGTCAGAATCGCGAGTTTATATCACGCAATTATGAGAAAAAAAAGTGTCAGAATTGCGAGTTTATATCACGCAATTATGAGAAAAAAAAGTGTCACAATCGCGAGTTTATATCACGCAATTATGAGAAAAAAAAGTGTCACAATCGCGAGTTTATATCACGCAATTATGAGAAAAAAAAGTGTCACAATCGCGAGTTTATATCACGCAATTATGAGAAAAAAAAGGGTCACAATCGCGAGTTTATATCACGCAATATGAGCAAAAAAAGTGTCAGAATTTTTAGATGTTGCGAGTTTATATCACGCAATATGAGGAAAAAAAGGTCCGAATTGCGGAGTTTGTATATCACGGCAATTATGAGAAAAAAAAAAAGGTAAGAACGCGAGTTTATATCAAGCAATTAGAGAAAAAAAAGTGTCAGAAATAGCGCGTTTGTATCACGCAATTATGAGAAAAAAAAAGTGTCAGAATTGCGAGTTTATATCACGCAATTATGAGAAAAAAAAGTGTCAGAATCGCGAGTTTATATCACGCAATTATGAGAAAAAAAAGTGTCAGAATCGCGAGTTTATATCACGCAATATCCATTTGTGAGAAAAAAAGTCAGAATTGCTAGTTTGTATCACGCAATTATGAGAAAAAAAAAAGTGTCACAATCGCGAGTTTATATCACGCAATTATGAGAAAAAAAAGTGTCAGAATTGCGAGTTTATATCACGCAATTATGAGAAAAAAAAGTCAGAATCGCGAGTTTATATCACGCAATTATGAGAAAAAAAAGTGTCAGAATCGCGAGTTTATATCACGCAATTATGAGAAAAAAAGGTCAGAATCGCGAGTTTATATCACGCAATTATGAGAAAAAAAAAAAAGTGTCAGAATCGCGAGTTTATATCACGCAATTATGAAAAAAAAAAAAAGTGTCAGAATCGCGAGTTTATATCACGCAATTATGAGAAAAAAAAAAAGTGTCAGAATCGCGAGTTTATATCACGCAATTATGAGAAAAAAAAAAAAGTGTCAGAATCGCGAGTTTATATCACGCAATAATGAGAAAAAAAAAGTGTCAGAATCGAGAGTTTATATCACGCAATTATGAGAAAAAAAAAGTGTCAGAATTGCGAGTTTATATCACGCAATTATGAGGAAAAAAAGTGTCAGAATCGCGAGTTTATATCACGCAATTATGAGAAAAAAAAGTGTCAGAATTGCGAGTTTATATCACGCAATTATGAGAAAAAAAAAAGGTCAGAATTGCGAGTTTATATCACGCAATTATGAGAAAAAAAAGTCAGAATCGAGAGTTTATATCACGCAATTATGAGAAAAAAAAAAAGTCTGAATTGCGAGTTTGTATCACGCAATTATGAGAAAAAAAAAAAGTGTCAGAATCGCGAGTTTATATCACGCAATTATGAGAAAAAAAAAGGTCAGAATTGCGAGTTTATATCACGCAATTATGAGAAAAAAAAGTGTCAGAATCGAGAGTTTATATCATGCAATTATGAGAAAACAGTGTCAGAATTGCGAGTTTATATCACGCAATTATGAGAAAAAAAAGTGTCAGAATTGCGAGTTTATATCACGCAATTATGAGAAAAAAATCAGAATTCGAGTTTATATCACGCCAATTATGAGGAAACAAGGTCACAATTGCGAGTTTATCTCCACGCAAGTATGAGAAAAAAAGTCTGAATTGTGAGTTTGTATCACGCAATTATGAGGAAAAAAGGTCACAATTGCGAGTTTATATCACGCAATTATGAGAAAAAAAAGTGTCAGAATTGCGAGTTTATATCACGCAATTATGAGAAAAAAAAGGTCAGAATTGCGAGTTTATATCACGCAATTATGAGAAAAAAAGTCAGAATCGAGAGTTTATATCACGCAATTATGAGGAAAAAAGGTCACAAGGCACGAGTTTGTATCACGCAATTATGAGAAAAAAAGTGTCAGAATTGCGAGTTTATATCACGCAATTATGAGGAAAAAAAAGTGTCAGAATTGCGAGTTTATATCACGCAATTATGAGAAAAAAAAGTCACAATTGCGAGTTTATATCACGCAATTATGAGAAAAAAAGGTCAGAATCGCGAGTTTATATCACGCAATTATGAGAAAAAAAGGTCAGAATTGCGATTTATATCAACGCATTAGTGAGAAAAAAAAGTGTAAGAATCGCGAGTTCGATTAGCAATTCATGAGAAAAAAAAAAGGGTCCAGAATAGGAGTTTATATCACGCAATTATGAGAAAAAAAAAAGTGTCAGAATCGCGAGTTTATATAACGCAATTATGAGAAAAAAAAGTGTCAGAATCGAGAGTTTATATCACGCAATTATGAGAAAAAAAAGGTCAGAATTGCGAGTTTATATCACGCAATTATGAGAAAAAAAAGTGTCAGAATTGCGAGTTTACATCACGCAATTATGAGAAAAAAAGTGTCAGAATCGCGAGTTTATATCACGCAATTATGAGAAAAAAAAAAGTGTCAGAATTGCGAGTTTATATAACGCAATTATGAGAAAAAAAAGTGTCACAATCGCGAGTTTATATCACGCAATTATGAGAAAAAAAAGTCAGAATCGAGAGTTTATATCACGCAATTATGAGGAAAAAAGGTCACAATTGCGAGTTTATATCACGCAATTATGAGAAAAAAAAAGTGTCAGAATTCCGAGTTTATATCACGCAATTATGAGGAAAAAAGTCAGAATTGCGAGTTGCGATTCACGCATTATGAGAAAACAAATGTCAGGAATGCGAGTTTATATCAGCAATTATGAGAAAAAAAGTCAGAATTGCGAGTTTATATCACGCAATTATGAGAAAAAAAAGTCAGAATCGAGAGTTTATATCACGCAATTATGAGAAAAAAGTCAATTGTGAGATAAAAAGTCACAATTATGAGATAAAAAGTCACAATGCGAGTTTATATCACGCATTATGAGAAAAAAAGTGTAAGATTGCGAATTTATATCACGCAATTATGAGAAAAAAAACGTGTCAGAATTGAGGTTATATCACGCAAGTATGAGAAAAAAAGGTCAGAATTGCGAGTTATATCACGCAATTATGAGACAAAAAGTCAGAATTGCGAGATATGAACTCGCAATTGCGAGAAAAAATGTCTGAATTGTGAGTTTATATCACGCAATTATGAAAAAAAAAAGGTCAGAATCGCGAGTTTATATCACGCAAATAAGAGAAAAAAAAAAAGTCAGAATTATGAGTTTGAATCACGCAATTCTGAGAAAAAAAGTCTGAATTGTGAGTTTGTATCACGCAATTATGAGAAAAAAAAAAAAGTGTCAGAAACGCGAGTTTATATCACGCAATTATGAGAAAAAAAAAGTGTCAAATGCCAGTTGATATCACGCAATTATGAGAAAAAAAGGGTCAGAATTGCGAGTTTATATCACGCAATTATGAGAAAAAAAAAAGTGTCAGAATCGCGAGTTTATATCACGCAATTATGAGAAAAAAAAGTGTCACAATCGCGAGTTTATATCACGCAATTATGAGAAAAAAAGTCAGAATTGCGAGTCTGTATCAGGCAATTCTGAGGGGAAAAAAAAGGTCAGAATTGCGAGTTTATATCACGCAATTATGAGAAAAAAGTCAGAAATGTGAGATATAAACTCAGAATTATGAGGAAAAAAAGTGTCAGAATTGGAGGTTTATATCACGCAATTATGAGAAAAAAAAGTGTCAGAATTGCGAGTTTATATCACGCAATTATGAGGAAAAAAAGGTCAGAATTGCGAGTTTATATCACGCAATTATGAGGAAAAAAAGTGTCAGAATGGAGAGTTTATATCAGCAATTATGAGAAAAAAAAAAGTGTCAGAATCGCGAGTTTATATAACGCAATTATGAGAAAAAAAAGTGTCAGAATCGCGAGTTTATATCACGCAATAATGAGAAAAAAAAAAGTGTCAGATCGCAGTTAATCACGCAATTATGAGAAAAAAAAAATCAGGTCAGAAATCGGAGTTATATCACGCAACTTATGAGAAAAAAAAAAAAAGTGTTCAGAACGCGTGTAACACGCAATTATGAGAAAAAAAGTCAGAATTGGAGGTTTATATCACGCAATTATGAGAAAAAAAGGTCAGAATCGCGAGTTTATATCACGCAATTATGAGAAAAAAAGTCCGAATTGCGAGTTTGTATCACGCAATTATGAGAAAAAAAAAAAGTGTCAGAATCGCGAGTTTATATCACGCAATTATGAGAAAAAAAAAAGTGTCAGAATCGCGAGTTTATATCACGCAATTATGAGAAAAAAAAAAAAAAAAGTGTCAGAATCGCGAGTTTATATCACGCAATTATGAGAAAAAAAAAGGTCAGAATTGCGAGTTTATATCACGCAATTATGAGAAAAAAAAAGTGTCAGAATTGCGAGTTTACATCACGCAATTATGACTTTTTAACTCGCAATTGCGAGTTTATATCACGCAATTATGAGGAAAAAAAAGTGTCAGAATTGCGAGTTTATATCACGCAATTCTGAGGAAAAAAGTCAGAATTGCTAGTTTGTATCACGCAATTATGAGAAAAAAAAGTCAGAATTGCGAGTTTATACCACGCAGTTCTGATAAAAAAAGTCAGAATGCGAGTTTATAGCACGCCATTATGAGAAAAAAACAGTGTCAGAATTCCGAGTTTTATATAACGCAGTATTGAGAAAAAGCAGAATGCGAGTTTATATCACGCAAATTATGAGAAAACAAAAGTGTCAGGAATTGCGAATTTATATCACGCAATTATGAGAAAAAAAGGTCAGAATCGCGAGTTTATATCACGAAATTATGAGAAAAAAAAGTCAGAATTGCAAGTTTATATCATGCAATTATGAGCAAAAAAGGTACAATGCGAGTTTATATCCGCAATTATGAGAAAAAAGGTCTCCAAATTGCGAGTTTATATCACGCAATTATGAGAAAAAAAGTGGTCAGAATGCGAGTTTATATCAGGCAATTAGAGGAAAAAGTGTTCAGAATGCGAGTTATATCACGCAATTGAGGAGGAAAAAAAATGTCAGAATTTGCGAGTTTATATAACTCATTATGAGAAAAAGGTCACAGATGTGAGTTTATATCACGCAATTATGAGGAAAAAAAAGTGTCAGAATTGCGAGTTTATATCACGCAATTATGAGAAAAAAAAGTGTAAGAATGCGAGTTTTATACGGCTTATGAGAAAAAAGTCCGAATTGCGAGTTTATATCACGCAATTATGAGGAAAAAAAAGTGTCAGAATTGCGAGTTTATATCACGCAATTATGAGAAAAAAAGTGCGGAATCGCGAGGTTATATCACGCAATTATGAGAAAAAAAGTGTGCAGAATCGCGAGTTTATATCAAGCAATTATGAAGGGAAAAAAAAAAAAGTGTCAGAATTGCGAGTTTATATCACGCAATTTTGAGAAAAAAAAGTCAGAATTGCGAGATGTAAACTTAGAATTCTGAGAAAAAAAGTCAGAGTTGTGAGATAAAAAGTCACAATTCACTTTTTTATTTTTTATTCAGTGGCTTCCATACAAATCACATCGAAAAATATAATAGACAGATTTTTCTTTTTTTTTTCATCCCAATGTGTCTGAAATTTTCTGCCAAAACTTTGTTTCTTTGCCTTTTTGCCAACATGTCTTTTGACCTTTTTTTTCTGTTTTGCAAAATATTTGTCAATACTGACTTTCACAGAATGGCTGAATAATAATGATGCTATTTTCATTTTCCGATTATAAATAAATAAATAAATGAGGCTAAACAAACTGAATTATGGGTTTCTATTGTTTGAGAATATGTAGATGTATTTGCTAACCTCTCTGCCACTGGGCATGGATCTTGTTCCTGTAGACGGAGTAGCAGCGATCTAAAGCGCTGAGGTAACACTGGATGGAAAGCTTGCCGTCCACCACTGGATACTCAGACACCATATCTGGCTTATAGAAATCATACGCATGTTGCATATGTGTCCCACGAAGCCCTGTTAAAGTAAATGATTACATTTACTTTATGAAACACAATGTGTTAAATTTTGTAAATAAAGTAATGTAAATATAGTGGGAAACAAAAGTGTTGACTTTAACCTTGGTATCACAAAGATAACAAAACTACTTCTGTTCGAGCTCTCTAGG
Source organism: Sinocyclocheilus anophthalmus (assembly GCA_018155175.1). Classification (NCBI taxonomy): domain Eukaryota; kingdom Metazoa; phylum Chordata; class Actinopteri; order Cypriniformes; family Cyprinidae; genus Sinocyclocheilus; species Sinocyclocheilus anophthalmus. The sequence goes on from JADLZN010001230.1 coordinate 10,653, forward strand.
TTACTGTGAGAAAGGTCATGAACTCCGGCGGTTCCTGCAGGCCTCATACCTCTCTCGAAGGCCAGAGGGGCGTTGGGTCCGACTAGCATGGCCACGGCTCCGGCTCCCCCTGTCGGCCTGGCGCCGCCCGTGGCATACACAGCAATGTCACCCGCAACAACCAGAGCATAACGGCCTGCCACATCAGATCGTATTAGAGCGAGTCTGCACTCAGCCAAACAATTCAAGATGAAGCAGCAATATCAGATACGTCGAGTCTTTTTAGTGCATGAATTCCATGTTCACAATTCACCGAATAAGAGCTTAAATAAAAATACCAAAAAATATTTTGCATAGAAGATAATGAAGTGTTTTTTTGCAGTGTAACATTGTTCACAGAATAATTGAGGATATTTTCTCCCTAAATTCTTTTTTTTTTGTTTTTTTTTAAACCTTGTCATTTTTATAACAAACTTGTAATTCCCAGTATTCAAAAAAAAGTGTCACTATATGTAATACCTTTTTTATAAGATGGGAGAGTTCCGGTGCTTGATTCTGATTGGCTGAGCCAAACTCTACAAACACACACCTTTGTTTACGTCTGTGTGTTGCTCTGCAACCACTTTATTGCAACCACAACTCTTTGAGGAACTACATTGTTTTGGTGGAAGAATAATGTTTTTATTAATATCATTACACTTTATGTGCTCTGTGTTATTCTGTGAAAACTTACTACGTGTATGGAATAACCGTTTTATTAAAGCAATAAGCCCCAAGAAGCTGTGGTTTACATTGAATTTATAACAGCTAAGGGGGTTTTCTCCACTACGTGTCGTACCTAACAACGCCCCTTAGCCGTTATAAATTCACTGTAAACCACGGCTTCACGGGGATTATTGCTTTAGTATTTGTATTGTAATTGTATTTTAAATACTACCACGAAACTTATGTAATATAATATAACATCATTAAAAACAATGCTTAACTGCAATAAATAAATAAAATAAAATCATGTTCCTAAAAACAGACTTCACAATCTTTAAGCAAAATGTAATTATAAATATAATTTTTCTTTTGGGAAGATTTATTTTTTAATAAATAACTTTGTATTAGTCAGTAAAGTGTGCCTGAGAAGCGCACCGTCCCAGGAGCTGGACTCCACCCAGTTGACGGCGTTGAAGAGCGCGGCGGTTCCTCCGTAGCAGGCGTTAGTGGTGTCCACTCCCTCCACGTCAGTGTTGCCCGACTCCTCGAACAGCTGCATCAGGACGGTCTTGGTGGACTTGGACTTGTCGATGATGGTTTCCGTGCCCACCTCCAGCCGGCCCACGCTCTGGTAGGACAGGCCGCTGCGCTCCATCAGCCGCTGCACCACCGTCAGGCACAGAGAGCTGATGTCCTCCCGGTCCGAGCAGAAGCCCATGCGCGCCTGGCCCAGCCCCACCGTGTATTTCCCCGCTCCGACCCCATCGAACTCTTCCAGCTCCGCTTGCTCCACGTACTGAGAGGGCACATACACCTCCACAGCCATGATTCCCACATCTTTAGGCCATGAGGCCTCACAAACAGCAGGGAGTGATCCAGGCATCCTGAACGGACTGAGACAAGAACATGCCATTTCATTTAGCCCACACACTGACTCACATTAACCAGGTTTATTACAGTTTCAATCCCACTGAGTGGTTGACCCTTCAACAGACACGACTGATATCAAGAAAACAGGTTCACCGCTTACAGATATCACGCAGATATACACAACTGGTCAAACGTTTGAATTATGACTTTTTAATGTTTTTGAAAGATGTCTCTTCTGCTCACCAAGGCTGCATTTATTTCATCAAAAACACAGCAATATTGTAAAAAAATTACTACAATTTAAAATAACACTTTTCAATTTGAAACATTAAAATGTAATTTATTGCTGTGATGTGCAGCTGTATTTCCAGCATCATTACTCCAATCTTCAGTCACATGATCCTTCAGAAACCATTATAATATGCTGATTTGATGCTCAATATTTGGTGGAAACCATGATAACAAGTTTGTCAGCTTATTGATGAAAAGAAAGTTTTTTGTAGTTTTTTTTTTTTGAACAACAGCATTTATTCGAAATAAGAGATCCCAAGTAACATTACAAACGTCTTTACTGCTACATTTGTTGAATTTAATATGCCCTTGCTGAATAAAAGTATTTTTTTACCCCATACTTTTGAATGGTTGTGTATCATAATATTTCTACAAAAATATGAAGCAGCACGACTGTTTTCAAAATGGATAATAATCAGAAATGTTTCTTTAGCAACAAATCAGCATATTATAATGATTTATGAAGGATCATGTGACACTGAAAATAAGCTTATGCCAGAATATATATTTGTAAAAAAATTTTCATAGAGAACAATTATTTAAATGTAATAATATTTCACAATATTACTGCCTTTTTTTTTTTAGATTAATCAAATAAGCGCAGCCTAGGTGAGCATAAGAAACTTCTTTCAAAAACAATAAAACCCCGGAAGTATTCCAAACCTTTGACCGGTGGTGTATAAATAAATACATATCTGTGCAACAGCATAATGATTTAATAAGAGGAAGAGTAGGCACATGGCAAAGCCTGCTAGCCTCAGGAGCTCTGCTCTGCTGAGATGAAGCCTTCAGCTGCTGAAAGCACATGACCTTTAACCCACACAGACAGCACAGCCTGACCACTCAGCGAGGAACACAACAAGTGAACACTACCGGCAGGCAACACGTGCAGAAAGAGCTCACTAGCTCACCCAGAAACACACTTTAAAGAGGCTTACAGATCACAAACAGCTAATCTGCCATGTTTCTTCAGTAAATAGGGATTACAGAAACTGCTGTTCTCGTTTGACTAGGATGCTCTCATTCCTCTGTAACAATCTTTGCCTCTTAATCATCCCCTCCTAGCATACTCACACCTGCCTCTACATGCGTTTAGGAATATAACAGCTGCCATTGCTCTCTGATGGTTCGCTTACTAATAATAAATCATTTTCGGTTAATTAGTAACTAACAAAGGGCAACGCTAAGCCTGTCTCACGGGTTGTAGTGCTGCGATGGCTCTGGAGAGGAGCTGGCAGTCCCTTCAGAAACAGCAGGTGGTCTTCTTACCTCGCAATCATATATTAGTGTCTCTCGCTGGACTGCTAGAGGCGGGCAGCAGCGCCGTCAGACGTCTGCTGTGAATGAGAACGGACCGCTTCCGCTTCCGGTTTCGGAGGAACGCCTACTACGTACTTCAAAGTCCGGACATGTAAGTACGTAGTAGGCAGGAGCTTTCAGTGTCGAGCGTAGTATTATACGCGCTAACTCTAATCTGTCATGAAAGACTGAAGCGTTTTAAACAATAAATAATTTTTGTGTTGCCTTCGTTTAACATTTTATTCAACGCTAATAATTTTTTTTTTATAAGTGTACAAGTCGGCGCTTATATATTATTTATTCAAGTATTCAAGTAACGTGTTTCTACTATTTTAGTATTTAACATTTGAAGACTTCAGATGCAGAAGCCTGTAGGCTCTGTAAAGTTTCCTTGAGCCCGGGAAAAGCGCTATATAAATTAAACACATTATTATTATCATTATTAATTTGTATTCACTAGGCTGACAGTATGCTGCTGCAGGGACGGATGTTCATATTACATTTAAGGTGATTTTATTTAGTGTTGCACAGATATTTTATTCAGCTATAATAATACTAATAATTATGATTGTATTAACTATTTCGCGCTCAAATGCATACAGCCTACACTATTTATCACTGGACTACTGCGAGAAAGTCATTCATCACTCACTGTAGCATTGAGAATGTAACGCACCTGGAAACTTCTTTTATAATCTGAATTTAGACGAGCCTTACCTACACAGCTGAGTTCGGCGCTGACAGCTGCTTGTTATCGAGGGAAACGCTTGCTCAACGCGGTGTTAAACACACGCTATTTATACGGACGGTACCTGTGCGGCGCGCGCGCGTCTGGTTCTTCAGCGCTTTCCAGGCGGCCAATCAAAACACAGATGCTGTTCTGAAGGTTCTTATTTCCCGCCTCTTGAACTTCTCCACCAATAAGCGGCCCGGAAGGGAGGGTCGCGAGCGAGGTGCGCGTAGTGGTTCAATGGTGTGAGTGAGTGACGGAGTATGGTGAGAGAGCGGCAGCCAATCACAGCGTGCGTCTGATTTACTCGCCACTTCTGCGCGAGTCTGCAGGGAAGCGTAACAGCGTTCCCATGACTACAGGAGGCTGCACGCTGAAGCACATCCCGTCGGAGGATCGCCACACAGTGTGACCCACAGACCGAACACGGCCAGAACACTATTGGGAAGGAGTGCCTAGTTTCCCTCTTCTGAACAGCCCAGCTTGAGAACGATGATACTAGTGTAAACTACTGGTAAATACTATAAGAACAGCACTTCTAGAGTATTAATATTTCATCTAAAGAGTTTCCACAGAAACTAAATCAATAAAGATAAATGGGTTTAATTTTTCACACTCTTGTGTGTTTTCTTTACACTCCTTTCTTTATACAAGACATTTTAAGTCATCTAGTATACAATTTTAACCACAGAGCGAGAGAAAGGGGGGGGGGGGGGGGTACTTTGCCCCTCGCCAACCTTTTTCTGGCCCTCCTACGCCCTTCGCCCTCTCTATCTCATCTAATCCCATGTCTATCTGTCTATGTTTGTCTGTCTATGTCTGTCTGTCTATCTGTCTGTCTGTCTGTCTGTCTGTCGTCTGGACTTGTCTGCGTCTGATTGTCTGTCTTGTTTTTTGGTCTGTCTGTCTGGTCGTTTAAGCGTCTGTCTGTCTGTCTGATGTCTGTTCTGGTCTGTGGACTGTATGTCTGTCTGTCTGTCTGTATATCTGTCTGTCTGTTTATATGTCTGCACACAGTCTGTCTTCGGCTGCTGTCTGTCTGTCTGTCGATCCTTCCGTCCGTCCGTCCGTCCGTCCATCATCTATCTGTCTGTCTGTCTGTCTGTCTGTCTGTCTGTCTGTCTGTATGTAGTATATGTCTGTCTAATCTGTCTGTCTGTATATTCTGTATGTATGTCTGGCTGTCTGCTGTCGGTAGTCTGTCATTGCTGTCTGTTCGTCTATCTTCTGTCTGCTGTTGTGTCTGTCTGTCGTCCTTCGTCGTCAGTTGTCTGTCTGTTGTTCTGCGTCTGTCTGTCTATAGGTCTGTCTGTTCTGTAGCAGAATCGTTGTCTGTCTGTCTATTCCGTCTGTCTGTCTAGCGTCGTCTGTACTGTATATCTGTATGTTGTCCTGATCCGTGTCTTTATTATCTGTCTGTCTGGCTGTATGTCGGCTGTATATATGTTACCTCTTTTTTTTTTTTTCCTGTTTTCACGGTTATTGTCTGTCCTGTCTGTATGTCTGAGTCTGTCTATCTGTATGTTGTATGGAGTCCGTAATTCCGTTTCAGGTCTGTTGTTGTCTGTTGTCTGTCTTCTGTCGTATGTCTGTGACCTGTTATCTGTCTGTCGTCTGTCTGTATGTCGTCTATCTGTCGACCCATCTGGCTGTATATCTGTATGTTCTGTCCTGTCTTGTATGTCTGTATGTATATTGTGTCTGTTGTCTGTACGTCCTTCCTCCGTCTGTCTGGTCTGTATGCTGTCTGTTGTTGTCCATCTGTTGTCTGTCTCTCCTGTCTATCTGTCTGTCTGTCTGTCTGTTATATATGTCTTGCTGTCTACTGTCCTGTCTGTCTGTGTCATTCCGTCTGTGTTGTCTGTCTGTCTGTCTGTCTGTCTGTCTGTAGGTCTATCTGTCTGTCTGTCTGTCTGTCTGTCAGTCTATCTATATATCTGTCTGTCTGTCTATCTGTCTGTCATCTGTCTGTCTGTCTGTCGTCTGTCTATCTATCTATGGTCTGTCTGTCTGTCCGTCCGTCTAATCTGTATGTCTGTCTACTACTGTCTGTCTGACGTGTGTCATCTTCTGTCGTTGTCTGTGTGTCTGTCTGTCTGTCTATCTGTCTGTATATCTATCTGTCTGTCTGTCCTATCATCGTCTGTCTGTCTGTCTGTTTGTTGCTGTTGTCTGTCTATCATCTATCTAGGCTATCAATAAAGCTTTGTGTCTGTCTGTCTATCTATTATCTGTCTGTCTGTCTGTGTGTGTGGTCTATCCTATCTGTCTGTAGAATCATCGATATGTCGTCTTCTATCTATCTGTCTGTCGTTGTCTGTCTTGTGTGTCGTGGGTCTATCTATTATATATTACTAGCTAGCTATTGTATGTCTGTCTAGTGTGTGTGTTATCTATCGACTATGTCTGTCTGTACGTGGGTCTATATTCTATCTATATGTCGTCTGTCTGGTGTGTGTCGTGTATATCTACCTGCTCTGTCTTCGTCTGTGTGTGGTCATAATCTATGCTAATTATTTTCTGTCTGTCTGTCTGCGTGTGGTCGGTCTATTTATCTATATATCTATCCTATTTCATTATCTAGCTATCTGTCTGTCTGTCTGTCTGTTTATCTGTCTATCTATCTATCTGTGTGTGTCTATCTATCTATATCTATCTATCTGTCTGTGTGTGTGTGTCTATTATCTATCTGCTCGCTGTGTGTGTGTCATATCTATCTATCTGTCTGTCCGTCTATCCGTCTGTCCTTCTGTGTGTCTAATAATATCTGTCTGTCTGTCTGTCGTGTGTGTCTATCTATCTATCTATCTCTCTATCATCTATCTATCTATCTATCTATCATCTATCTATCTATCGATCTATCTATCTATCTGTTTGTCTGTCTGTCTGTCTGTATGTCGTCTGTCGTTCTATAATCTACTATGTCGTCTGTCTGTCTGTGTGTGGGGGTGTCTATCTATCTATCTATCTATTCTATCTATCTATCTATCTATATTCTGTGTCGTCTGTTGTCTGTCGTGTCTATCTAGCTGTCTGTCTGTGCTTTGTGGGTGTGTGTGTCTATATATCTATCTATCTGTCTGTCTGTCTGTCTGTCTATCTATCTATCGTTCTGTCATTCTGTCTATATATCTATCTATCTATCTGTGTCTGTCTATCTGTCTGTCTGTGTGTGTGTGTCTATCTATCTGTCTGTCTGTCTGTGTGTCTATCTATCATCTGTCGGGTTGTCTGTAGTGTCGTCTATTATCTATTTATTATCTATCTATCTTATCTATTATATATCTATATGTCGGTCTGTCTGTGTGTGTTATATATATCTATCTGTCTGTGGGTGTGTCTATCTATATAATCTATCTATTGTTGTCTGTCTGTCTGTAGGTGTGTCTATATATGTATATATCTGTCTGTGTGGTGTCTTTATTATCTATCGGTCTGTCTGTTGTCTATATGTATGTGTGGGGGCTGTGCGTGTCGTCATCTATCTGTCTGTCTGTCTGGCTGTTGGTTGTGTGCATATCTAGTCTATCTGTCTGTCTGTCGTGTGGGTATATATATCTATTCTGTCTGCCATTATCTACTATCTTCTGTATGTCGGTGTCTGTTGTCTATCTATCTGTTGTCTGCTGTGTGTGTGTGTGTCTGTCCCATCTGTTTATCTAACTTGTCGTCGTGTCTGGCTATACTATCGATATATATATCTATCTATCTGGCTGTTGTCGTCTGTCTGTTGTCTATTATCTATCGTTCTGCGGTTGCTTGCTATCGGTCTGTCTGTGTCGTCTATTCTATCTAGCTATCTACTTTTATCTCTATGTCTTGCGTGTGTTTTCTATCTATCAATTATCTATTTATCTATCTATCTTTCTGTCTGTCTGTCTGTCTGTCTGGTTGTCTATCTATCTGTCTGTGTCAGTTTGTCTGTCTATATTTCTATCTGTCTGTCTGTGTCTGTTTGTCTGCTATCTGTGTGTGTGCAGGCGGTGTCTGTCTGTATATTCTATCTCTTCTGTCTAGCCCCCCCACCCCCCACAACACAACAGTTCAACATAAAGCAGTGCCGTTAAATTTTTTAACTCGCTTTTATAAACATTTGCAAATGAAGGCAAGGCAAGATTTATATAGCACATTTCATACACATGATCATTCAAAGGCTTGCATAAAAGTAAAAAATCACAATAATAAAAGCAAGGAATTCTAAAAAGACTTTTGAAAATGTATTTAAAATCAAATAATTAAAACAATTAAGAATAGAAAATGATGATACATAAAATACAATGCAATCAGTTCGGACATCGCACAGTGCTCATTCAGTAAATGCACAGCTAAACAGATGAGTTTTGAGTCTGCATTTAAATGTGACTAATGTTTTAGCACATCTGATCTCTTCTGGAAGCTGATTCCAACTGCGGGCGGCATAATAACTAAAAGCAGACTCCCCTTGTTTTGTGTGAACCCTTGGTATTTCTAACTGACTCGATCCTAATGATCTGAGTGCTCTGTTAGGTTTATATTCAGTGAACATATCTGCTATGTATTTAGATCCTAGGCCATTGAGTGATTTATAAACGAGTAAAAACACTTTAAAATCAATCCGAAATGTAGTAGAAACATTAGATTTGATCAAGTCTGCGTTACTCTTTTACAGGAAACAAAGAAAAGGAATCTGTAAAAAAAAAATGTCCACATTTTTTCTCATCAAACACTTATAAACTAAAAAAAAATAATTTACTGCACTAATTTTTGTTGCATAACAGTTATTTCAGCCCAGGGTGTGCAAACTACACTCACATACACACACAGTTGCTGTGAGTTTTTGGGTTTTGCTTCAGCAACTGCGTTTTTAATGTCACCCCACACGTTTTCATTTGGCTGAGGTCAGGGGATTGAGCTGGCCACTCTGTACCTCAATTCTTTTTGTCTGGAACCAAGATGTTGCTGGCTTACCCGTGTGTTTGGAGTCGCTGTCTTGTTGAAACACCCATTTCAGGGACATTTCCTCTTCGGCATAGGGCAATGTAATCTCTTCAAGCATTCTGATGTATAACTGATCCATGATATGGTATTCGATAAAACGGCCCAACACTACATTATGAAAAACATCCCCTTACCATGATTTTTGTGCCACCACATCTTCACAGTGTATGTATTTGTGTGTATATATATATATATATATACAGAGAGATCCAACTGCTTTTATTTCCAGCAAACTGTAATGTGTAACACAACATAAAAAATCCAATAACTGAGAGATAAACTGAGCAAGTTTCACAGGCATTTGTTGAACAGAAATTGAGTAACGAGTCCCTGAATAAAGGGCAGGTCAATGTCGAAAGCGGCAGTGAGTATCTTATGTGTCCAACAGCTGTTTTAGGTGCTAAAGTGCATCTCATTCTTATGGACTGATTTACCAGTTCTTGGTGCACTAAGTGTAGTATGATAGTATGCTATTCAGCCGGAGTTGAATACAGCAACACCCACTTTTCCAGCAGCACTGTCCCCTTTATTTTCTACAAGAACTATAAAAAAATATTTTTTTTTGGCATGGAAAAACACCTCACAAATTATTATAATTTTTTAGAGCAAAAAAAAAAAAGCATTCGAGAATGGGACAATGTTTATGTATAAATGACGTTTAGTATAAATGTCTTTTATAATGCAATGAGCTATGCAGCTTCAATGTTAAGTTACACAAGCTCGATGTTAAGCATTGTCGGACATAATCAAATAATTAAAAAACCCTATTCATGTCGATAGATTATGAGCAAGAAACAACAGATTTTGCATTTCTAAAATATTCAGATAAATACAAATATACAAATAGTTTGAACTTGTAAGAAGACCAACTCGACGTCTAGATGTCTACTGATTGATTGATTCAATTCTTAATCAGTCGATCTGGTTGTGATCAAAACAATGGTGCAAAACAGATTTGAGGAGCACAACTAAAGCAATAAAGATTCAATTGCAGTATTACATACGAATGAAATAATCCTAATATTTTTAAACTCCTGTGGTCTAGTTTTTAATTAATTAAAAAAGTGTAAAGTAGGACATTAAAAATGCATTCACTCTTAGTAAAGCATGGTGAATTGTTCTGACGTTCATCATGATAGCGACAAACACTTCAGAGTTCAGCTACACAAGGTTAGGTAATGTCAGATATCAGATATCACAGCACTCTCAGCTCAATGACATCTGACACAATGAAGGCACCATCTTATACACAATAAATCTGAGTGAGCAAGAGCGTTACAGCAATGTCAGAGCGGTCATCTCTCATTACAAACCACATTACACATCATAGTTACACTGCTCGAACCAAACGCAATCAGCACACCTTGTGTGCGGTCAAAACTTGCTCTAGACGAAAAGGTCAAAACGTGAAACAAAGGAGGCAAAGAGAAAGAGATTTTCCTATACGTTTTATTTGCTATAAAGACCAAAAATAGGTAGATTTCATTATAAAATGCTTCAAATGGGGTAAAAACCTAGTAATTAAAAGATTTTTGACAAAAGCTACACAAGATTAAAAGACAGCTTTAGCCAATTACATTTTCTTTCGCTGAACCCAGAGATTTATTTGCACAATAAAAGGAGCTAATATAAGTTAGCCCTTAAGCCCTGGAGATCTTAGAGGAAAAGAGAGAGAGAGAGAGAGAGAGATAAAATTATAATAAAAGAATATCTAGTTATAATATTTATTATATATTGAGAAAGTGAACTTTGGTAGAAGAAAACTCTAGAGGACACCTGAGGTAGAAAAGACTGGAATAAAACAGCAATAGACAATCTTCACATAAAAAGTACCACCAAGTGACAAGAAACGGCATCCTTTCATACAGTTCAGTTCAGCCCCCATCAAACAAAGCCCATGAAATAACAGAATAATAACATACAGTGAGCAACAAGCTGGTCGAGATGATGAGAACTGAAGAGAAGTGACAGAAGATGTGAAAAACTCAAGTAATACTGATTAGATTTGATCAAGCGGACTGAAACAGACACCTTTCCAGTATTTAAAAAGACAGAGTGCATAACTTTAAAGCTTTTATGAAGGCATAGAAAAATAAAAAGAAAGTACACCCAAATGCAGGAACAAAATACATATTTATGATGAGAAGTGTGGTTTAAAAAAAACAAACAAACATTGCAGGAGTCAAGTAAAATGCATTTAGCTACCAAAATTCATATTTACATCTGAACTCTTCAAGCTTGATTAGCTTGTATTCCACAATTTAGCATTAAATAACTTTACTTTTAAAAAGAGTTTTGAAATGGTCACGTTTAAAACGCTTGAGATTTGTGTGAAGGGAGTCCAAATAATGTTAACATTTAAAAAAAACCTTTTACCCTAAACAGCAAGAGCTACATTTCATACACCGGACACGTCTTCAGAACACGCACAATGTTCATTGTTTTTGGGAAAACGATGCTTACGAGCACTAAAGTCATTAGCTAAATACGATCCCTCCACCGAAATGCTCAACAGCTTGCAATAGAGTAGATAACACATGAGGAAACATTCAGTTACAGGTGCTGAATACTCCTTTGGGAAGCTTAATCGTTTACAAAACGCCTGTCGGAGTTTCGCCAACGTGAAAAGAACATGGCCGAGTAATCAACAGCTGAAATCATGAGTCAAATCACAACATTAAAAACTGAAATGGAGTTGGAGATCAGAAATGATGTTCCAGTGAGACTTTCCAACAAGTATAAGAGTTACAGACACACATCACAGTCTAAAATGGGGTCATAGCTTTGAAAAGGTTCCCGATTGCACCCATTAAGCTAAAACAAGTCAAACCATATATTTATACACATGATCTCCATTCAGAAGTGAAATGAAACGCGAACCATACCGGCATCGTAAGCATTCACATTCAGCAGTGCGCTAGTTCAACTAGCAAAGATTTGTCTTTCCCCAAACCACATTCATGGTGTAAAACATACAGGGACCGAACCACATGTGTTCAAATGTGAGGAACTGATCTCAGCCTGTCTATCACTAAAGACTCTATGCATCAGGTGTTGAGGCGTCAGCATTCAGGGCCCTGTTGAGTGACTGTGGCAAGAGAAAGACAGAAGAACTCTAGGCAGTAGGAGCACACGACAGCAGTATGAGGCACAGTATCTTTCAGTAGTCTACCAGCTGTGGCGGAAGACGGGATGCTTCAGCAGCTCTCTGGAGGCCGGTCGGTCGGAGGGCTGGAGCTCCAGGCAGCGCAGCGTGACGTCCCGCAGGCCTGGAGACAGGTGTGGTGGGATACTGGGCGCTGTGGTAGCGCTGGCGATCTGGGAGAGGAGACGTGATGAGAGAGCTGGGTTAGTAGATTAGTCAAATAATGTTTACGTCTAAAGAGAGGCAGGAGGTCAAATACACACACGTGCACAAACTAATCTACACGTGTCAGGGCTGGGGAAAAACGCCTCAATAACGTGTTTAAAGAAAGGCAATAAACTGATTTTTGTGCCGACACTTGTAAAATCTACAAACTGAATGTGCTGCATACTGAGGGGCACTTCAAAAGCGCACACTCAATTCAATTCCAAATTTAAGCAAAATACCAGTAATAACTAGAAAAATATTTTATGCATAATCCAGAAGTTTTACTTATATATATAAAAAAAAAAAAGCTCAAAATACACCGGGACTCTTATTCTGAAATGTCTATGCTTTACTACTTTAGCTGCTCATTTGAAAAGATGAGGGAGATAGGATATGCAATCTTCCAACAGCTATAACAAATGTGACCCTGGAGCACAAATTACAAAAAAAAAACTAACCACACCACGCTGGGGGATATTTGTAGCAATAGCCAACAATACATTGTATGGGTCAAAATTATCCATTTTTCTTTTATGCCAAAAATCATTAGGATATTAAGTAAAGATCATGTTCCATGAAGAAATTTAAGTGCCTACAGTAAATATATAAAAACTTAATTTTTGATATGCATTGCTAAGAACTTCATTTCACTTTAAAGATGATTTTCTCAATATTTAGATTGTTTTCACCCTCAGATTCCAGATTCTCACATATTGTATCTCGAACCAAATATGTCCCTATTCCTAAAACAAACCATCCAGCCAATGGAAAGATGTAGTTATTCAGCTTTCAGATGATGTAAACCCTCAATTTCAAAAAATTGACCCTCTATGAACTGGTTTTTGTGGTCCAGGGTCCCATTATTAGCCAGATTACAATATTAAACCATAAGCTAAACACTGTTATTATTCAGCAACACTAGCACATTACAACCATTTTGTGTCATAAAATGCGCGGTGTTCACTGATCGCGACCGCTCTGAAATTCACAAACCCATAGAATGGGCAACAGCACCCGCGGTTTTGACTTTCAAAACCGCAGTGCTCGTGGCGTTATTCAACTGAATGTTTCTTGTGGGGGAAATACTTTTTACATTAGGTCCGTAATATCATTAATCTTGAGTGGTTTTCAGTCGCGTAAATTTACGATAATGAGGACTGTCATACTAATTTAAACCTTTTTATGGCCGAGAGTAGGCCTGTGCGATATGTGAAAGAAAATAGCGGCCTCTGATACGATGAAGGATGTCTTTTTCCTAAGAAAAATCACTTTCAAATGTAGTTAAAATATAGTTAAAAAATAATCACACTCGTCCTGTTGGTTTTTAATTAGTTTTATTGATTTTATTAGGTATTTTTTTTCAATAACTGTTGTTAGTTTTGGTTTCATTTTAGTTTTTCCATTTATTTTGACATTTTTATTTTATTTCAGTTTACGAAAATGTTTTTTGATCCTTCGTTTTTCTATTCGTTTTAGTTTTCGCTTACGAAGATAACCTTGAACGCAAACCATTGCAATATGCATATCACGATATTTTGATAATTTCAATATATTGTGCAGCCCTACCTTAGAGTTCACCCAAACAAATCTAAATTTGCTGTTAACTTTACTCAGTCTCAGGCCATCCAAGAAGAGTACAGAAGATTCTTAGCTGAAACCATGGTCCTTAGTGAAAGTGAGTCTAGACTGAGTAACTTGTAGATCGATGCTGCTCGAGCCGTGAACGGTTTCAGACGCTTCAGTCCGTTTAGATGAACTGGTTCATCTAGTTCACTCAAAAAGAATCAGTTCAAAAGAAAGATTCGTTTGTGAACCGGACATCACTCTTCACACTGGATTACAGGTAATAATGTTGGAAATAATGTTTAGTTTCTTTCACAGACTGATTGTTTCGCTTCATAAGGCCTCAATATAACATCAGGAACCACGGGTATTGATTTTGTTCCTTGATATGCTTTTTTGACTCTCAAAGTGACGATTGACTTTATGAATCAACAAGGACCACGGTTTCAGCTAAAAGTCTTCTTCCCTGTTCTGCTGAAGGACACAAAAAACCTCAAGCTTTTGGGTGAACTGTCCCTTTAAATTTGCTCAACCTGAATTTAAGACTTAAGAAACTGCAGGGACCCTGATTCTAGGAGTTGGAACTTTTAGCAAACATAACGAAATAGTTTTTTGAACATAAAACATGCGCATACACAGTTCTATCCTAACCTTGAAAATGAGTGCCAGGTGGTTGGAGTGTTTCTCGGCATTCCAGGGCGGCTTCGCACACGACATCTCTATAATAGCACAGCCCACACTCCAGACATCACAGCTGCGACCGTACTGCTGCCCTCTCAGCACCTGCACTCACACAAATTACACCGGTTCACAATCACAATCCTGAGACATCTGTAGAAACACAGAGACCATTTAATATAGCTGCAAGAAAAACAATTAAGAACATTAAATAAAATCTAACGCAACTGCCATTAACTGACATGAAGCAGCAGGTGCATGCAGGGGCTCACTGGGTGTGAGAACCGTTACACCTCTAGTATTTAGGCAGGACAATGGCTTGCTGGCCACATTTTGAGTGTTTTGAGAGTTAACCAGCTAAAGAACTGTCTTACATTTAAATTAAAAGACCCAAACAAAACAAATAACAGAAGACATCAGCCAGCCATTCAAATGATGAACTGAGCCAATTCAAATATTTTATTTCTCCACGCCATGTATTGTGAAGCCAGGGCGCATAGGTGCACAACTTTGCTTGCTGTCAATGTCAATGTCCTTCCACAAAACCGTGGTCAAGTCTGGTGACCTCTCTGTGTGGTGTTCAGAGTTACGTGGCCAGTCGGGAAAACAGGACAAAGTGGATTTAGATCTCTGAGTAACATGAAATGAACGGCAGTTCTTTGAAGGCAGCCACAATTGGCCGACCCTTAATTCCTTGTTGTTATTGTGTGTCCAAACTCTGTTTAATTAGGAAGCAGTCCAGCTGGCCCTGCCACCCCCGGCAGGGTGTTCATTACTGAACCTCTTCAAAATGAACAAGCTTTCTTTTGTCCGGGAAGGTCTCTCTTTCTCTCAGTCTCTCATTTTCCAACCAAACCACCAGAGCTTTGAGCACAGTCTGAGCAGGCTAACTTCTTTTAAGTAGTTGAATTAAATAGACCCAAGCAACGTGACTATTGTGCACCTGAATTTAAAACCAGATGGATCTATAGTTTGGCTGTACTAGCTGCGTTTTGACATATCAACAAATATTGCAAAGAAAAGAAACTTTGCCAATGCAACATACTGTCCCATTTGAATGCAAGTTGTGAAACGTAACTATACGTTGCTAAACCACACATGCAACACAAAACACGGTCTGTTTAAACGCTTCATTATAGTGAAGAGGCAGGTTTTGCATTTTTAGATTCAAATGTTTACCTCAGGAGCCATGAAGGCAATGGTTCCCAGGAGCTGACCCTGAAACTCTCCCGCACCGGTGCCTTTTGAAGCCAGCCGTGCCGCTGCCCCAAAATCAGCTATCCGCAACCTCTGGCCTGTGCTGTCAATAAGTAGATTGGCACCTGCATGGGTTAAAAGAAGACTGTGAATATGGGAACATGCACACGTTCTGCTCCAAAACTTAGCGAGCCGCTTTGCTCCCCACTTACCTTTGACGTCACGGTGGATGGTCTGGTTCTCGTGGAGGTAGGAGAGACCTCGTAGGAGCTGCTCGGTGTAGTTGATGATCACACCCTCTTTAAAGGCACCATACTTATTTAAGAGATGAGACACCGAGCCACCTAAGAAAACAGGAGTCCGAGTATGACTTTTATGGACCAGGACAAAATCGGGCAAAACAGCGACTGAAAAGTGTTGCGTGCAAAGAGGAAATTAGCCAAAAGGACCTCTTGGTAATGTATTAATACGCTGTGAGATCCCAACACAGCTACTACCTTTAAGGTGCAATAACATTTGCCATTTTCCACACAATTGGGAATTTGTGTGAGGACAGATTTTGCAAAAGTTAGTCGTGCAAATGCACCACCATGACCAAAAGAAAGCTGCTTGGTTTAAAAGTGGCATGTTTTGCCCACAGAATTTTGCTTATGTGACCTTTGTGGCACCTTTACTCTCTGCATGTTTGCAGACAACCAACCTGCCATCCACTCCACAAAAAGGTTGTAGTTGTTCTTCTCACAGGTTGCCCCAAGCATTCGGATGATGTTGGGGTGGTTGAGGAGACCCATCATGAGAATCTCCTCTCGTAGTGCCTCCACCACCTCTTCCTGCTCTGAGGAGGTGTTCCTCACATACGTCACCTGAAGAATAAAACAAATCTCAATCAAGCATTATGTCTGCATATAGTATGTTCATTCATTACTGCCAAAAACAAAACACATTCAGCCCCCTTTGTGCCTATATTTAGTGCCTTTGCATACCCGGCAATCCCGGGTATACCTTGTGTCACTGTTGTTGTAAGGGACCAGACAACATTGTCTCAAAGCAGTTTTAGATCATTTTTGTAAATTTGCATTTACAACTAGCACACACAGATCCTCCTTAAACATGTTAGAAAAGAGCAAAGGTTGGACATCGAAATTGGCTAAGGTAGGATTGATCAGTAATCAACGGTGAGGAATGACCCTGGTCCTGGAGGCACCCCAACACTGCACATTTTGCATGTCTCCTTTCTCGGACACACCAATTTCATGATGACCTGAATCAGGTGTGTTTGATTAATGAGACATGCAAAACGTGCAGTGTTGGGGTGCCTCCAGGACCAGGGTTTTGGGAACCACTGCAATAGATCAATAGATGTGGTGTGTGACAGATATTCACCTGTTTGACAGCCATCAGAGTGCCAGAGTCCACATCCTGAGCCTGGTAACATGACGAAAAGGCACCCAGGCCAATCTGCTGACCTTTGAGCCATTCCATGCCCTCCCTGTATGGCTGCTTTGCTTTGGTATGACCAGGCAGAGTCTCTGGTGTCTGACCATGAAAAGCAAAATGGGGAAAAAAATGAAGCCAAACACACTGTTTGATCTTAAAATGATACACGAGCAGTGCTTGCATAAGACTTTACAATTGCATTAAACTGAATGATTTGTGCAGGATTTAAAACCTAAATACAGTGGTGTCAAATCTCTACCTTTAAGTGCTAGAACAGCTTGTTACCCTAAAAGGGACATGTTTGTACCTTATTTACCAGTAAAGGGTTCATAGTAGCACCTTAACGGTATATATTACTAATTTTAACGGTAGATAAGATACAATGTTGTCCTTTTAAGGGCACTGACCCAGTGACAAGTTGTTGTACCCTTAAATGTTCGGTTTTTGCACCTTTTTTCCAACAGTGTACAAAGGATTCAGCCTCATTTTTGGGCAAAGTGTACTATATTAGTAAAGCACTTACATCCACCTGAATAATGATCACGTCCTCTCCTTTCTCCACCTGTAACTGTGGGATGACAGGTAGGGCGTCTTGCGACTCAGACATGGCCATGACCACCGCAAGCGCCTCCTCTTCCTCAGCTTCCATCTTCTCCTTACACTTCTGGTTCTGGGTCACATCCTCGCTGTACGTGTCGTCACTCGTGTTCGCCTGCTCCGGTGACAGCACTGCCACTTCGGACTGGAAGGTGACCGTGCAGTCTAACGCGGGGATGGAGGTTTCCAACAGGTCCTCTATGCTGGAGCTGAGATCAGCCGAGGCGTCCAGACCGTGGACTTTCTCCTCCACTGGGATGAAGACCGAGTCCTCGCTGGGGATGAGAGCGGATCCGCCGCTGCAGACCACGCCGTCTCTGGACCTGACCTCCTGAAGGTCCAGTTTCATGCTGCTCTTTGTCCCTTGGCTTAAAGCTTTAGCTCCTTCGGATGAGGCAGCGGGAGAGGGGCGAGTGGGTCTAGGCCAGTGCATCTGACTCAGTGGTCGAGCTTGGGTAAACACGGGCGAAGGCAGCTTCTCTGGCTCCTTACAGTTTAGTCCCTTCTGCAGAGGCAACTTACACTGGGTACTCAGTGAGGACTGGGAGAGCTTGTTGGGCATAAAACTCTGCGGCAGGGCTTTGGGGTTTTCTGGAGGGAAGGCTGAGGCGTTGGCCATGGACAGAGAAGGAAGGCTCGGGGGTTGGCTGGATGATGGGGAGTTCAAACACTGACTCACGGGTCTGTTTCGGGCCTGAACGGGGGGCTTTGGAAACTCAGTAGGGCTTGTGACGACATTTGAGAGTCTCTCGGTTATATCGTCTACAGGAGCTGAACTGGCTTGACCTGAAAGCGCCACCTTGGCGGTGGGCTGCTGTAGATCAGGGGTGGGAGAGTTTCTTTCGGTGGCGCATGGGGAGTTATGGGGGGCTGAGGGTTCGAGGAAAGCGCTGGAATGCGAACTGTGGGCCTTTAGGTCGTCTAGTCCCAGATGGATGGCGTCCAGGATGTCCATCTCCTCAGCGATGGCCAGGAGACGCCGGCGCATGCGGGCGTAGTGAGTGGAGCTGGTGATGTTGAGCATGTCCAGGAGCTTAACGAAGACATGAGGCACACGCGCTACCATACGAGCAGCGCTCAGGAAGACACGGCGAGAGAGTTTACCCACCATGGAGTGAGAGTTATCGATGGACTGCAGCGCGAAACTCAGAAGAGGCAGCAGCTTCTGATACCTTCAAATTAAATATAATAAAACAATATAGTAAAGCACTTTGCACAAAGGCGGTGCAAACTGGCTTCCCTTTACATTTTAACTTTGTTCTAATGATCAAAAACTGAATATTGTGTTGTGTCCTGTGTTTTGCTTGCAACCCTGTTAACACATGATGATTATTACTGCCAAATACGAAATAAAAAGCGAACAGATACCAATCTAGGATGCTCTTATTGAGTGATGGGTATCACTAGAGATTTCCCAATTCGTTTTGATTGTGTTTCTTAAGCTCCCGATTCAGTTTGACTCAACGTTGGCTGAATGTCTGATGCATAAGACACAAAATGGGAAACACTTTGGGAGTTTCGAAAGTCGTCATCTGATTGGTTGAATTACAACTGCAGGAGTTCCAGAAAGACCTGAAGTGTGGCTTGTCTTTATTACCGAAGAAACAAGCCGTCATGATGCCAAACCGCCTCATGGAACAAGAAAGCTGTCATGTTTACAACTGTGACAAATAGGGATGTCCCGAGCCATTTTTTTAACTGATCGGTATCGGCTCTCTTAAGCCCGATCCCTATTTTACGTCAGCTGTCATGCCGGTGTCATGCAGTAGGCTGCATTATGCACCTTCCAGTAGATTTGCCAACCACAATTTTAAAGGAAAAAGATACGAACAAGGGTGTGTGTTCAGCCGCCATTTAAACCAAAAGAAGAAATGTTCGTGTTTGAGCTTCCATGTTCATTGTTAGATAATAGCCGACTTTTGCAACGTTCAAGCATTTATTTACTGCTTACGTTTATCTGCTGTCAGACTATCTGAGACGTCGTTGTTATAATGCATTGCTATGAGTTGCGTCTTGCTTCAGATTTGACTGACAGAGTGGCATTCTGACACTGCGAGCTTAATGCTTTTTAACCATATCTCCACTTTTTTCCCTTCATGTTGCAATTATTCTGCTTATTAAAATCAAGAAGTTCATATCAGTAGTTCTATATTCCACCGATGTCTTAATATAGTATGTGGAAATATATACATAGAGAGTGAGTTTATCTTATATATATACACAGTATAAATATATATTCAAATCAAACCATATAGGCTGGATTTTCATATATATATATATATAGTGTCATATCTAAAATCCAGCCTATATGGATTTATTTGTAATAACTTTAATGTACTTTAATTGTGCATCAAACACTAGGAATATATAAGTATCGGATCGGGACTCGGTATCGGCAGACACTCAATATTCAATGACTCGGACATCCCTTGTGACAATAATAGTTTATTAGGATCAACTAAAAATGCTGGACTTTCAGAAGTATGTGAAGTTCACGGCATAGACTCTTGACGACTGAAGACGACGTTCTTGAATGAATGATTTATCGGTTGCATTATTGTAGCAACATCAACTTTACATTTCCACACCCCTAAAGAAGACGCTGAACAACATTTACAGTGATTTGTCGCTTTACATGTCGATCAATGAAAGCTGCTGAGTCTGAAGGTCTGGCCATGCAAGACTAGAGATAAATCTACAATCCTGGTACTTGTTCTGGAATGCATTTTTTACAACTGTACAAATTGTATTTCCTTTTTATGCTCACGTACATTTTATCAGTTGAAAATATCACGTGTGTCCCAAAAAATTGTTAACAGGGTTGCAAAAATGATACATCTTTAAAATGGTTCATATTAAATAGACAACAGAAGCACAGTAATATAATTACAGGATTTTATGTGCTTCACGCTGCAATCCCACAATCCTGTAATTTGGGAGGGGAGCTGTGTACCGTCAGTCCATCGTAGACAACGAATCAGTATGGGGTAAAATTCTCCGCAGGAAACTCCATAGAGCCTGGTCGATCATACACAGTCCGACCCAGCAATGCGTGCCAGTTATGGCCTCGGGCAATCCGTGTTAAGCCCATATACAGTTCAGACACATAGTCACCTCCCATCCACTAGAGCCCTGCGGACAAATCAGAGATGAAAACGTCTTCATTGAAAAGCAAACAAATATTTATACACACACATATACATATGTGACCCTGGAGCACAAAAGCAGTGTTAAGTCTCTGGGGTATATTTGTAGCAATAGTCAACAATACTTTGTATGGGTCAAAATGATTGATTTTTCTTTTATGTCCAACCAATCAATTCTTGATATCGAAGTAAGATCAGTTTCCATGACGACATTTTTTAAATTTTTCACTGTAAAATCATATTAAACTTAATTGTTTTGTTTGTAATATTCTTGCAAGACTTCATTGGAGGACACTTTAAAGAAGATTTTCTCAGATATTTAGAATTTTTTTGGCACCCTCCTAATTCCGATTTTCAAGATATTTTTATCTCTGGGCGCCAAAAATATGTCCTATCACGGACAGATTATTGTTTGGGACCCTGTTTTGTGGTCGACCGGTCGCATCCAACACACGCTATCTATATATATATATATTATTATTATATATATATATATATAATAGTTACAGACAGCTAAAGAGAAGAAAGACGTCTGTGAAAAGGATTCATTTACTCATTCTAAACCTGTATTTGAGCTACTCCTTTTTTACACAAAGCATTTATAATAGCTTTACGTGAGGTATGCTTGTTATATGCTGAAAATGTTTCCTTCCCAATTTGCGTACTTATGCACTATTCTATGCCACTGAAAATGCCAAAAAGAGTGTGGAGCGTGGGTCATTTCATACACTCAGCTGTCACAGCTCTAATTTGTACCTGCTTTGAGGATTTCTCTTCCCACAGCGAGTTCCCCCATTTGACCTTTGCACAGCTCCAGCAGAGTGGAGACGGACAGCTGACTGGTGCGACTACGGGCACAAAAAGAAAAACACTTTGCATTCAAAGTCAACATAATGTGAGGCCTATCATTCTGTCAGCAGCCCCACCTGGGAAGAAAAATATTCCAAAAAAAAGTTTGGATACGTGATCATAACGCATCAGGACTGGAGTGGGATACGAGTAAAGCGGGAACAGGGGTAGAAAATATTAGGTTGTAGTGATGCCCGCTGAAAAAGAAAGTTGTTTGAGCAAACAACAAATGAAAGATTATAAAGACAACCATTGTTTACTTTAAAATAACACACCCTTATATCATCTACAATAAGGCCAGGAAGGTGTAGTGGAGCAAATAGTGTCCATTTTGATTTCATACTGAAAACTTAAACAAAATCCTAATATCAGCACTTCAACAAACAACAGCATTTATTATTTATCTGTTTGTGACAGCACCTGACCACTAGGTGGCGACAGCCCGTTAACTTCAGAGCCTAGAAGACGGCCTGAGATATGATTTGATGTATATCAGATTTTCTGTGTTCACGTGGGGTCAGATGAATTAGTTTGTCAGGCCACAGACAGAGCTGTTCTTAAGAGAGTACCTGTTAGCGTCTGCACACTTGACCAGGATGGTCTCCACCACGGGCCGCAGCAGCTGCTGTAATCGCGTCTGCTCTGACACCGAGTGACAGGGGGTGTAGACCAGCATCGCTCGCAGGGTTTTCTGAAACAAACATCAACTCTGAATACAGATCCACACAACCACAAACAAACTAACAAACCATATATTCAGGACTGTGGCTCGTGTTGTGGATTCTCATGTCTACAATAAGTTCAGCTGGTTTTGCTTCATGACCCAAAGAGGGATGCACGATTAGCTGAAATAAATTCAACAAAAAGAGAAGCTTTAATGGTTTTACACCAAAATAAAAGCTTGAAATGAAGACAGCAATGAATATTAAATGTTGTAATTTTACAGTTGTACTGTGACTTTTAAATAATTTATTTCCAGTGAAAAAATACCATAGCAATTGGTTATTTTGTTAATATATATTGAGCATTACATACAACAATTTATATATATATATAAGATATATATTATATATATATATATATATTCACATACACCCACACATTATTTAGTCATATTGAATTAAATTGTAAACTAAATATAATATAAATTTCTAGGTTTAATATTTAAAGTTGGTAGGGTGGCTCAATTGACCACCCTACCACCAGCTAGCCAACAATATTTTTCCCCCCAATCAATGGCAGCCCTACATTCAGTGTCATATGATGACAAATACACTTACAAAACACATGTTCACAAAGACTTCAGATCCTAAAACATTGGTGTTTTCCTTTTACTTTAGATATTGACGTTGAAAGGTTTCCGGATATTGATGGCTTTCAAAAGTCCCCCTCAACACCCGCTAACTGGCCTAGCAAAGTGACCAGATTCTGATTAGATTAAACACCTTGCGTCAGCAATAAATAAATGGTAGATAAGCATTTAAATTGATAAGCCGCTTTATTTTGCTAGCAGTTAGGCACACACACCACACACCCACCACACACACACACACACACACAGACACACGCAAGGGGCCGCCCTGAATCCCTAAACCACCCATCTCCACCCCTAAACCTACCTGTCTCCACCCCCGATCCCTAAACCCACCCACCTCCACCCCTAAACCTACCAATCTCCACCCCCGATCCCTAAAGCCCACAAATTCCCCCTCCTAAACCTACCTGTCTCCACCCCCGATCCCTAAACCCACCCCATCCCACCTTATACCTAAACCTACCTGTCTCCACCCCCGATCCCTAAACCCACAAATTCCCCTCCTAAACCTACCTGTCTCCACCCCCGATCCCTAAACCCACCCACCTCCACCCCTAAACCTACCAATCTCCACCCCCCGATCCCTAAACCCAATTCCCCCTCCGCCACCGACCTGTCTCCACCCCCTGACCCTAAACCCATCCCCCCTCCTAAACCTACCTGTCTCCACCCCCTAATCCCTAAACCCACCCTCCCCCCTCATAAACCTACCGTCTCACCCGATCCCTAAACACACCCATCCCCCCTCCTAAACCTACCTTCTCCCACCCCGACCCTAAACACACCCATCCCCCCTTTCCTAAACCTACCTGTCCTCCACCGCCGATCCTAACACCACCCATCCTCCTCCCGAACCTACCCTCCCTCCTTCTCGACTCCGAACCTTCACCCCTCCACCCCCTAATCTGGAATCCATCCCAACACGCCCTTATAACACCCTAGAAATCGTCACAGTCGAGTGAAAAGCATCACTCTCTCGCTCATCCGCGATCATGACAAATTCAGTTCTAATCACTGAAGCTCTCTCTAAACCTTTTTTGTGGGGCACATGAAATCTCTTATTTTACATCGCCCTGCACTTATCATGAGATTATTTCACGATCGTGCAATTTGCACTTTAAAACGGCGGTGCTTTCCAGCAGTGAGTGAATTCTGACGAAAATGTTCTGATTGGCCCCATTGCGTCAAGAAATCAAACAAATATGTCTGTTATTGGTTACGTTGCTTCAATGACTAGCAAAAACACGTTTAGGTACTTACGCTAGTCTATCGTGCACCAATTGCAGCGTGGCCGACATCAGGGATTCCATGACTAACAATTTGGGGGGCAGTGCCATAATGTCAGCCCATGCCTCACACACAACACTCGCAATCTACACCAACACACCATACAACACACCAGTATATGTTTAGTTTCTTTTTTATTGCAGTAACGCTGCATTCCCTCCCCTGCGGTCAGAACAAGCCTTAGATTCCCCATTCTAAAGCACTGGACTCCACTACCTTACAGTGTGTAACCGTTAGTGTGTGTGTTGTGGTTGTGTTTGTGTGTTTGTGTGTGTGCGTGCGTGCGTGTGTGTATGTGTATGAGTGTGTGCGAGTGCTAGTGGGTCTGTGTGTCTGTGTGTGTGTGTGTGTGGAGAGAGAGTAGAGTGTGTGCTCGAGTGTGTTTTGCTATGTGTCGTGAGGTGTGTGTGCGTGCGTGTGTATGAGTGTGTGCGAGTGTGAGTGTGCGTGCGTATGAGTGTGCGAGTGTGTGTGCACACGAGTGTGTGTGTGTGCTAGTGTGTCTGTGGTGTGTGTGGTGATGCGGTGTGTTGAGTGAGTGTGCATGCGTGCGTATGAGTGTGTGCGAGTGTATCTGTGTGTGTGAGAGAGAGAGAAAGAGTTCACCCTGACCCTGACTCCAGAGAGAGCTGGGAGTGGTGACTGATAGCACATCGCCCTGAAGCGCTGCCAGCATCTGATTAACCCACACATACGAGCTCCCCCCGAAACACACACATTCTAACCACCAAATCTAAACCGCCTACACACTCACACAACACTAAAGGCTAAAATCCTGGCTCAAGTCAAGAATAAATAGTGAAACATTATGACATTTAAACCCGCAGACTTCAGATCAGCCAAACACTACAAAACACACTTCACAATGCTGAAGTGTTTGCAGAGCAGTCTAATGCAAGGGAACATCCCGAAGGCTTTTGTGCCTAGTATTTGAGTTCATATAGACGGCGCTGTTTCTGGTGCGTGTTCGAAGAATATAGGAAAACTGCTGGAAAGCCCCGAAAGGACAAAACACTTGTTGTTTTCATACAGGCGGCTCACTGGAGCACAGAGCCTGAGGGAAAGACACCATCCCAGAAGTCCAAGCAGCAAGAGCTATTGTTTTTTTGTTTGTTTTCTTAAAGGAAGAGAAATGGGTTAAGAGACAAAGAAAAAAAGAAACCTTTCTTTTCCAGCTTCAGCCTGAGGATCCCTGCTGCTTCCAGACTTCCTGGTTCGAGGTGAACTTTAAAACCAGCCAGCGTGGTTTGTTGCACTTTAGAGCTCAGTACAACCTCAGATCAAAGTTGACCAAAGGAAAAAAATGGTGCTTTTATATCTAGTAGAAATAAACGGATATCACCTAGAACCGAAGTTAACTTTTTGGTGAAAAGTGAAAAGTATCAAGGGCCTGATGTCGGTTTTATTTCTTGGGATTTTTGTCATTGTATTGAACGAACAGTGGATAGTGTTTAAAGTTTAGTTTAGCTTTAGAAACACTGTAAGCCATTGTCATCTCATGAGTATGACAGCGTCAAAGTGATTGTGAGTATTTGTGCGCACTCAGAGAAAAGCTTCAACGGTTTTTATTTACAACATGCTGTTGAAGCGTTGAGCATTGCATTCGATCTCAGACGAGCTTGTTGATCTCTTGATCGCAATGGCCAGAGGTGTTTGTTACGATCTACTAAATACTGCTCAAAATGCCAGTGTTTTTGTTCACTGCATGGAGCAAGCCTGCTTGCGAATCCTGTCATTAAAACCAACGAACTGTAAACACAATGTAAATGAGATTTACTGTGCAGTGTTGAAGTGATTGACAGCTTCAGTGATTATAAAGGGAGAATTCTAGACACCTGAAAGTTTTTGAAACTCATTGCATGTCAAATGGAGGAGGGGAAAAGAAAAAAAGAGAAAGGGAGGGAAAAAAAAGGGGAAAAAAAGAAATCAAAAAAAAAAAAAGGAACAAAAAAGGAAAGAAAAAAAGAAAAAAAAAAAAAAAAAAAAAAAAAAAGTTTTGGTGAAAAAGGAAAAAAAAAAAAAAAAAAAAAAAAAAAGTGCAAAGCAATACTATAGGGGGACGATAAAAAAGGCAAGCACAGCAAGACCGGAGACTTACGATGAAATGTGAATGGATGTGGCTGCTGGGGGCTTGACAAAAGAACACACTCATGCAAAGGACCTGTGAATCGGATTGGTGAGGGGGTAACAAGAACAGGAAGAGTGGGCGCAAAGTTGAGCAGAGAAGAATCGTGGGGGGAAATAGAATAGGGTGAACGGGGGGGGAAGGGTCGGGGCAACAATAGCTGTGTCGACAAAAAAAGCCAGATCTGTGGGCATGGTACAAACAAAAGCAAAAAAAAAACACAGTGAAAGGTACGCGAAGGAGGCAAAGGGCAAAAACAGATGAGTGGATCGAGTCGGGGCAAAGGGCCCCAACCGGAGGCGCCGGAGGCGGGCGGAGCGCGAGAGTGACACGACACGAGAGCCGCGAGGCGCGGAGCAGGGAGCGCGCGTGCGGAGCCGAGGGGCGCCCGCCCCGAAGGGGACGGATGACAGCTTCAGTGATTATAAAGGGAGAATTCTAGACACCTGAAAGTTTTTGAAACTCATTGCATGTCAGAATAGATCTGTGCATCAAGTCTTGGACTGTAAATGCAGACTAAAAGACCTGAGACTTTAACTATGTAATGTGTAATTTAATTTGCTGCTTTGTTCTTCAAAAGAACACACTCTTCAAAGTACCTTTTCTTTTGTTTATTGAGTAAAAGCAGTAAGTGGTCGCTTTGTCTAGATATATATTTTTTTAAATTAGAATATTTGTACTTTTTTAATGTACTTTGCAACAATAGCTGTTCTATCCAGATCTTTTTCATGGGTGACAAACAAAAGCAAAAAAAAAAACACATTTAAAGTTACATCTAATATAGTCAAAATGTCAAAAACAGATTTATTTTATCTATATCGCCCAGCTTAAATTGGATGTATCCCTGACATTGAATTGATTGAGAACAATGAAACCAGCCAATGGACTAGTGAAGTGCTCATTTTACAGAAAACTAGCCTGTATTCTATAGAGCA
The DNA here is from genome assembly GCA_018155175.1 of Sinocyclocheilus anophthalmus. Lineage (NCBI taxonomy): Eukaryota > Metazoa > Chordata > Actinopteri > Cypriniformes > Cyprinidae > Sinocyclocheilus > Sinocyclocheilus anophthalmus. The sequence continues at coordinate 37,985 of JADLZN010001230.1, forward strand.
GGACTCCTCTGAATGCAGCTCAGTTAAGGAGCACTACCCATTCAGACCAGGTCATGTAAACATCTGTGAACATGGCTGAAAATCAGAATTTCGGTGTGAGTGAAGCTAAAGAGCAAAGGGCACCGAAACTATGTTGTGACCCAATACTATGGTCTCAGTTCAAGTCACCCTGATGACTGTAGGAGCTCTTGGTGAATAGCTGGAGCAGCATTGTGAAATCTGTCTTGTTCATATGATCACAACAGAAGCATCACGCTGTAAGCACCTCATGTGACTCAAGTGTTCACATGATCACAGCAGTGGCCAGGAATATGAAACATGTGGTAAAGGAAGATCACAAGTGACAGCACTTCACCATTCAGCGTGCACGACACTTGGACATAATAAAGACTTCTGCTTCACACAAAAACATGCTGAAACAAGCCAGAAGAGACAAGCACGAAACCAGTGCAGCCTGATTAATTCACACACCGATTGTCATGTCTAACAGGCAATGCACTATTGTGCTATTGACCGTACTATCGAAGTGATGTTTTTGTGCTTTGATGCTGCTGTAGCCTAAACCTGTCAGTGTTTCTGCATGTTTTAATGAAGATCATTTTAAGACCTTTAATAAGTTAAAAGGAACACAATGCATCAATAAGTTCTCAATGTAAATGTGTAGGGAGCAGAATATATATATATATATTTTTTATTAAGACGTGCAGAAACCCTGTCAATAGACACAATTGCATTGTTTTGCAACAGTGATTGATGGTTTTGTGGGTTGGCGGACCTATCTGGTGGCAGAAAATGACAGTTTTAAGGTAGCAGTCTATTCAAGCCATAGGCGCAGCTGCAAGTGACATAAGTGTGACGTCTACTCCAAATTGGTCTATACTGTAGCAGTGGTAAGTGTGGTGTCAGTAATACAGAGGTGAAACATCTCACCAGTGCTGCCACATAGACTTTGTAGACGGGGTCAGCGCAGACCATGGAGAGCACGCTACAGCAGGACTCCACCACCACGTCTCCAGACACCTCCCCTGCTGCTGTCCCAAGCCCCGCCCCTGCACCCGCCCCGGCCAACAGGAGAGCTCCGCTCACGTCATGTGACAGCCGCCGGAGAGCCATTTCTCTGATGTTCCAGTTTCGGGAAAAGAGACAGCCTACCAGCTCCAAACCAAACACCTGAGACGTGACATGAACACACAAAACCACGCAGTTAATAAATGAAGAAACTGTAATTACAAAAGGAATAAAACAGAAAGAACAGAAAGCTTTCTTGTAGTCAACATTTTCATGGCAATTAAGCACATATCATAATACATATAATTTAAAAGAAAAAAAACTAACATATTGTATACTTACAACTGCACTTTTTTTTTTGCATTACAGTAACAAGAATTTAGATGGAAAACATGAGTCAAGCTTATGTAAGATTCCTTAAAATATAATGCATTTTGCCAATAATGATAGCCGGTAATTATTTTTATTGTTCTAATATTATTACATCGATGGGCAATATTTAAATCTATCCTGCCTGTTTTTAAGGCGACAGGTCAAAAATGTTAATTCTGTCATCATTTATTCAACTTCATTTGAATCTGAATTGACTTTCTTCTCTGGAACACAAAATATTTTGGAGAATGTTGGTAACCAAACGCTTTCAGTTCCCACTGACTTGCATTATTTTTTTATGAGCATACAATAGAAGTCAATGTGAACTTGGTTACTCACATTCTTCAAAATATCATCTTTTATGATCACAGAAGAAAGAAAGGCATACATGTGTGAAACAACACAAGGGTGAGTAAATGAAGACAGAATTTTTTATTTTTGGCTGGACTGTCCCATTAAGCTACAGCACATCATGACACGAGGGGAGGAAAAGAAGGTCTTCTGAAACCTTTGTAATAAAAATGGAAGTTTATCAGTCTGGAAAAGGCTACAAACACATTTCTCTTTGGCTCCAAAGAACCGCAATCAGAGCAATTTTATCCAAATGAAGAAAGTTTGGAATAGTTGCTAATCATCCAAAGGCATGATCGTCCTGACCAAATCTCTCTGACTTCAAGGTACAAAATTATCTGGAAGTCCCAAAGAGCAACATCCAAAGACCTTCAGTCATATCTAGTGTGATGGTTTTGCTGAAGAAACTAATTCTGCTCTGAATCAGTGAATTCTCCAGGAGAACGTGAAGCGATCACGGCCGTAACCACCATAGACCCCCAATATTTGAAATTCTTGCACTGATCTGCTGTTGCGCTCTGTTTTTTAATTGACTAAAAGGTCTAAAAGTGACATTTTTTAAGCTGGTCTGTCTCAGTGGTCTAACAGCGCTCATCAATGTCAAAATAACTGAGATGGCCAATCAAATCAAAGTAGGCGGGGTTTACTGTTCACAGCAGCAGAGCACTAATTCCAGTACAAAGCGTCAGTTTGAGGTTGAAAGAGAGAGCGGTAAGGTGGAAGCTGCAAATCATTTCTCTTATTCCAAACTGTGTTAACCATAGAAATGTAAATTTCCATCAGTATAGTGATTTAAACTACTCAACTTTTTTTCTCAAATATGGCCATTTTGAGAAAGAGATGAAAGTTGCGTGTGTCTGTGCGTCTCTGTACAAACAATGAAGCTGTGAGTTTATTTGCTTCAAAAACAGCGTTTTTCCCCCTCTTCATTAATGAGAATACAATGTTCGATTCAGTTATTCTAATATATATATATCTATATATATATATATATATATATATATATAACTAGTTTTGTGTTAGGAATGGTCATTTCAATGCATTTGATTGATCTTCCTCTTTATATGTGTGTAATACTTTGCATGTTTAGCGCACCTTGATTCCCGGGTTCGGCGAGCTCTGGTATGTCTGTGGATGTCTGTACTCCATAATGTGGGAGGAAGAGTCGCCCTCCTTCCCGTTCTCCGACTCCTCAGTACTAGAGATGGACGTTGAAGAATACGCACTGTTTGACTCTGATAGCGGTTTGTTTGTGTTTTTTCCACGTGTAATGGTTCTGTCGATACTACACACACACACACACACGAGAGCAGCACACACATACCGTTCTCAGATTATTTGTCTATGCAACATCCACTGTACACTACTGTTAAAAAATTTGGGGGTAATTTTGGGTCGTAAAAAAAAAAAAATAAATAAATACCAATCCGCAATTTAATGCATTTATTGATCAAAAGTAAAAAATTTCACAGTGTTAACCAAAAAACGTTCACAACAATTTAACAAATGCTTTTCTCTTGAACTTTCTATTCAAGAATCATCAAATATACATCTATACAAAAAGGATCAAATGAAGGATCATGTAACACTGAAGAGTGGATTAGTGAATAAATCACACTAATCACAGGAATAAATTACATTTTACTATATATTCAAATAGAAAACGGTTATTTTAAATTGTAATAATATTTCACAATATTACTGTTCCTATTGTAAAGCGTCCTTGAGCCCTGTAAAGGCGCAATATAAATAAAACATTATTATTATTATTATTGTATTTTGGGTCAAATAAATGCAGACTTGGAGAAACTTATTTCAAAAACAAACAAAAAACAAGATCTCAACCCCAAACTTGTAATGGTAGTGTACGGTGTAAATCATATCTTACTGTGCCAGCTGAAGTATCATGATAAAACGTTTGGTTGTCATGTTTCTTATTAGCAGATATAATTGATTCCAACTTTCATCAGTTGGTCTGCTGGCAAACTGTAGTATTTTTTATTATTTTGTCCTCCTTTTGTAAGTCGCTTTAGATAAAAGCATCTGCTGAATGCATGAACGTAAATGATTGTCATTATACAACTTTTATTCTAATTAATTTATAAATAGTAGCTACCGCACATACAGCATTAGTAACAGTACTTTAACCATTTATGTTTAGAGAAAACTGCTACACCAACAGAATTCAGAGTCTCGGGTATTGAAATACTGGTCAAAGTATTACAAGTGAGCAGCTCCATGGCACATAATTAACATGTTTTTGCATTGAAATGGTGACTGACTGTAGAAGACAGATTACACTAATGGCCACCATAGTGTCTTACAACACAACACAACAATGCATGTGCGAGCTCTAATACCTCACAGAAACATCACAAAAGGCAACAAACCAAACCTGTGGTTTGTGTTCTTGTAACCTGAGACAATAAGACCATGATGCATAGCATCACGACAAATGGAGGGGATTTACTTCAAGAAATTAGAATAATTGCTGTTTCCTAAAGAAGAAACATCAAGATTTGGTTTCATGTGTCTCTTGTGTGTGGGGCGAATCTCTGGATGGTTTGCGGGAAGTTGGAAAACACCAAAAACTGACTAGCCGCTAGCATGTCAATCCCGGGCAGACACACAAACATGGCTGGTGCCGGGCTGTCTCGCTTACCTAACCACCAGAGAGGAGTCGACACCAGACTCTTACATCTTAGAGTAAATACAAACAGGACAGATCCCAAAGGTGTATGTCCTGAATGAAGCGTCAGCACTGTGTGTTTGCCAGCTTCATTAGTTAGCACTGCATTCTTAGACTCCATCTGTGTTTGGGCTTGTTGGGTCCGATCCTGCCTGCTCGGGTTTATGTAGGTCTGCTGGTCAATTACACGCCTCCTTAAACACGAAAATATTCCTGAGGCACTCCGAGGAAACTAACGCTCATTAAACGTCTGTAACTGCAGCTTTCAGCTTCAGAAAGTCAATTAATTTATACATGAACGGTTGAATTTACCTGTAAAAATCATGAGACTTCCACTTGGCTCTACACAGAGGACAGATCAACGGATCGTGATTTCTCCGGCACTCCTCGGCCCCTGAAAAACAAACAGGACACAAGAGATGTTCACTAAACTCATCACATGAAGGGCTGTCAGGGGATCTAGGGCTAGAAATGGGTCATGGATGCTCATTCAACAAACAACTAGTCAGACTTCAAACCGTCTCCTGTGAGCAATGTTCCTGTTATTACATGTAATCAGACTTTTCTGGGGATTATGGCAGCCTATTCACTGCATCTTTTCTCGGAGGTTAGTGAAATTCGTGGTTCACAGACGTACTTTGTGATTTTAATCCTGTCCGATTCTGCCAAGTCACTTAGAAATCTAGTCGGGTTTGAATACAGCTTTTGTTGAATAGCGGTTATCTTATTGGCTACACTTGGTAATTCAAGGGTGTTTTCACACAGGACCAATTTTTATATTCCATCTGAATTATTCCTGTAGCATTTGTTCTTGTTGTTGTTGGTCTGTATAATCATGCATCTTTATGTTGCGCTGTTTTTCAGTGTTTTTAAACTGGCATAAGGGGAGAACATATGAAGAGATCTGTCATATAGACAATGTATGAGCATTCAACATTTCTGAAACTTAAAAATATCTTCAAAAGCCTTCATTGTTTGACGATGACTTTCTACTTGTTCTGCTGGATGGAATTGGATCGCCTCGCTGGTTCTGAAAAAGTGTGTTTTGCATATCATTTTTGTGGGCTGTGTTTGCCAGCCCTCTGTAGAAGTGTCTGGACCTATAAAAAGGCTCTCAAAGCCAGTCAATGCTAGTACCTGTGACTACTCACCATATTAAATCAAGTTGAGGTGGGATAATCTGGGATATGAGCGCTGATATTTTTCTTGCTATTGTCAGGCAGACACTTGATATTATCAACATTGCTGATTTGATTGCACAAACACTATTGGCCACAATGACATCACTGATCAGCGATGAACTGACTTTAAGTGAAAAACTGACTGTTTTCTATTGTCCTCTTTTTAGTGCTGCTTTACAGCAGAATTGAATTTTGTTTGCATTATTGAAACATTACTGTAACACTGTAAAGCTGCTCTGACTCAATCTTTATTGTATAAAGCACTATATAAATAAAGGTGACTTGACTACTTACATATAGACATGCAGTGATGGTGGAGTTTGTTTCTGCAGCCCTCTTCACACACCGTCAGACTTTCCTCATCTAGCATGTCCAACAGACAGATAGGGCACATCTGCTCCTCCTCATCCTTCATGCTGCTCACAGGAGTACAGTAAAGTTAAGTTAAAGTTACTAAGACACAAGGGCTTTGACAGATAGTCTAAATACACTTTGCTTCAAAAGGGTTTTGCGTTTTTTTCCTTTTGAGATTTTTTAAAACTCTTTCTCTTTCAGAACTCAAAGTTGACTCATTCTGACAACTTACTGGCATCACACAGATACATCAGTACAATAACCAAACCTTATTTGGGGTTCAGACTCGGCTCACCCACTCAGCTGGTGAGGTAATATGAATACAGATAGGGGAATCTGCTATACTCCTATAATTATGATAAATAATGAAGACGTCTGAAACATACTCAGAATTATTAGATGAATTCTAATTAATAAAATAATAGAAACATCATGCAATTAATTTGATTAAAATTTTAAATCCATTAAATGCCGTAAAACACATGGATGATATGACCCCTTTAAAATCAGCAAGTATAATATCTGATCCAGTGGTTCTCAACTGGTTTGGTCATGGGACCCATATTTTCCCATAGTCATCAAGCCGTGACCCACTTTGTTAGGAGATATATAATGTTTAAAAAAAAACAACACAAAGCAAATTTATTTCACAAACAATTGTTGACGCACACAGACTAGCACCGTCCCCTTTACTTAACATACACATAAACTGTAAGAATATGACTAATACTGATTAATAAACAGCCTTTAAAGTAAGGCTAGTCCCAAACTAGTTTTTGTTAATACAATTAGGTTGGTATGAGCCACCACAGTCATTTAAACATGTACAAAATAACACAAAGTGAAAATAACATGGCATTTTTGGGTTATGGAAACAACCGTTACCATGGTGAATAATAATAACATGAACTGTTAATGAAACATGCTCTTGAATAGAATGAATATCATACCTTCATTGGTGTTTTACTTTTATTTCACACGTTGCATGCTCATAGTTTATTTTGCGCTTTAGTGAAATGATATACAGCATTTGTGCGTGCAATTGAAGAGAACTTGCTACGAGCACATAACGTCTGACAGGACAAGTTAGTTTGCTTTTCTGAGGTGAGAGACTTTTTATTTCGTAACAAGTTATGAAAATAATGATAGAATAATGACACTGACATTAAGCCTGACAACATCTCATCTGACCGCAGATACTCAATCGGGACAGCACATTTTTCTCAGGCACTCTTTACTTAAAGATATATAACAAAAAAACATTTAAAGAATATTATTTTGTGTATTTGGTGTAACAGAATATTTTGACATGTTTTAATGTTCAAAAAACATTATTTTTCCAATACTGTACATTATTGTAGGTCCTCTATGCCCCGCCTCTCTCAAAACGCTTCGTTTTCTACAAAGTCCCTCCTTACGACAAGCGCGAGGTGTGCTCTGATTGGCCAGCTACCCAGTGCATTGTGATTGGCCGAACACCGCAAGCACTCGTCGGAAATGTAACACCCCTTACCATAATCGCCAGCTTCAGCTTTCAAAGTAAATAGCAAGACAGTTAATAATGTCGTTAGTTTTAACCATCAGTTCAAGCCCGAAACGGGAACAAGTTGCGTGACAGACACAAGTGATGATGCATACCCAAGCCGGCGTTTAAGGACGCTGCCGTGCTATGATTTTTGACAGGCAGTTCATTCTCCTGTGATGTGACCCTGTTCCCCTTACACTCACACACACACACTCACTCACTTCACACACTCACACACTCACACACCCACACAACACCCACACACACACCCACACACAACACACACACACACACCACACACACACTCTCACACACACACACTCTCAAACACACACACACACACTCTCACACTCTCTTTCTCACACACACACACACTCTCACACCACACACACACACACTCTCTCTCACACACACACAAACTAACACACTCTCTCTCTCACACACACACACAACTCTCACAGACACACACACACACACACTCTCACACACACACTCACACACACTCTCTCACTCTCTCACACCCACACACACACTCTCCCACACACACAAACACACACTCTCTCACACACAAACACACACACACATTCTCTCTCTCTCTTTCTCTCTCACTCACACACACTCTCACCCACACACACAGACACACCCACACACACTCTCGTCTCTTCTCTCTCACTCACACACACTCTCCACACATCCCACACACACCCACACACTCCACTCACTCACACCAGTACAACGCACAGCACACACCACTCTCTCTCCTCCACACAACATACGCGTTACTCTGCGCTGCGGCAAAACTCGCATGTTGAAACGTCAATAGCAAAGTCTTAAACTAATAACCAATCCATATTTACAGTCGCGCTGATCAGACGCAACCAGATGTGTCATGCAAAGAGAGAATTTCCTTTTTTTTTTTTTCTTTGTGCACAGCCTGCTTTGTACTCTTCTAGGTTAAAAAAACTTTCGTCCATAAAATGCGTTGCCCAAATTCGAACATCTGGGTTGTGCTGTTCTGTTGTAATAAATCTAACCAATGATTCCTAAATGCATCTCTTTCGGAAGCCTAAAGTGCCTTTTGGCACTGAAACACAGCTCTTCCCTGACAGGCGGCTTCACACTAAACTGCGGTTACTGAAACCCGCCTTCTTCTTTGCGTGAACATTTGGGCGCATTATGCTAATATTTCCACATAGTGATGTAGATATGTGGGGGCGTGTTAGAATGAACCGTTTTAGGGGGGCGTGGTTGACTCAAATTTTATAAAGAATATCTCTTTGGATTTAGACTTTACAGATCTTTTTCATAGGAACCCTTTAAACTGCGTCTTACAGAAGTGTCAACAGCTTTCACGCATGTCTTTCAAAATAAATGTCTCGCATCAGAAAAACATTAAGAATTATGTTTTTTTGTTGTTGATGTTATTTCTTTGACTGTACTCTCCGCGACCCACTCAGAATGGCCTTTTGCGAACCCACATTGAGAAACCTTGATCTGATCCAGAGTCAGTCAGCATAGCCTGAAATCACACAGTTCAAGCAGATAAGAGGGTCTCTGGAGCTTCACAGACCTGCTTTCGTTGCTGGATGGGGAGGCGCTGGAGGTACATGTCGTGTGAGAGTTGGACATGCGAGACACAAACTTCTGGATGGTGCTGCGTGAGGGAGCTTTGATGCGCGAGCTGCGGCGATTGTGGTACTTCTGAAACAAGCTCTCCACCTGAATGAGATCAGACCATCAGTGTGCGCTGAGCTTGAGCGATGGCATGGAGCTCGTTGTGCTCTGCTTGTATTACAGTCCCCTCACCTCAAAGTTCTTGAGGGTCTTCCTCCACAGCAGAGGGTCCGACGGCTCCAGCTGGAAGACTCTGAGCATGACGAAGAGCACGTGGATGCAGAACGTCCCTCGGCCACAGCTACACGTCTGCTCAACATAACGGACACCATATGATGATGAAAAACCAAAGATTATATTAGTGACCCAATTATGTCAAAGCATACATAATATACTAGGCATGGACACTGGAAACAGAACAGTTTTCATTACAACAGTAGCATTTGTACTTACATTTTTCTTTACAAATACCATTTACATTTTTTTATTATAAATCTGCATTGTTAATCATTTTGATCTTTTATTATAAAAATTCACACAAATCTAACCTTTCACTGGAGAATAAGAATTTAAAATGGGGGGAAATATCATTATGACAAATGTTTTTCTCTAATACACATTGGACACAATTAACGACACCCTTTTATTCAATGCTTTTTGAAACCTCTATTTGGCATAACAACAGCTCTGAGTTTTCTCCTGTAATGCCTGCTGAGGTTAGAGAGCACCTGACGAGATCAGAGACCATTCCTTCATGCAGAATCTCTCCAGATCCTTCTGATCCACAGCTTCTCCTCTTCAGTTCACCTCACTCATCTTCTCTAGGGTTCAGCCCAGAGGACTGGAATGGCCAGAGCAGAAGCTTGGTTTTGTGCTCAGTGACCCATTTTTTTTGTTGATTTTGATGTTTGTTTTTAGATTGTTGTCCTGTTGGAAGATCCAAACATGGCCCATTCTAATGGAGTCAGTCACTTTTTGATTTTTTATCTTTTGGTATTTGATAGAATCAAAGATGCCATGTGTCTAAACAAGATGTCCAGGACTTCCAACAGAAATATAGGCCCACAACATCAGAAATACAGCAGTATATTTCATTGTACAAAAGGGGTACTTTTTATCCCTGTGTTCACCAAACACATCTTGAGGGTTTGCTGTTAAAAAGCTTTTTTTTTTTAGTTACATCTGGTCATAGAAGCCAGTCCCATTTGAAGTTACAGTCGTGTCTGACAACTGAATATGCTGGAGATTGTTTTTGGTGAAAGCATTTTCTTTTCTTGATTTTTTTCTTGAAACCCTCCCAGACAACATGTGGTGTAGGTGCTGTTTTATTTTTTTTTTTTTTTTAGGTTTGCTGACCCTGAGACTCACATTTTTTTCTGCACTTCTCCCAGCTGTTGTTCTTGGAGAGTCTTTAGCCACTCAAACTCTCCTCCTCCTCACCGTGCATTAGGACGATATAGACAGACGTCCTCTTCCAGGCAGTTTCGTAATATTTTCTTTTGATTGGAAATTCTTAATTATTGCCCTGATGGTGGAAATGTGGATTTTCACTGACTCGCTCTTTTCTTAAAGTCACTTTCTAGTTTGTGAAGCTCAATTATCTTTTGCTGCACATCATAAATATATTCTTTGGTTTTTCTCATCGTGATGTATGATTAAGGGAATTTGGCCTTTGTTTCCCTCCTATTTATATTCCTGTGAAACAGGAAGCTATGGCTGGATAATTTCATGTTCATAATCAGCCTGGTATGCTCAAAATTGTAAATGAATGAAATGAATGAAAATGAAAATGAATGGGAAAATACTTCACAGATATTTTACTCATAAAAATTTCTAAGGGTGCCAATAATTGTGTCCAACGTGTATTTGAGAAAACATTTATTATAATGAGTTTCCCCCTTTTCCAATTTAAGGTTAGATTTTGTGAATTTTTTTTAAATAAAATATCAAAAAATGATTAACTGTAGCGTCTGGACCAATCAAACATACAATATATATTTTGTTAGCTATATTAAACAAATACTCTGTAACACCCCAGCTAACCAGTCATATGCCTGCCCTATGGAGCCCTTCCCACCCCGAAATGCGTAACACCTCAGGAAGGCAGAACAGGCCTCTGGTTCCATTGCAACCAATGCTGATATCACTGGTTTTATGACCCAGAGGAATGTGAGTAGGGAAAATCACTACCTTTTATAGGAAGAGGCACAATGCACAGTAGAATTTGACTTTTCTACTAATTAATTCATAGAAAACCTTTCTTTGAATGAACAGTGAATCCTTCAGGTCATTGTGTATATGCTGTCGTAGCATATTTTTAGCCTGGTTTAGGCATGTTTATGAGGGAACCCATTCCTGTCATCCTTTCACTATTTGTAATCCTACTTTGTCTAGTATCTATGAATTCGCCTTCTGATGATCTAAACGAGCATGTATATTATATGTTGGTACATAGGCAATATATATATATTAGTGTCCTGAGAATCTTTAGATTTCGATTCAGTTCCATATGCAAATTACCATGCTTCCACACAAAGAGTCATAAAACTTCCCAGTATCTCAAAACTCCCACTTTGGATTCCGGCCTTTCTCATTGGACAAGCCCAGCTTGAGAGGCGGGAATCTTCTCTGACCTTAAAGGCCTCTCACCAGGGACCCGCCCACGTTCGGTTAGGTTCTGAGAAGATGTGAGCTCCAAATGCTCCAGGACATCCTAAGTTTTTGTGCCAGACCTTCGGCCTTAAATTCTTGCTCCCTAAATCAGCAAGAATAAATCACTAAAAAACAAAATGACAACAAACAAAGGTCTTTTAAAGCATCAACCAACTTCAGCAAAAGCTCAACTGGAACCTTCAGATTACATCAAACCTTTCTTTCAGACAGACGAGACATGCAAGTATTCAAACTTAGTCTTATTAATTGATACATTAGGTATAATTTGCACCTTTTACAAAGGTGTGTTTTAACTAATAATCTGATGTTTCCCTCAGGTGTAAATCTGCTGAATATCAAATGGTACCATAGCTTCATGTTTTTATTTCTCTTCCGCTTTAACCCTTTCCTATACAACTGTGTGTGTGGTGTGTGTGTATGTGGGTGTTAGAACCATTTTATGGTGTTTTGGGTGGTGGTTTGAGGTGTGTGTGTGGGAAGCCAGTTTTATTATTGCTTTATGTAGTAGGTTCGACCAGTTTATGTGTTTATGTAGTATGTTAGACCATTTTAAGTGTTTATGTAGTATGTTGGGCCAGTTTAAGTGTTTATGTAGTTAATAAAACCTTACTTGTATCACACTTGACGTGGTACATTGTTTGCTCATAACTGGAGTCACTAATCATGCAGATTTTTGCTACATGCTTTGAGTAGCATTTTACAGTTAGAAAGTTATTTCCCTTAACCAGGAAGTTAACGTTCTTAGAATTGACAAGACAGTTGACCCTGAGAGGTCAAGTAAATATCTGCAGCGGATCTAAATGTTTATAATTAATTTTAACTAGTTATGATTAATTATTCATATTTCCCCATGAGCTGATTCGTTACATAACAATGCAGATTTATTTTCACAGCCTTCTTTGATCATATTTACCAAGGGTGCCAATAACTCTGATCACGACTGTATATAAAATCAGTTGACAAGCTATTTTTTTCTCTTCTGTATTTATGTATAACAGCACTAGAATAGATGAAGGTAAATTTAGGACTTTAAGACCCTTTTTAAAAAGAAAATGTAAGGAATAAATCGAATGGAACACAATAAGTCAATATGGTCTCTAAATGTAAAAGTGTTGTATAAGTAGGGTTGCAAAAAGGTGGAAAATATTCCAGTAAATTATTTCGGAAAACGTTCCAGAAATTTTGGAAACTTTCCAGGATTTTTGGGAATATTCCAGGGATTTTTGGAAATTTTCCACCCCTTTGCACCCTGTGTATAAGTAATGCCTCAAAGTTTGAAAAAACAACTTCCAATAGATCTCCTTTCCTTTTTAATTAATTCAAAAAATAATTAAATAATAAAGACCGGTGCAAATGTCTATTCTTAAATCAAGACACATTCACTCGAGAAGCAAAATGACTTTAGAAATCTTGTTTTCTGAGAAATGTAAGCATGTGGCACTTTTTTTGTTTTTTTTGTTTTTTTTTGTTTCTTCTAAGAAAACCAGACTTCTCAAGTATGTGTTCTTTATTTAATTTATTGTTCAGGTATTTAATGTTTTGCTATTTAAAAATTAGGGGAAAAAATACTAAGGAAAATAATCATATTCATGATTAGAATTTCGCGTTTCTGATTTCAGAACTTTTTAGTTCTTTAATTTGTTAATCTAGACTTTTTAAGACCTGCAGAAACCCTGTAGATCAGTAGGCGCATTTCCATTACACATTTGTGTAAAACTTTGGCGACATTTTATAAATGTCGATAAAAAAGTAGTGTGTAATGATGCCGTTTCCATTAACCAATGTTATGCGACTAAAACGTAACCTTTTGCCTCTCGTGATAAGCCATGGCAACGGATTTTGGCTATATTTATTATTAAAAACCGTTTCCATTGCAGTTTTGCGAAATATTCCTTTTTCGAATTGCCTAAAAAACCACCTCATGCGAGCGTAAAAACTTTTTTGTGATATATGGGAGTTTTTGCGAAATTGACGCGTTTCCATCAGGCGTATTTTCAATTCGCAATTTTAATTTGCGCAATCTGAAGGGTAATGGAAACGCAGCTACTGATGGGCAGCTTCGCTCCTGGAGGGCCACTGTCCTGCAGAGTTTAGATCCAAGCCAGATGAAAACTCACATGTCTGTAGCTTTCTAATGAAAACACTGATTAGCTTGCTCGGGTGTGTTTGATCTTCAGGACCGAAGCTGCCCATCCCTGCTGTAGAGAATTGGCCACTGTCCCAGGCAACTGATCTCCAACTAGCTGTTTTAGTTCCATGCCTAGTTCTATATGAGTGTCTTCTCTCATAATAAAGTCATTTCAGCTTATCAACATATTTATTTGCCAAATGACATGTCAGAGGTCTGTATTAGCTTACCTGTGGACCAATGAACACCCGGAATTTGTTGTCAGGACTGTCTCCGCCAATCAGGAACGAGTTCGGTCCTATCTGCTGCAGCAGGTAGAGGCGGGCTCTCATGACCTTGTTGACCCTGCGGTTGGTCTCCTCTGGACTATATGGGGAAAAGCCATCAGGCGAGGGAGCTCTCCGAGGGGGCGTCACCCTCCCGCTCTGTAACCACACGTTCAAACAAACACGTTAGCTTCATAGCAAAACATATTGAGACCTTTTTAAAATGCTAACTTAAAAAAAACTTAATCGATTTGGAGGATTCAATTGTCTTCCATAGAGATGCGTCATAGCTGAACTGAATTAATTTCATTATTGATGCATTTTGCAATATCAACACTGTTATTGAACTAAACTGAATCAGACTTGAATCTAAACTGACTTGACCTGAATAACAACAGATGACAACAAATGTGACAAACTCACAGGCACCGGGGATCCTCTCCGTCTGCGCAGACCAGGAGAATCAGGCTTCCCAGTGGTCTTAGTGGAGGAAGAGGAAGAGGAAGGTCCAGGCGAAGGGCTGCGATGACCTCTGCTTTGAGAGGAAGATGAGCTGTGACTGTCGCTTCCCGCCTCAGTGCCGTCTGCTCTCAGAGGAATGGGCTTCACTACCTGAGATTAGATGACGCAAGAAAACACTGATAAAATCACATAAAAACAAAAGCCATTTCCATTCTGTTTCTTGTGCCTTCATTTGCCTTTTTATTTTGTCTTGTAGAGTCATATCTGCCAATATTTGGACGCTGACATTTCTGACACTGATCAATCACTGCCCTGTTCACAGATTAACAGTTTAAAAGCCTTCTTGATAATGTTTTGTAGTACTGTAAATGATTATTTCCGGTGAGAAAACGTTACAGCCTAGTGTCAGTGAATCTGCAGTTGAGCGTTAAGGCAGACAGAGTGAAAGTCCGTCAACAGGGATGATTGTTCTGATGGTTATGTAAGGAAGGCACGCTGAACTCAGGAAGAGCCGTTCCACTTCAGAACTTCTCACTTCCTGTTTCTTCGTCCAAACATTTTTCAACTATTTTTGGTAACAGGGCATGTGATCTAATGATTTAACCATTAACAGTAGTTAACAATAGTTAACTAGTTAATTAATCCAGTGATTTAATTGTTAACAGTAGTATCGCAGAAAATCAGTAATGCTGTTTGGTGACAATGTGATCTGATTAGATTAAAAACATTTTTTAAAAAGAAGATGTTTAACTGTCCCGTACCATCGGGCCTCTCCTGCTGCGCCTCTCCAGCCACTCGCTCTTCCAGGTGGGCATACAGGTGGCCTTGAGCTTCTCTCGGATCAAGCGCTCTTCTGGCCGGTCCTCTATCTTCTGCAGCCCGCGCAAAGTCTCCTTGCTCTCCATGTCCCGCCTGCAAAGAGCAGAAAGCTAATAAGCATGTGTGTGTGAACTAATATCTTACCATATTCATACAGAATTCCACAGATATTTTCCTGCAATCAGCACAGATGTGTACTAGTGGTTGAACGATATGGATATTTTTATGACCAAGAAGGGTGACCAGTGGCCAATATAAAGCCGAAAAATGTGATATCAAACTATTTAATTAAAATATGTGACCCTGCAGCACAAAAGCAGTCTTAAGTTGCTGGGGTATATTTGTAGCAATAGCCAACAATACATTGGTTGGTTCAAAATTATTGATTTTTCTTTTATGCCAAAAATCATTAGGACATTAAGTAAAGATCATGTTCCATGAAGATATTTTGTAAATTTCCTACCGTAAATATATCAAAACGTAATTTATGATTAGTAATATGCATTGCTAAGAACTTCATTTGGACAACTTTAAAGGCGATTTTCTCAACCAGATTTTCAAATAGTTGTATCTCGCCAATTTGTCCTATCCTAACAAACCATACATCAATGGAGAGCTTATTTATTCAGCTTTCAGATGATGCATAATCTCAATTTCAAAAAATTGACCCTTATGACTGGTTTTGTGGTCCTGGGTCACATATAACACTGCAATGAAATAAATATTTATTGTGCATATATTTACTAAATTAAAACTATTTGCAAATGAAGAGGAGAAAACAGAATGCAAAGCAATGCTCGCCTCACTTTAATTCATTGGTTTTTGAACCTTTGGTTTTGTTTCCAAAGCGTCAACGGACGCAACAATATAAGGGCACTTGCATCTTAACGGCGTTCACATAATCCAAATAAATCAAACTCTGACGTCTAAAGAACCGGGGTGGGCACCAAAAGTGCTATTGTGAAAGAACCCTTATAGTATGACTAAAAATGAATCTGGTAAGCCTGTATTGCACTGGGAATCATATTTACTAATAATAGAAAGGCTAATGATATAATGGACTCATATACCGCTTACCGTTTATATTTTATTAGACATAACTGATAAACAAAGACAGCAAACTATTACATCAGTCATTATACATTGTGCAGATTCTGTGTAAGCTTTGTTACGACTATGCATTTCTAAAGTCACACAACAAAAGAAATATTCACACACAAAAGTTTGTTTGTTTGCAGTCAAAATTGCATGTGATGAGATAAAAAGCTGGCTACAACAAAAACTAAAAGACATTAATCTAACAACACACTGGCATCACTGGCTGCCTTCAGTGAATGCATTCATTTAGCAGACACTTATCCAAAGTGATCTACAAATGAGGAACAACACAATATGCAGCGATAAATGCAAAGCAGTCTTATCCATGAATAAATGACTCTTAGGAGACTGAATTAATCTGACGGACAGTACTGCTAATCGCATTTGTCTGGTGCTTGCTCGGTTTAAAAGAGAATGCACACTTTGACAGAAATGTGCAGTATGGTCGACAGACATGACGTGCAGATGTGGCTAACATCTATATCTCGAGTTTTTACGTGTTGTATCGATACATCATATTGTTAGTCATTAGACTGATGCATCGTTCCACATGGATGTTTCGTTACACCCCTATTAACTGCATGCACGTTTGTTTGACAAGAAGTTGTGAAACGTGAGGAAAAGAGTTGTAATGGCATGTAGTGAATGGAGGAAGAACTGCGTCATGTACCAATTCACACAAGATCAAAATTACAACTGAGGGTCTCATTAACCATCATTAAAGTGAATGGTGGAAAAGCCCCTAAACCACCCAGCAGAGACAGAGAGAGAGAGAGAGAGAGAGAGAGAGAGAGACAGAACAGAAACAGGGCTGAGAACGAGAGCAGGATGTGGCACAATGAGGCAGCAGGATGAGGAGCGGTGGAGCATCTCCATCGTTACCCAGCAGCAGGATCACTGGTGTCCCATTGGCTCTTTCGGCTTCCTCAATGAGCAGCAGTGAGCGTTGCGTAACAATAACAGCCCTAGGACAGGAAAGCCAGACTTCCTGTGCTCCCCCAGTCAAACCAAATGAGGAAGTGCAGTGACGTCCCAGCAACTGCAAACACAGCTATTATTTTACAGAACCGTTATCTGCTGACCAACCGCCTGTTAATACTTCACCAAAAACTAGTGCTGCTAATCCAATTACTAATCCAGTGATTCTAAAACTATATATATACACATGAATAACATGACCAGTTTTTCTACAGTCTCAGTATTGACAGTGAGGCTAGCCGTGATAAAATATTGGCTATGGTTTGCGTCAAGAATGAAAATCACAGTAAGCTCCAGGAAAAGAAGAGAGATGGCACCACCTGCTTGTGTTTTCACTGGACTGGGAGGTTTAACTTGACGTGCCGTATTAAAAATACAGCCAGCCAAAACAGAAGGTCAAGAAACTACATGCCTGAAGACAACCACCCCACACTCCAGTACTAGTTTGATTCACTGATCACAGCGGTATTTTCAGGAAACCTTTGCTGTGGGATTGTAAGCGTGTGTGTCTGTCACATCAAGCAATGCATCCGTATATGTATTTAACAAATTAACCAAGACTCTGAATCGATTCAGTTCAGCTAATCGCACAGGATTCTGTGATTAATCCACACTTATTGAAATTTTGCTTTAAATATAGACATTAAATAGCCAAATTAATGTAAAATTAACCAAGTATATTTAAAATAACCAAGGCCAGTATCACCAATACGAATACCTTTATTAAATAGATTTTTTCTAAGCATAAAATAAGCAATTATAACCATTAAAAATTTGAACTGAAAGCCATCACAATAATTACAGGACATGATGAGCTGTAACTTTTCATTTAAATAAATGTCATAAGCACATAATAATAATAATAATAAATACCAGCAAACATATGATATCACATTTCGTTTTGTCTTTACTTAGCACATATTAACATTACAGAAATTAACACCGTATTTTTCCCATCCCTAAAAATTACAGGTAAAATAAAAATATTATAATACAATAGATTAATAATAAAATAAAAAAAAAGCCTGGAAAATAGGAAATCCCTGATTGACGTTTTGTTCTTTTTATAATAACATTATAATTTTTTAAGATTACTTTAAGCTTTTTCTCCCCAATTCGCAAATGTTTATTTGAATATTTGATGCTGCTCTTACATACCTGAAAAACATTTGTCTCCTTGTTCTGATGGGTTTATTTGTACTATTCTTCGCAACGCATTTCTTTATTAATACTAATTTACTTTTAACTTCAACAGTTGCTTGGATAAATATCTTCACATAATTGTTAAATATTTGGTTACATGCCATTTTTGTAATTCCATTTGTTAATATTTACATGAACGTTTAACATAAGGATGGGTGTTCAGCACTGGTATTTTCAATAGGAACTGGTCTTATTGTGCAAGAACATTGATAAATGTTTCATTATCAATCCACAGACGGTGTCAAGTTTTCTGGTGTACAGACGAATTGTTTGCACACTGACAAATACTCTCACTCTCACACTCAGTGCTCTGGACGAGAACAGCTCGGCTTTAAAGTGAATCAAGTGGCAACACTGCAAGCGTGCAAGTAAACAACACACCCACACTAAGGGAAACCAGCTCTCACGAGCCTAAGCCAGCCACGATGAAACCGGAGAGCAGGAATTCACCATCTTTACTTTGAATGAGAAAGTCGGTGGTGGCCAACCCCTGCCTCTCGGATAACAGCTATCCCACAGTGCCATGGGGCAGGAACAAAGAGGCATTGTGGGCCACGCAGGTGGGATGTGGAAGAGCCAGCGGCTGGGAATCCTGCACGTAAGCCTAGACTGCGGGCCTGTAGCTGTGCACACCCTTTCTCACGGGCCACCGCGCTCTCTGCGCTCGGGTTACTCTGAACACAATGAGCACATCTCTGCTGGAGGGGCCAAACACTCAGACGCTACAGAAAGACCCCAAACACGCACTGAACTAACCAGCGCACAGCACAGGTAACCAGCCACAAACTAACCTTTCCACCAAACAGACAAAGCAAAGATAACTGATAAACAAAGAGAGCCAGGACTGTTGTGAAGCGCTGAGAACTTTGCCCATCAACATAAAGCAAACCCTTCTTTCGGATTCCAGCTCTGCACAGATTTTCACACTTTCAACATTATGAGGTGCATTTTGGGCTGCTTTCTTTGAACAGCATTCAATGGTCATTTCTCAGTATGCGTTCTTAAGTGATCTTGTGTCCATGGGTTCTTGTACCTCGTCATCACCAACTGTCGAAGTTCAAGTCCAATACTCAAGAACGCAAGTACGGAGAACTTAGCTATACTGTTTATTTCACAATATGCAAATATATCCGCGTAGCACAGTACTACTTAAAGTTATAAACACATGACCTAAGTGTGATAAAGAAGCATGCACGAATGAGGAAATAAAGAGTGGAACGTGCTAGGTGTTAAATATTAAGTTATTAAATATTGAGTGAAGCGCAACATGCAGTGAAGAACTCAATGCGCAGACCGACACACACCTGAAGCGCACAGAAAGAGTCTCTCTCAGACAGCATGCGATCGTGAATTCAGTTCTCTGAATCTTAGAACTGCTTCGAACGAATCGTTTGAGAATCATTGGAAAATGAGGTGATATTAAATGCATATTGAGAAAACAAAAGCATTTTTTTTTTTTACCTTGCATGCATGTAAACCTATTGTCGAAGACTCCAAAATAATATTAGAAAACTTAAAAATGGCATAATGGGGCACTTCAATTTGTATTTTTGTTCTATTGTGTTTGTAATAGTATTTTAATAACAAAAAAATTATATTGAGATAAATATAATTTTCACCCACACCTAAGTGAGCCAATTATGGCTACACTACGAGATTGCTTGCAAGTAATTGACCACTTGTGATAGTATTGCATAATTTTAATACAGTGTTAAACGTGCAGTATTGTTATTGGCAGATTAAAAACGAATCTACTTATAATGTTCTTGGACGGGACGAACAGTTGATCAACAAGATCACAAAGCATCTCAATTGTCACAAAGATGCATTCTGCGTCCTTCCAAATTCGTTCTTTCAAGGTAGCCTGGCAAAACCACCTTTACAAGAACACAATCCATTCTTTACATTATTGGGACTGAGAAACAGCCAATGAGTTCACATGACAGACACTTGTTAGGGCTGGGACAATAAATCGACGCATCGCGATTCGTGGATCGATTCTGAGATTTTCAGAATGCAACGCGATTACTGTGGAATCGATTCTGAGCTTAGTTTTTAAAAGCAGATGGCGTTTGTGCGTTCGGCTGAGTAACGTAAGTGGTTAAATGTACTTGCACCTCGGCTTTTATGACGCGAGATTAATGTAAACACAGCCCACTGTGAACACCCTTGTAATTTGCTTCAAACTTTTAGAACTTTATGAATAATTATTTTAGGTTCAAGTGATGTAAGGAATTGAAAGCAAGAAGAGTATGGCTGTTTCTAAAGCATGCAGCGCCATCTGCTGTTACAAACTAAGCTCAGAATCGATTCCAGAGAGAATCGCGATGCATTCGGAAAAACAAACAAACAAAATCGCAGAATCATTTCTCGTTTTCCGATGCATCGATTTATTGTCCCAGCCCTAACACTTGTAGGTAGGGGTGTCGCGATATATCCCGGTATTGACGATAACCATGATATTCAAATCATGAAATATCGACATCGTGCTAATTTAGGGTGTGACGATATACCGGTATTGGCGATAACCATGATATTTAAAATGAACAGGACACTTATGATAACACGACACGCAAATAGCCTACTCCAGCGCCAGTACCTGGTTGACCTTCCAGGTGGCAGTATTGCGCCTTAACACTGACACCTGTCACACAAGACGACGACGCAGCGCACGGCGCACTACTCCGAGAAGAACCAATAGTATCCATGCTGCGGGTCTGCAGATGAATATATCTCAGAAGAACCATGTTCAATATTATCCAGACAGTAAGTTGCCATTATTTTACTAGTCATTGAATGGGAAATGTTACATTAACTTGTTAACAGCAGTTTCCTGTTTTCATATATTTAAATAAAAGGGTGATTTTTTTAATAAGTACCGCATTTTCTTTATTCGTCTAATTTTTGTATTTGTATTTGCAATCAAGTCATGGCCAATACTGCCTTTGTGTAGCAATTGATTTCTTTGTTCAAATCTATTACACGATTAAAACTGATCTAGAAAAACTGAGCGACCACATTAAACTCTGTAAAATGTAAAGTTGGTTGCAGTGCCATGCACTTAATGCCTCATCTGCGCTCGTTCTGGGTGCACATTAATACTGAACTAGAAGCGCGTTAACTTCATGACTTCATTGACGCCGGCGCAACTATAGGTTAAAGAGATTAAAATACCGGTACGCAAGTTAACAGGTTAAAGTATCAGATTTGATGTTAATATTTATTCATTATACTGTTGAACTTGACAGTATTTTCTCTCTTGTTATTTCATAGGGAGCTTCAAAGAAGACAGAGAAAGCCAGAGTCTCAGGTCAGCTGTGACCTGAAGAAGAAGAAGTGAAAATGCATGTGCCCTGTGTTTATCAGTATCCTCATGTTCATTGGGTAAAAAGATAAACTAAAACAATGTAAAAAATTAATTTGGCTGATTCCCTAAGGTTTCTATAGATATCGTGATATATCGATATCGTAAATTCTTTTGGACACAATAACCGTGGTGTGAAAAATCTAATATCGTGACAGCCCTACTTGTATGCTTGGCTTTACTTGTTCTACTTACCGAATACTACTACTTTTTTAAAAGAAGTAAAAAAAAAAAAAATGAATCGCTCAAACTAATTAAAATTGCTACATTATCATCAAATGTCCTTTAAATCACATGATCGTATAATTCCAAACATAGCCAGGCAGCGAGAGGGAACACAAACGGCATTTTTTTGGTCGTATACGCTCTGCTATTGTTTGCTGGCGTCACACACTGGGACGACTGCAGGAAGCCTTGCAAAATACATGATTGTTCGTTGGGCATTTCTGAAACCACACACCACTGTCCTGCTAAAGGCTACAAGAACCATGTTTAAAGAACTAGGACAGGCATGAAGTATTAGTGTCTACTGCTTTAGTGAAGTTAATCAGGTGTCCTTGCTTTTAAGCATAACGGGGGTGTTAGAGAGAGCAAACTTTGTCACGCTCGTCCACCAGGTTCCAGCTGTAATGTGAACTAGCACATGAAACGAGCTGCTAACTGCCGCTGACATGAGCCTAACCACGATATATCACCACACTCAGTTACAGTTGAACTGGGTCACCCTGTAAAACTAGGAGCGCTTTCAATCACGGGCTTACTGTACACCTGAGAGCCACTCGGGAGAGAAAACGTTGTTTTTTCACACACATTAGGGGTGTAACGGTACATGCGTTTGTCCTGAACCATCACGGTACGGACGTCACGGTTTGGTTCACTGCAGTCAGACGGCGAATACAGTCAGGCAGAGGCGATCAATCCAGAAGGGGGCGCGCGTGGTAATGCAACGCTAACCGCCACGACAGGAAAGAGCAGAAGAAGAGACGATCTACGCACCAACCCAAAACAAGAACGGCAAGTTCAGATTGCACACAAGGGCTCGAAGAACCGCCTGCTTGTTTTACATCAGCAGTAGTGGGAAAGTTTCGGGTTCTAGAGATGCTGCATTGCAATCATTTCCCAAAATGTCATTTGTGCGGAATTTTTATGAAGTCAAATCTAATTCAAATCAAAAACAACTGCTCATGCTACATGTATCATTACTGTCTGATCAAAATAAATGAAAAAATACATTTCTTCTTGGACCGTGACTCCAAAACCAAGATACGTACCGAACCATGACTTCTGTGTACCATTACACCCCTAACACACATGCCATCTAGGAAACGTATCAAAGTGTCTGATTTGGTCATTTTGCACCAAAATGAAAATTCTTGGCTAAAAACAAAACCTAAAAATCCTGAACACGCTTTTTGTTTGGAGTAAGTGCTTACAGTGAATCTTCTGCTGGCCTTAATTCAATAACATCTCAGCTACAACAACTGGAAATCATTTTTAATATTTTAAAAATATTATAAAACTACAAAGATGTATAAACAGTGCAAATATGCATGTGGTACTGACTGTAAATGAACTCTACTTCAAACAGCTGATGCTGCTTTTATGCAACGCGCTTAAAAAAATACCAACAATGAGTCTCATTCATAAAATTCCTGTAAATATGAGCACAAAATAAAATGAACTTTCTTGGAAGCACTCCTCCAGATTCATGAATGCATCTTAAACATTGTTTCCAATCATTCACAAACATGCCACATGGGTTCACTCATTCTCACACACAATGCACACTAATGAATTATACCTTAATGTGAATTACGTGTACATAAATGTACATAAATGCTGTAGGATCTTCTGGAGTCCATTCTCAGGTTTGGCAATAATTTGTCTTATGCCAGAAATTATTCAAATAAAGTGTTTCACTAACAGACAAATACTACTGGTGCTCAGAATAATAGTTATCTATAACTTAACTAACTTAAACTACATAATTTTTTACTAGATAACTACATGATATATATTATTATGTTAAATAGTATGGAAGCCCATTTCTGCCACTGAATAAAAAAATTAAACCAGGTAATTGGGACTTTTTAAATCGCACAATACTGAAATTTTTTTCTCAGAGTTGCATTATGTAAACTCGTAATTCTAAGAAAAAATTACAGAAGTGAACTGCTATTAATGAAGTATGAATTGGTCAAACTGTGTATTTATGCGTTTACTCACTCACTTTACTGAAAAGCGTGACTGACGCGCTGCAGCAGAGAGAATGTATATCTCATTCCCGCTCACAGAAAGTGACTCCCGTGTTCTTTTGAACCTTAGATACAGATAGATACAGCAAAAACCGTGATTCAAAACCAAAAACTATCAGTCCGAATCAAGCGGCAACCTCCCGCTCTCTATCTCGTGAAGCACACGTAAGTGACTTAAACTGTAATTCATCAACTGGCCGCTAGAGGCTGGCTGCAAAAGGGAGTCAATCCCATAGACCCCCCATTTTAAATGGCCAACTTTATGCCCAATGCCCAATGTTTACAGCCTGGTTCAAAAAATTATTTTGGTCTATATAGCTAATTTTGCCCTTCATGACAACTGTGAGGGGGGTGAATTTTTTTATAACTCATCCGTTTAAATTATATTAAGCCTTAAAGTTCTGCATAATTAAGGGCATGGCCACTTGAGTGACAGGTGGATTGCCGATGCTGTCACCACCGTCGAGCTAGGTGAGCGTGGCTTCAGCAACCAGCTCCCGCCTCTGCCCATTTCTCGATTATCCAGGAGTGACTTGCTGCCAAGATGGCGACGGCTGGCTCAGCCTACTTTAGGCTTCAAAACGCTCGTCGAAAGTCTACGGGTGACGTCACGCACACTACGTCCGTGTTTTTATACAGTCTAGGGTCCGAACACAAACAAGTAGGGGGAGGGAGGGCTCAATCGAACCCTGGTTCGGACCAGGCAATCGAACCAATTGTGAAAGCACCCTAAATCTCAAACTGACTTCTGGCTAATGCAAGCAGATCTGTACTGCACCAGACAACACATGTTTAAAGGCACAATATGTAAGATTTTCGTAATAAAATATCCAAAAACAACTTGCACGGTGTTATATATTTCATGCAGTTGTGTATTTACGTTATCCCAAAAGTTCCCAAGGATTTGTAAATCCAGTGAAATTCCAATTCTAAATAATGGCTTGTCCCTTGTCATCGTCGCCTATCAATGGCGTAATATCCGCGCTATTGGTTTCCATTTTTAGACACTATGGCAACACACATGGACAAAACTGCTTGAAAAGTGCTGACTGCAGCATTAAATTTAGATCTGCTCAATCTTGATTCCTTTTCCGCGCTTTTACAGTGTTGTGCGTTATTAACAATCACACGCGAGTCTGTTGAGTTTATGAATGCAGCGGCCAATCAGAGGCGTTCAGATGAGTCATCGCTGAAACACCGGAGTTTTGTTGTTCAGTGCACTGAATTCTGCTCTCTCGCGAATCCTCTCATCATAAACAACAAAGTGCAAATGCCCGTATGATGCAAGTAGGAGATTCATTCATCAAACAGTGTATAGACAGCTTTACGGATTATAAGGAGAGTGCTAAAACTCGCGCTAGACTGAAGTCAGTCATACTGTTCTTTGACAATGTAATGTTAAATGCTCTTTGCTCACTTTCTCTACATAATTTATTCACTGTTTGAAAGACTTGAAGGTACAGGTAATAAAAAAATTCATTCATTACATCCGTGTACATGATTCGGACATCTCTGGATGGTGAAAACCCCATCTCCCATCATTGCACTCTCCTTCATAGCGTCATCAAGCTTCGCCTTTGTTATTGTTTTGAAAATGCGACCTCTAGTGGCGAAAATGTACATATTGTGCCTTTAAAAATACACGAAGAACAAAAGGCTCATTATGCATTTTGAAAGAAAAAGCTAGTTATTTAGAAACAGAAGTTTCTCTGCCTTCTACCAGACATGCAAGTTCTCTCAAGAAACTCTCATTTCACATGCACACCCTCCATATGAAAAACATTTCAACAATTTCTGTTCACATTTTCAGCCAATTTTTTTATATTTCTGTAAGATGAAGAAAATCTGTAAATTAGACTTATGTTCCATCTAAATAGTATTTTTCAATTAATCAATTATATATTAGAATAAAAATACTAGTACTAATCATACTAATTATATATTTATACAATTATATATTTTTCCATAGTCCATTATTCAGACACTTTTAGCCACTTCAGGATACACATTTCATCAGTTTCGTGCCCTTCCTGAGAAGGGAGCCCAGAGCCCATGCTCCGCTGTTCGGCTGTAGTTAATGCTGCATGACCCACGCTGTCCAAAGCATGAGTGCACTTCATTAGTCTGTATTTTCACATGGACAGGTTTCTGTGTCAAGTGCTTTTCGCAAAGTGCTTATGCTGTTCAATGCCATTCGGAGATTTATCACAGATGCAACTTAAATTTGACTATGATATTGCATATGTAAGCTTGAATATTTTCTTTTTTTTATGCAATTCTGTTTTATGCACTTTTAATGCACTGTTTGCATTTTATTGTAATGCTTGTATATGAAACCTTTTTTGTTTTCTAGCCTGCAGTTTGCACACTCTTTTGAAGAGCAGCTTACAAGATGTGGACAGCCATGCTTTTCCAATAAAATGATGAAACTAAACTTTGCCTTTTTTCACACAATTAACTCAAGAAATAAATCCACAGATTAATTGCTAATTATCAAAATAGTATCAAAATATGCCGCCAGTCGGACGGGCATCTGAACGTGAAGGACGGAGGAACCCTGGTTTTATTTTTGGA
This sequence comes from Sinocyclocheilus anophthalmus, assembly GCA_018155175.1. Lineage (NCBI taxonomy): Eukaryota > Metazoa > Chordata > Actinopteri > Cypriniformes > Cyprinidae > Sinocyclocheilus > Sinocyclocheilus anophthalmus. The sequence goes on from JADLZN010001230.1 coordinate 64,899, forward strand.
AGTCATCTGAGAAGTCAATCTTATAATAAATCATTTCCTAATATAGATTGGATTATTAAAGAGATCAGCCACTATAGACACAGGTTTGTGCTAGTGGAGCTAATCCTGCAGCAGGGGTTTTCTTTCAAGACATGAAACATTGTTAGACATTGAAAATATTAAGTCCATTTTTTTGTTTTGAACAAGTAAATCCCCACCGAGTAAAGACGCTGGAGATGATAGCACGGTTTTCTCCTCACATTTTTGTCTACTGTAATAATGCTCCGATGATTTGGTACACTTCTAACATTTGTAAATATTACAGACTAGCGTGCACAAGTCAAATAAGCAGAAATGTCAAAGCAAACTCCTGCATCAGCCTCTGACTGTGTGGAAATCAGTGAACAGACCGTGTTTTTGCACCTCGGCTTCAGAAGGCACCATAACATCATGTCTAATGATCCATTTTACAACAAATTCATGTGAGCTTCAGAGAAAACAAAGCCAATACTTGAGGCTGGAACAGACTAATCATCTTTTCCCAGATTAGCAGTCGAGTCAGAGAAAATCGTGTAGTAAATGATGAGCACAGACTCTGATTTTATTTACTTTAGACTATGATTCTATCCATTTGAAAAGTTATCCAATATATTTGGATATTTTTATATATCTTCTGAACTGAACACACATCATAGCATTTGAGTTGCCTTATAACAGATTTAGCACAACTCACCTCCAGCTCCCATTATTTTGCAACTCATTTTGCAACTCAGCACACAAAGTAGCAAAAAACACTGCCGTCGGCTTCTGCACATCCATGTTTGTTTTCATCTGTCATGCATCTCCTAGCAACAATGTGCATGCTTCTTTGGGAGTTGGTTGCATATGTGAGTCACTTGGTTTTTCCGTGCTTGTATAGTATGGAGTGCTTGAGAACAATGTGAGGTTATATGTAAAAAATGTTGAAGCTGAACCATAAATGGACATTCCAACATGAGAATGACTCAAAACATGGCCCAGATCTAGTATTTAAACCCAAATGAAATATGGGGAGACTACGCAATAAATAAGAAACACCTGCAAAAAAGCCAGCTGTAATTTTACTTAGATTTTGTGTAAACGGACGTGTTGAAGCAGATGGAGCAGTGAATCCCAGAATGCACCTCATGAAGTTAGCTGAAAGATTGTCCAGGGCTGTGTAGAGCTGTAAACTAGACAAAGTATCAGAAATATGACATGTGACGTGACATGTGGCCAAGTATGGTGACCCACACTCAGAATTAGTGCTCTGCATTTACCCATCCAAAGTGCACACACACAGCAGTGAACACACACAAACCGTGAACACACACCCGGAGCAGTGGGCAGCCATTTAAGCTGCGGCGCCCGGGGAGCAGTTGGGGGTTCGGTGCCTTGCTCAAGGGCACCTCAGTCATGGTATTGAAGGTGGGAGAGAGTGCTGTACATTCACTCCCCCCCACCTACGATCCCTGCCGGTACAAGACTCGAACCTGCAACCTTTGGGTTACGAGTCCGACTCTCTCTAACCATTAGGCCACAACTTCCCCCCTTATATATAAGGGTTTTATTTAGGTTCACGCAATTGTCTTATTTCTAATTGTGTTGCTTCATTGTTTTTATGGCAACAAAACATGACTAATTAATAAATATTCATAATGAAAACAGCGGCCAACGATTAGTCGGGTCTGTGCACAGAGCCATCAGTGACCTCTTACTATAGATTACAGTTCACTCTCTGAAAAATGGTACAAATGCTGTCACCTGGGCGGTACCTTTTCAAAAGGTATGGACTCTAGGTACTAAGTACATTTAAGGTATATGCGCACCCTTGAGGGGGAAATAAAGTACAAAGGTGCACCTTTTGAATGGGTATCACCCCAGTGACGGCTATTGTGCCTTTTTTCTGAGATTGTACCATTCAAAAGTATGAGGTCAGTACGTTTTTTAATGCTTTTGAAAACAGAAGTCTCTTATGCTTCAATGCTGCATTACTTAATGAAAAATACAGTAAGAACAGTAATTTAAAAAAAAAAACTTTTGTATTTTAATATATTTTAAAGTGTAATTTGGTCCTGTGTTGGCACAGCTGATTTTCCAGCAGTCCAGACTTCATTGTCATACGCCACAAGTTGAAAATAATTGTGCTGCATAGTTTTTTTGTTTAGTTTTTTTTGTGGAGACAAGTATTTATTTGAAGTAGAAATCTTGGTACATTTAAAGTCACTTTTGACAGTTTAATGCATCCTTCTGAAAAAAGATTATTTTAAAAACTGACACCAAAGTCTTGGGTAGGTAATACACAGACAATTGTTTGAGATTAAGTAAAAGGTGAATTATATAAAATGAAAATAAATAATCTTGATGTGATCAATAAAATAGGCATAATCAACATTGTTTTAAAAAGAGAGTGGATTGTATGCACGCAGTGGGAAGAGAATGCATAAAAACTCGTCGTGGTGTGTTGTGTGTCTGTCTGTCTGTCTGGTGTGTCGTGTCGTCTGTCTGTCGTCTGTCATGTGTGTGTGTGTACTGTATGTATGTCTTCGGTCTGTATGTCTGTCTGTCGTCTGTCTGTACTGTCTGTTGTTCTGTATGTCTGTCTGTCTGTCTGTATGTAGTGGTGTGGGTGTGTGATAGAGTGTGGTGTCTGTCGGTATGTCTGTCTGTGTGGTCTGCTGTGTGTGGGTCTGTCGTGTGTGTGTACTGTCTTGTGTAGTCTGGGTGGTGTCGGCTGTGTGTTGTGTTCGTGTGGTTGTGTGTGTGTTGTGTCTGTCTGGTCTGTCTGTGTGGTGTGTGTATCTGTTCTGTCTGTGTGTTGTGTTGTTGTATCTGTCGTTATGTGTGTGTGTGTGTCTGTCTGGTGTTGTGGTGTCTGTCTGTGTGTGTGTGTGGGTGTGTATGTCTGTTCTGTCTGTGTGTGTCGTCCGTCTGTCGTCGTCTGTGCTGTCTGTCTGTCATTGTGTAGTCTGTCTGTATGTATGTAGTCTGTGTGTAGTCTGTCTGTCTGTGTGGATTGTCTGTCTGTCTGTTGTATGTCTGTCTCCTGTCTGTCTCGTGTGTGTCTGTATGTCTGTCTGTCTGTGTGTATGTCTGTCTGTCTCTTCTCTGTCTGTGTCTGTCTCTTCTCTGTCTGTGTCTGTCTCTTCTCTGTCTGTGTCTGTCTCTTCTCTGTCTGTGTCTGTCTCTTCTCTGTCTGTGTCTGTCTCTTCTCTGTCTGTGTCTGTCTCTTCTCTGTCTGTGTCTGTCTCTTCTCTGTCTGTGTCTGTCTCTTCTCTGTCTGTGTCTCTTGTCTGTGTCTCTTGTCTGTGTCTGTCTCTTGTCTGTGTCTGTCTCTTGTCTGTGTCTGTCTCTTGTCTGTGTCTGTCTCTTGTCTGTGTCTGTCTCTTGTCTGTGTCTGTCTCTTGTCTGTGTCTGTCTCTTGTCTGTGTCTGTCTCTTGTCTGTGTCTGTGTCTCTTGTCTGTGTCTGTCTCTTGTCTGTGTCTGTCTCGTGTCTGTGTCTGTCTCGTGCCTGTGTCTGTCTCGTGCCTGTGTCTGTCTCGTGCCTGTCTGTCTCGTGCCTGTCTGTCTCTGCCTGTCTGTCGAGGGGTCCTGTCTGTCTGTTAGTGCTGGGGCGTATACCGGTTATAACGATACAGGTGTTATTTTGTATGAAATAATTTTTAAAATACGGCAATACGGTTTGTCGATTAAACAAACGTTCGGAGACGCCGACACCGTTTGAAAGGGGTTTCTTTTCACTGGTGCACTGTGGGGAGGGAAAAGCTGTTTGTGTTACTAAGCGTGAAAGTTCAGAAACTGAAGCTGTAGAACTAATAGAACGTGATGACACAGAAGAACTCATCACAAATATCCACGGCCCCCTGCCATCAGCTCTCATTATTCATACTGACAAACCTAGTGACTTTTTTGGATAAACCTTAGCTATGGTTCAGTTGGAAGATTTCGCCAGTACTGTCCTGCGAACTGACTCTCCGGAGATTGTTGAGTGTCGCCTCTCTCGGCATCTGTTCTGTGCAGTGAGCGGCAGAGAAGCAGCGCATTCAGTTGGCCGCACCGCAGCGACTCGTCAATAAATGAGTACAAAACAGCGTTTCCAAGCACCTGTCACTTGCTGATTGTTTGGAATTATAAACATGAGCGTAGTTCGTCTCTTAATATCACATGCACATTTTAGTTTGTTGTTTTTTTTAGTTTGTTACTCAGACGCAGGCAGTGCGCTGCATGAGACAAAAAAGTAATATAGCCAACACAACCGCATAGCCGCTCTTTAGTGTAGATGCATGCTGATTTTATCAGACGATGCCGTGATTATAAATGAGAGTGACTCCTGGTTAACATGTATTAAAAGGGGTTGTGTTTAGTCACTATTTAGTGTGGTATTTTTGGACAATATTCACTCATCGTGACAGTAAAACAGGGCATTCCAAGTCAATATACTGCAGTATTTCCTCTCAATCAGTAGAAGATTTGGTTAACACCCGGTCATGCATGAAAAAAAAAATACCGTCATGTACCGTGAAACCGGTATAATTTTGAAAAATACCGTGATATAAATTTTTGGTCATACCGCCCAGCACTAGTCTGTGTTGTGTGTGGGGTGTGTGTGGTGGTGTGTGTGTGTGTGTGTGTGTAGTTTAAATGAGGGCTGGAACAAACAAACTCTGCGTGACTTAGGAAGAGAGCATAAGGAAAAAACTTGGCTGGGTGTCACTTACAATATGATACACACAGCGCAATACGTCAAAATTCAATACATGTCACGGTCTCACAATATCGTAAGTGTACTGCGACTGAAACAGCAGAAGAGAGTTCCAGCAGGTCCACAATAGACAGGGTTTAGGGTTTCAGCTCTGAGTACGGTGAGAGTTTGTGCTTACTGTAGGATCATAGGCGCCAATAAGCAAGCAATACACAAACAAGCGTGTTAATGACCTTCATTAGGACTAGTCTTTACAGGAAAGTGAATGTGTGTGTTCCTGCCGGTCTGCCTCAGCGGTCTAGCAGCATTAGTCCACGTCAAAATGATTGAGATGACAATCACATTAAAGATGGCAGGCGTTACTGTTTACAGGAGCCAATCACGTTTGAGAGCACGAGGTAAGATGTAGCTGAACAAACATTTAAAGTTAAACAACCAAAAGTAATATATACACTCATACAAATTACTCTATTTTTAAAATTCACATTACATTTTAAAAGATTCATTAAACTGTTATTGTTTTATGCCTTCATTTGATTACCACCATTTTTGAAAATAAATGAGTATTAAATCATAAGCCCAGATAAACTAAAACAGACAACACAGAAATTCAGAAAAACTACATTTCATAGTTCCCTATTACTGTAAACATTTTAATTAATTATTAAATTGCTAAAGTTTTATGAATTACATATATTAGACATGCTTTTTGATTACTATAATTTAATTCAATCAAGTGAATCCAGAAAGATCAGATAACTGAATCCAGAAAACATGAAATTGGCGAAAAACTAAAAAGAACATGAGAATTTTTTTTTTTTTTATAGTTTAATTTGTATAGGTTTCATGATTTCAAATGGTTAGATATGCTTTTCATTACTACAATTTAATTTAACATTTTAAACGGAATCCAAAAAAAAAAACCGAAAAATTGAAAGGAAAAAAAACAAAAAAAACCATTAAAATGTAAATAGGAAAAAAATGAAGCCAGAAAGACTGGAAAAACAGAATTTGGGAAATTATAAAACAATTTGTGAAGAAATAAAAAACGATTTCATAGGTCTCTCTATACTTAGTTTGTGGTTTTGTTTTTCTTGATTATTTACTGAAGTCAGTTCAGTCCGGTTATTTGATTTTATTTCTACTTTTTTTTTTTTTTTTACTGAATGCACATTATAGCCTGAATTCATGCATTTGCATGTGTTTTTATAGCCTTCAATTCACACATTGCTCTGGCATGTAACTGGAATGCAGAGAAATTCCTTCACTCTACCCAACTGCAGCAGCATGACCCCCACAGTCTCCCACTGGCCCCTCTCTCAGCAGGACCGCCCGACTAACCTCACTCCCACACACTGGTTCAGCTACAACAGCAGCACAATATCCGTGCTTTCGCTGTGTTGTTGACAGTGCTTGAGCACGCGTGTTCACATACAAGTGCTGCGGGTGTGATTGGTGTGCAGTGCGTGTTCCTGCAGCCCCATCACAGGGCACTCGTGTACCTCCCCCTGCACAATCTCACAGACACACACACACACACACACAGCTCTGATGTCAGGACGATTGAGCGGCGAGCTCTGATGAGAAGTGCTGGAAGTGGAGCAGGGAACCCAGGACTCGTGGACCGAGCAGGAAACACAGCATGCACACAAACACACTCCCAAAAACACTGCACGTGTTGTAAAAACAGCCATGCTTTTAGAAGACACAAGAAAAACCAAGCGCAACTTTACATTTAGTCCTTTTAGCATCAGTTAAAGAAGCTGTAATAAACATGACTGTGATCCACTAACTTAAGGGACAATTTTCTTCAAGTATATGTACACTTATTTTCATTAACATCTGTTAAAAACTGAAACAAACACATTGTAACTGTATAAAATGTATGGTTTGTTATGAATAAAATTCTTTATGAATATCCCCACATTTCTGTCACAGTAATAGGGTAACAGTCTAGTGTTACCAGAGTAAATACATGGTGAATGTTAGTGATTTGTGAATTGAGATGCAAATGTTTCTCCTGTTTTCTGTGTCAGTTTGTTGGGAATATCAGCGCTGTTTCATCTGGCATTAAACTGGTTTAAAATCACAGAGGCATTGGTGGTTTGTGTCGTAGTAATCTGCAGTGAACGCAACACTTTTTACTGGATCTCACACTGTTGTTTAACTCTTTCCCCGCAAGCATTTTTTTAAAAAGTTGCCAGCCACCGCCAGCGATTTTCACTAAAATGTGATGGCCTCCAGTATATTTTTCTGTATGAATATTTGAATATGCTATACACCAAAATAAAGATCAGAGCCTCTACTTTTAAACCAAAAAATCCGTTTTATTCTTAAAGCATTCTTTTTTTTTATCAACACTTGAATAGAGGTAGGTTTCATAAAAATGCATAATTTTGAGCAAAAAAGGTGAGAAAATCACATTTTTATCAAAAACTACATCTGGATAATATTCAGTATGATTATCAAAGCATAAACCCAGTAAATCGCTTCCATCAACACCTTCGAAGCTTGCACAGACATATACCACTTCCAGGATCAACATTTTACTCTGTAATGTTATGCCGTCTATTGCTGATGATCGCATTATTTTCCATATCCATCTGTTTACATAAGAGATTGCCATTTTCTCCATCCTGAACACCTGTGTTTTTGTTCGGGAGGTTTTGTACACGTTCAGAAGATGTGTAATAGCGCCCCCGGGTAACCAGTGGAACCACGGAACGCCGTAAAAACTCGTCTTGGCGGGGAAGCGGGGGTGGGGGTGGTGGGGTGGGGGGTGGGGGGGTGGGGGGGTTCTTCTAAAAGACGAGATAACTCGTCAATGGCGGGGAAAGTGTTAATAATGATCACATGATCGAGACCGGTCAGCAATAAATGCATATACTCTAAGATTGTGCTGTGCTGTCTTTTGGGCCAAGTGTTTGCAGTTTAATATTTCTCATATGCAACAGAAATGGCAGCACTTGTCAGTTAGTCAAATTGGTAGTGGCACTAGTGCAACCTCTAACAAAATATAGTCGCAGTCTAGAGCCCTGATACTGCTGACAAAAACATACAGACTGACTGGTCAAGCCCCAGGAGACACTCAGCTCACAAATAGCATCAGTTTCATTTGAAACCGATATTTTAAGACATATTCAGACATGTTTGGTGCGACCAAAGCTCACAGAGAAACTCTGGCTTGATTATTTTGTCATATATCAGCTAATGGTATTACTCAAATCAATAACACATGATCAACTCAAATCACACTTTTAGAATGGAAATCCCATTCTGATCCAGAACTGATGCTCCACACGCACTGATCACATGACGACTAGTGGTCAGCCGATATATCGGCCGATATTTGGTATTTTTCAAATATCGGCCGATAAGTTTCTGTTTGGCCGATGTGTTCGAGGCGGGACTTTTATTTTGACGGCGCTGAGAGCGGCAGCGCCTGAACACACAGTGCTCACATTCTCCTCCTCTTTTTCGCTGTTGTCGTTAACAGTTCTGTCTAAATACGGATAGAAGTCTGTCTAATAATCAGATAGAACTATTAAACAAAGGAATTAAAATGTATACAAAAAGTATTATAACGATTGCTTTTATATTATTAGTAACAGAAAGGCAAACATTTTAATACTTTATCGTTTGCCGTCAGCATTCAGCAAATACGCATTTATATCATTTAATCAAATCTTTGAATGACTAATGAACATTTAATTTCACAAACCTTGCAAACTTAGTCGGATCCAGTTGTGAGATCGTGAGAAGTGTGCATGTAACCTGCATGATCGCGTGTTCTCTGCGTCACGGTCAGTCCGTGTGAATTGAATACAGACAGGAGGAGAGTTCAGCTTCACTGGAGACAAGTGATCGACAAATTTTAAACTCATGATTTAAAATTATGCTGCGCTTTATGCATTTGCCCACTGTCATATTCACTGTGTGCTGTATGTAAAATGAGTTACATTGGCTTTATTTGAAAAAATATGATTCCCAATGCACACAAACTTCCCAGATTACTTAGTGCCCTGTTGGTTACAGTGTTCACTTCCTTTTTAATTATATTTTTATTAAAATATTTATTTATTTGTGAAAAATACTTTGTCATCTAAAGTATGTTTATTTTACACATTTATTTTTTAATCCATTTTCAAATCATTTCAAATGTCTTAAACATTAATTAAAATACATAAAATTATATCGAATTTATATCGGCCACCCTGCTTTCGCAAGATATCGGCATCGACTGTCAATAAACCCATATCGGTCGACCACTAATGACGACCTACATATCCCTGCGTGCTGGTTCATATGAACACCACCACTAACACAAAACATGTTAAACATTTACTCCATCCTCAGACAGAACCCGTCGGCTCAGGTTTAGCTCAGATAAAAAGTAACTTTACAGTCAACATCCTTGTTAATAAATAATGTGTTAGTCAATGGTGCTGACAAAGCACAAGTTTCTCCAAAGGTTATTAATGACATATTTAACTCCAGAGCTCTTTCACACCGCTGGAGTGATTAAACGCTTTCTAGGTCACACCAACATATTTCATGTCTCAAGGCATTCGGTTCATTTTTAGGATTTCAGAGAAAACCTTCAGTAACAACAAAAAAGACATTTACAGAGTTTAATAGTGCAATTTGTAAGATTTCATTTAGGATACACTAGACAATAACAAACTAAACAGTTAAGTGAATTATTTATTCATTAGCTTTTTTTATTGTTTGCGTTTTACTTGTTTGTGAAATAAACCAAAATTAAAACACTAACACGACAAGTCAAAAGAAAAGTCTATTTACAAGGTCTTATAAAAAGGATAATCAGAATACTAGACCAAAAACCAAGTGCAAAACAATGTTATAACCTTTAATTTTTCTTCTGGACCAGCTACTTTGTTAAGGCTAGCTTTTAAACGGATGTTCATTCATTGTCATATATATGCTTTACAGCAAATACAAGTCTACTACTTGCTGTAGGATATTACTGAGAGAAACTATTCTGAGCAGAAAATAAAGAGTTTGAGTGAGACACAATGGCAATCTCTTAGGAAAACAGCTGCCAGTGTGATATATCTGCCGTTCACATTCCATCACGTGTGCTGTTTTTGTTTGTGGGAGAAACCAAAGTACCTCAGATTTTGACTTTAAGTAAAGCTAGGAGTAATCTTAAATCTATGCTACCACAACAATAGACCGCAGCATGCAACAAAGTGGTCGCTGGTTCAGTAAGCCACAGATACAAAAAGAATTTCCGAAAGGACAATAAACTAAACTACTAACTAAGAGCACAGCAGGACCAGCGAGTAGCAGTTGTTCTTCCATCCAAACACAAAGTGCAATCTGGGAAATTGCATGTAAATGTCAACCAATATCCAACCAATCCATATTTGTGAGGTATGAACCAAGACTGCATTTACAAACAGCAATATATTACACAATATTAATGCACATAAGTTTTAATTTTCTGTGCAAAGCATTAAATGATCAACAAATGAGCTCCTTTCTTTACTTTAAACAATAACTTGTGTCACACATGTGACCGTTATGGGCGACTCTTATGAAATTATATGGATATCAAACCGCTTGTGTGCTAAACATGATCATTCAGACAGACTGCAGAGAACTGTTGTGATCTGTGACCTTATTAATTTCATATTCAATGGACCTTTTTGGGAATGCGTGCCTTCAGCTATCAATCTTAACATTTGATTATTAAAAATAATTCTGCAATCATTTTTGAATTTATTGCTGAACGTGGTGAATTTGAACACATGCTTTGCCTTAAAGCACCACTGTAACTGCCTTCAAAGAAGATGCATGGAGAGAAGTCAGTGAGAAGAGTCGCTCCGCAGCACTCGTTTAAGCACTTTTTCTGAGCCCTGCTCACCTGGAGTCTCGGGGACTGGAACAGACGGCTCTCGCTAGTGTTTTCAGATGACGGTGAGATGGCTATGGGGCATTAATGTACAGCACAGATACTGACCATGACACAACATTACAACAGTAATATTTCTTGTTTTTATTCATTTTAATATTTAATAACAAAAAAAGTATAGTATAGACATATTGATATAACACTTTTAAAATAACATTTTGGCCAAACTGCGTAGCTATAAAAAAAATCTGAATTTTTCACCCCAAAAAGCGTGCAGAACAGATAATCTGTGGGAAACAGCTAAATATAATTTTAATGACCAAAAACTATTTTAAAACTATATTTTGCAAGTAAATATCAACTCAACATACATTTGACTATTTGTATAATTGCAAGTGTTGTAAAACATTTCTAGGTTAATTTTTTATAAATCAGCATCCTAAACAAATCTTAAAAGTTCTCACACACAAAAAAAAAACATATCCAAGCACATTTGAGCTTTTTAAGATTTGGATTGTGTTTGATCCAATTACGAGACTTTTGTACTAATTACAGTCGGAAACCATCTGGGTTTTATTATATGTGAACTCATGCTTCCATGTAATACGATTATACATTATTATATATAATATATAGTAGACACATAAAGGGTTATTTCTCCCTAAGTAACCTCACATGCCCTTCCAGTGAGGGAGTGTGGGCAAGGTCCAAAAACAACAGGCCAAATGACGAGTAACTTTTTGACCCCGGTTGTGGGGGTGGAGGTCAGGTTACAGCTGCCATCCATGAAGGAGGAGTGACGAGGTTACTAGCTCACGGTGCTAGATCTGCTGGAAAGGACAGCGGTGGCAAAGACCAACTACCACCACAAGTCCATCTCCATTAGTCTCTCCGACAGCATCCAGAGAAACCACCAAACACTGAAGTCATTAAGTCACTCCGCTCTCCACCAAACAAGGGCAGAGACTCAGGTAAAAGGACAATCGAGATTAAACCCAACCTCAAAAGAATGGAGTAAAACAAAAGACAACTGCAGAACAATGTCCCAGGACAGCTGCCCGGATGGACGCTGGGAGGAGGCCATGCTAACATCACACATACTGAACATTACTTTAGCTAAAGGGAGACACGAGAAGGCCAGAGGGATTGCGAGGTGGTCAAGGGACACTTGGCCATTTCCCATTTTGGCCCCTTCAGTGCTGCAGCCCAGAGCTGGGATCCTCCTCATCAGGACAACAGCGCTGGCGTTTCACAATGCTTCTCTTTGTGTCGCCTCCTAAGCCCATGGATTCCGTGCCTGTCTGCAGCGCCAATCAACTGACAGTCAATCCCAATTTACAGGCCGAATCAAGTTTCCCGCTGATGGTCCCCGGAGGCCAACGAGACGCTGGGAAAATCGATGGCCCTTTCCCATGCCGTTACAACACATAGTATCAGGGCTCTACGCTCACTTTTCTTTTTAGGAGCTTCTAATTTAAACAATTTAGGACCACGGTCAAAAAACTCAGGAGCATCTTCTGATCAATAACAAAAATTTGCCTTCCCATTACGAGGTGATATTTGATTTCTCAAAGTGATTTACAGGGGTATTTTTTTTACCTTTGTAATGGCATTTTTTCTAACTTTATTAAAAGTATGTCATATTTTATGTCAAATGCAAAAATTTGTATTTATAGACTTTTTCACAATTCAACAATATGAACAAATAAATGACTGAAATGATACTTTAATAAAATGGAACTAAAACGGCCAGTACGTGGAGGCAAGTCACTGTCTTTGTTACTGAATCGTTCAATCACAATTGACTCGTTCGAAAGGCTGATTCATTCAGGAAGGAAGCAAGTGAATGTCTTCATGAATGGGATGTAACGATTAACTGTATTAACTGGATGTAAAAATTAACGATTGAAAATCGATATAAATATGTGACGATTCAAATCGGTTGAGATGCTAAACAAATCGCGATTCAATTAGGGGTAGGAGTTTATATGAATGTATGTCTGAGGGGAACTTACTGACTTTCAATGGTATTCTCTTGCCTCTGTATAATATAATGCATATTAAAGTTCATAACTGCAGTGCTGCTTTGTTTACAGCGGTAACCAATGAAATGCTTTAAACGCCACCTGCTGGCAGAGAGTGAATCTGTGTCTCGTTCAGCTCGTCTGCCGTTTCGGTTTCATGCAGATATTTTTTTATGCATAGTTTCAAAAAAACTGAAGTCAAACCATTCTGTTTTGCTTCAAATTTCGAAATTAGACAATGTAATTTAGATTAAAAACTGCTCATGTTGCATGGATGCAGCATCTTTGTTTGGATCATGATTAAAATGCAGTGGTTGCTGTGTGTCCATGGAAAGAGACGATTTGTAAAAAAAATCGTGAATCGAATCGAACCGTGAAATCAAAATCGTGAATCGAATCGCGAGTTGAGTGAAGCGTTAAGCCATATGAATGGGTAATTGAATCACTGACTCACTAGATTCGTTTAAATTCGCCTGTTCATTCATAAACGAAACACTGCCGTGTTTGCTTGGAGATGTGCAGCGGCTCAGCTGTGACTTTGTTTGAAACTATTTTCATTGACGAAATTAAGCGAAATCATGCAATAATGTTGTAGTCAGACAATATAAGTCACTTAATATTAGCTTATTATTTATTGAACTGTTGTATTATCACATTTGCAAACTCCGTTAATAATCATTCCTAATGACCTTCCTCGTGATCTCACAAACTCTCTACACTGCACAATGAATCTCTTTTTTACATAATTTCTGCACTTTGTGTTTATTATAAAGAGAGGATTCGTGAGCTTGCAGAACTCGGCACTGAACAAAACTCCGGTGCTTTGATTGGTGAGAGGATTCTGATTAACATTGCATTCAAGGAATCAACAGATGCGTCTGATACATTACTCAACGCTGCAAAAACCTGCGAGTAGAAACCTTTGCCACTCCCCTAATCGCAAACACAATTATGCTGATCGAGTCCATCACACTGGTGCTCCTAATATTTTTTCATAGTCGCACACAGTAGTTTTCAGCCGCACTGTAGAGCCCCGAGTATGTCACCAGCCCTCACTGGACGGGGTGGAGAGGACGGTGTACAATTAACATGCTCCAAACAAGGAAGCCAGAGGAGACTGTTGCACTGGGACCGGTTTAGATTAATTCCTAGCATGCAAAACTTCTGAATATGAACACACTGCATTCAGAGAAAGATCGAACATGGTTTAAGACATTTCCTTTGTTTCAGAGTGCGTTTGCTCATACTGTGGGTGAGTTTGAGGGCATCTCGCCGAGGCCTGCCACGTGACCCGTTGTTTTAACCAGTAATCTGGGCCTTATTAGTCACGCTCCCATGTGTTTACTTTTCACATGTAATCTCCAGCGTGCCTCGTCCTGCTGTTAACTAAACAAAACCTGAGAGGAGGGGGGACCCCTGTGCCTGCGGACAGGGCCTAATGGGTATGAAAATATCCGGGTCTTTGTGTCCGGCGTCCAGGCGTGATCATTCAGCTAACCCTGGGCTTTAAACACGCAGTTCCTGGTGACCACGGAGAGGCCTCCGCTCGTTAGACAAAACATGCTAAAACACTCCACAGAGACAATACAAGCCACAAAGACACAGCACTACATCCCTGTGCTGGAAACTGCATGAAAATTACAATACAAATTTGAAAATATTTAAAATTGTCAGTTTCGCTCTGACTTACAAAACGTAATAGTTCTCTTCAGGACCTTCAAAAGAACTGATTCAACAATCTACAGGGTAGGGGTGTGCGATAATGACAACAAACGACATTTGATATTTTCTGGAATTTTGTCAATAACGATAATTAGACGATGTTTTGCCGAGCATGTTATTGTGCTGGTATTTTGGCAGGTTTAGGACTGCTGTTGACAGCTGACTCCCAAAGCTTCTGATAGTCTTCATTAGGCCTGGGCGATAAAACGGTATCGATATTTATCGATGGTACACCATAATCAATAACGACAGAAAATTTTTTCGATATCGCACGATAGCTTCACACTTTTTTCATTTAAAGGCACGTGTTGTTATGAGTGACAAGCAGAGAGCCAATAGAACACACAAATACATGCTGAAATGAGTGCCGTGCCTGTCTGCGATGAGGAGACTGTGAATCAAAAAATGAATAGGCTATTAGTCGAAAAAAAAACAAAAAAACATTCGCATTCGAATTAAAAAAACGGTATATTTGAATTTTAGGTGTGCATCAGGCAGCCTTATCAATGGCACACGAGATGCGGTGACGATGTTGTTGTTGCATTTTAATGTTTTTGTTAGTCTATATCCAGTTGAAACCACAAGATAAACATTAGAGGAATATAGAAGCTCAATGCGGAGCAGATATTGTTTAGGTTAAAACCGAAACGAAGCCATTCACACAGAACGCATATTCGGCGCATTCTTGAGACGCACAACTACTGTTGCACTCGCGTCTCTCACAAGAGTTGATTAGATAGTCATGTAAAGTTAAAAGAGGTTCAACTTATAGAAAAACATGTCAGGAGAATTTGTGGGGGTTTTATTCCATTCCACTGCATCTCATATGTTTTTAAATGCAATATGTGTGATCGGCGATTTGGCTCTTTGTATTAGGATGCAAAATAGTTTTGTTCATTATTGTTTATGCAATTTACAAAATCATATTTGATTTATAAATATTAGTTTAGACGTTATGTACTTTTTTTTATAGGCAGCCATAACTTTCATGGCATTGAATAAACCGTTTAATGAGGTGCATTTTGGCCTGTCTCCTGTGGCCGTAGCAAAATAATGAATCGCATTAAACTGTCAATTCAAATAACGGTCTATAAAAACGTGCATAACATCTAAATTAACATATATAAAACAAATATAATTTCGTAAATTTCATAAACAATTATGAATAAAACAGCATAATGTATTTATGCATTGCTTAATACAAAGAGCCGAAGCGCCATTCACGCAGATTGCTTTTAAAAACATATGAGACGCAGTGAAATGAAATAAACCTCCACAAATTCGCAATGTGTTTTCTAAACGTTTTACTTTGCAGACTTCTTTGCATCTCTTGCATCCAGGTGGATGCTGCACACTGGTGGTGGATGAGGAGATACCCCGTGACAATGTAAAGCGCTTTGAGTGCCTAGAAAAGCGCTATATAAATGTAATGAATTATTATTATTATTATGAAACGCGAGTGCAGCAGTCATATTTGTCCGTCTAAAAAATGCTCTGAATATGCGTTCTGTGTGAATGGCGTGGTTTCGGAGTAACCTAATCAAGATCTTCTCCGCATTGAGCTTCTATATTTCTCTAATATTTTGAGTGAATAACACAGCAGCGGCGCATCTCATGGGCTAGACTAAACAAAACATTAAAATGCAACAACGTCACATCATTATCACTGCATCTCGTGCTCCACTGATGACGCTCCCTGATGCACACCTAACATTCGATTGTACCATTTTTGCATTCAAATGCAAATGTTTAAATTCGACTAATATTAATGTTTTTATTCACAATCTCCTCATCACAGGCAGCCACGGCACTCAATTCAGCATGTGTTCGTGTTTGTGTGTGCTGTCTGCGTCACTCATAGTACGTGCCTATATCATGCGCTATATCGAACACGGTTTATATCGTTATCGATGAAGGTGTACCGTCACCGATACCGTTTTATCGCCCAGGCCTAATTAGACATGCTTTTTGATTAATACAATTTAATTTAACTATTAAAAAGGAGTCTAGAAAAATTAAAACTGATTTCATAGGGCCCTAGTTTTATGTTTTGGGGGCTAAAAACTTCACATATGCGTCTTGAACAACCACATGCATTTACACTTGGCTGAACTGCATCTAGAAGTCTTAAACAACCTCCACCTGTTCTTTTGCAAGTGGTCAAGTGTAAAAACAGGTACACTGAAATGCTCAATATCAATGCAGAACTTAATGCTTTATGAGAATCCTCAAAGACTCACACTACCAATGTCAGAAATTTGTGACTAGGGGTACAACAAGACATTGACAATCTTAAAATGTATTGTACGGCCAGATACTTACAGACACCATTTAAAAAGCAGAGATAGTACCAACCCAACAACTGCTCCACTGACGTTCATATGCTCACAAATGCACCAAATACTGCAAATACACATATCGCAAGGGCTTGTGATAACGCAATGATTTTAATACTTTAATACTCCAGACTGAAAAACAATGACTCAAGAGCCATTGGCTCCTAAAAAGAAAGATTTAAGAGTGAAATTACAGAATGACTGACCAAAGGCAGTTGTTGAGAAGCGCTTCAGTTCAATATGTGCATAGCTTCATACTTCAGCTTTTAACAACAGTCAGTGCTTTGCGCTGTGTGGATGAGACCACAGTATGTGATGTGGACAAGACTGCCTAAATAGTTTTTCTAGTTGTATTTAATATAGGCCTGGGCGATAAAACGGTATCAATATTTATCGACGGTACACCTTCTTCGATAACGATATAAAAAATGTTTGATATAGAGCACGATATAGGCACGTACTCTGAGTGACGCAGACAGCACACACAAACACGAACACATGCTGAATTGAGTGCTGTGCCTGCCTGTGATGAGATTATGAATTTTTTTTTATAATATTAGTCGAATTTAAAATAAACATTTGCATTTGAATGTTAGGTGTGCATCAGGGAGCGTCATCAGTGGCGCAGAGATGCAGTGATGATGATGTAAGTGACGTTGTTGCATTTTAATGTTTTGTAAGTCTAGCCCACGAGACGTGTCGCTGCTGTGTTATATATTAGACAAAATATTAGAGAAATATAGAAGCTCAATGCGGAGAAGATCTTGATTAGGTGAAAACCTAAACCAAGCCATTCACACAGAACGCAGATGGACAAATATGACTGATGCACTCGCGTCTCACACAAGAGATGTATAGAAAGCCATGCAAACTTAAACATATCTCAAAATTTGTGTAGGTTTATTCCTTTTCACTGCGTCTCTTATATTTTTATATGCAATCTGCATGATGGGCGATTCGGCTCTTTGGATTAAGCAATGCATAAATACATGATGCTGTTTTGTTCATAATTGTTTATGCAATTTACGAAATTATATTTGATTTAAATGAGTTTATTTAGACGTAATGCAGGTTTTTTATAGACATTTATTTCCCTGCGTTGACTATGTGCTGCATTATTTTGCTCATTGCGCCCTCCTGTGGCCTCGGGAGACAAGCCAAACGTTTAACCTATTTAATCTGCATATAAAAAATTAGAAATTAGATATTTGTTTAATTTTATTGTGTGTTCTTTTTAGACGTTAAAAAAAAGTTGTACTCAATAATAAATTGTTTAATTTAAAAAATACAGTGTTTCAATTTAAAAAAAAAAAAATTCTATTGCTCTTTGTTTTAAAAAAGGTTATAAAAAAAATGTCAATAATTATCGATATCGAATGATATGAAACATTATATCGTTGATAAATTTTTTTGCTATATTTTGCCCAGTCTAATTTATATCCTTTTTAAATTTTTGATACCAGTAATACTATCGTATTTGCCCAACCCCATATAAACAACTTTGCTCTGTTACTTTATGAGGCACAACTTAAGATATCATGCAAGACGGTGATTATATATATATATTATGTTTGTTGTTTTTTATATGAATGCTTAATATGTAGGGCTGTCGCGATAACCGCAATATTTGCGTTTTCTATTGACGAGCAAACCGCAGAGGAAGGAAAGCAACCGCAGAAACCGTGGCAACCGCAGTGTTCACGTTTTTTTTTTTTTTTTCATAAGGCTGTGGCCTTCTTTCTGTTTTACAATTCATCACTGTGCATTGAATGTTAAATAAATTAATAATGATACAAGAGGTTTGTCATTTTCCCGCGAACTGTTTGTATCTGGGGTTTCGTTGATTTTGAATACTGAAACGATGGCAGGCGCTCTCGTCCAAAAACCTAATGTCACGTCGCCAGTTTGGGAACATTTCGGCTTTCAACCCAATGAAAAGGGAGAGCCAGCAAATTTAGATGAACCGATATGCAAAATTTGCTGCAAAAAGGTCCCTGTGACACGCAGCAATACATCTAATTTGAGGTGTCATCTCGCTAACTGTCATCCAGCCATTGATGCGCAGCTGCCTCCTCAAGCATCAGGTCGCAGAGCAACATCAAAAAGAACAGCTGAGGCCGGTACCAGCCGACAGTTAGGAGTAGCTGAAGCCTTTGCAAAATCTGTCAAATACAACCGTGAAAGTAACAGGTATAAATGCCTTACAGCCGCTGTTACGCAGTATCTAGTTGAGGAGATGGTTCCATTCAATACGGTGGAGAAACCTGCATTCAAGTCGATGCTTCAAAAATTCGACAAGCAGTACGAGTTGCCGGGCAAAACCTACTTTTCAGAGACTGCTGTGCCGAAAATGTACAACACGGTAAAGACATCGATCAAAAGGGAGCTTTTGAATGTCGACTACTTTTCTGCCACAACTGATATGTGGTCAAGTGTCAATATGACTCCTTATATGAGTCTAACGGTTCATTATCTCAGCATGTGTATTTGTGCAACGAGCACACCGTCTGAAAGGGTTTTCAGTGCCGCCGGGAATATTGTTACCCCCGTGCGATCCTCCCTGAAACCACAAAAGGTTAATATGTTGGTTTTCCTAGCACGAAACAAGGACATGATAACCCAGGTCTAAATCACATTCGTTAACGCTTAAGTAATATTTAGTTTATTCTCTGTATTTTCACTAAGGCCAACACCTTGTTTTCATGTGATACTTTAGAATTCTTTCGTTTTTCAAATTGGAAAAAGGATTTTCTTATTGCTTGTTTTCATTTGATACTTTAGAATTTTTTTGTATCTTTTGTTTTTTAAATTGGAAAAGGCATGTTCTTATTGCGGTTTGGCATTTAACAATAAACAAAAATGTTTTAAAACGTGTCTCTCTGTCAGTTAAAAAGCAACAATATATGCTACATAATAACGCAACAATAGAGCAGTAAAATCAGGATAAATAAGGTTTGTTAAAAAAAAATAAATAAGATAAAAGCCCGGTAACACCGCGTATCGCGCTATTGAGCCACCCATAATAACCGCAAGGGCAATTTCCTAACCGCGACAGCCCTATTAATATGTCATCGTTAGTCTGTTAGAATGTTGTTATTAAGAGCAAATTCATTCCTGTACATAACGTGGTGCTGATCGACAAACACAATTTTAGATGTCTTACAGATGACAGGGAAAACACAGACAAACAGCGACAGAATGCAGATCGAGCAAAGCTTAAGTTCCGGTCAAAGCAATACAAACAAAACCTCATCATTTGAAAACTGTTCTACAACAGTGACAGCACAGCCTTAATATTTACACACTCCTCATAAAAACTCAAATATATTTTTAGAGCTGACAAAGTGAAGAGAACCACAGTTAAACAAAATGCAACTCATTCTGGTAATATGATTCATTCTCTTCTGTGTGATTTCAAAACACTGCTGCAGTTCCTGTGTATTTTAATTCATTTTGAGGAATAACAGTGTTTTTGTGTGAGACATGTAAAGAGCACGGTCGCATAAATGTACCTCTGTTCTGTCCCTTTTATATTTATAGAAACCTTCGTTTCTATATAAAAAGTTTCGATGTGAATAGGCCTTCATTCAGAAAGAAATGTACGTGCTAGTACAGAAAGTACTACAAGAATGCTACATGTATCCTCTATAGGTGCAGTGTACGTCTGCACTAAATGTAATTGTAAGATGTTTCACATTTCACACTCAGACATCACTGAGAGACTCCCTCAGCGAGCGTTTAGGACACCACATACACCCTATCTTTATTTTAGCCTGCTGCGCTCTCCCACGAGAGGCTATATTTGTCACAATAAAGCTCCCGAGGACCTCACGAGTCTTTGGGAGTCTTCTTACAAGCATGAGCTTGTCGAGTGGACATTTCCAACAGGAACAGTGCCAGCCAAGAGCGTGTTTGATGAGCGTCAGCTCAGCACTGAAGTCATTCTGGCCCTAGATGTTGGTCTGTAGCTAATTTGAGGGCGGCCCTGGAAAGTTCAGTTTTAGAGATTTGAAAGGCCACCATTAACAGAGAAAGGTCAATGAATCACATGCTCTTTATAGGACACAGACAACTTTAGATGCTTAAAACCAGAATGTGTTGCTAAGAAAAATATAGCGTGAATATTCAATGTTTCATAAAGTCAATCGTTTTTTATTTCATAATTTAGATTTACTTTACCTCAGAATGTAATAATATTAAAGTTGAAGCAGCTTCAATCTGTTTTGAAACAAAAATGTCCTGGTTTATTTTTCAATGCATTTTTTAAATACAACCGTTAGTTCCTGTTGTCAAATCTGACGAGCAGTGTTGAGTTCCAACATGCATACATACATATATATATACACACACACACAAACAGTATATATAGTGTTCGCTATAGATGGGATGGACGTTTCACTGCTTCAGTCACTCCACTTGTCTGGGTTTAGGGTTGGGCGATAAGACCAAAATCTTATTTCACAATATGAGACATTTTATTTCACGATAATGATATGTACCTGTCGTGTAGCTATCTTTTATTTATTTGGGGGGATTAAAGATTAAAGAAAAGAAGGCACATTACAAGGCATCCACAGAAAAAAAAAAAAAAGAAAAAAAAAAAACAAATAAATATGAAATAAATTACTTTAAACAACATTTATTTCAGTCTATGCAGTAGGCTAGATTTATTTAACATGTAGTAAGAAATATTACAGAAATTGAATAAATTTTATAATAAAACCCTGCATAGTCTTCAATGGGTGTATCAATTCAAACATTTTTAAGCATTAATATAGACAGACAGCAGGCAGGTAAAATAAGGCTGCTGTCCTTTAAAGACCGAACTGCAAGATCGCATATAAACTGCAAGCACTATCCGGTTTTTCCTCGGGCAACTGTTTACTTTATTTTAACCACATAACTACTTTTACCAGGAACACATCCACACAACGTGCAATTATGATATATTGTGTGGCTAATTTGCCCCATTCAGCACAATAAACCAACCGACAAGAGATCTGTTTTATGCATTCACATGCTGTCTGAGAATGGGGCTTTCAGGCACGGCTTTCCGGTCTGTGTGTCATCAGCACCGAGGGTTGTACAAGAGCACCGCACATGAGTTCCTTTCTGCACTGCTTATTGGCACTCTAACTATCAAGTGTGTCCGCACCTCTTCATTTGTCTCATATCCCAAATGGCATGTTTCCTATCACATCAAAGGTGTATACGTTTAAGCATATTCTCCGGCAGATATACTTGCAAACCGATATAAAAATCTCTACAGATAGACACTATAGGCCCAGCGTAACGATATATCTATACTGTCATAATATAGCTGTCATTGCACGAAACTGGCAGTCTGGGGCTCAACACTTTCCGCTGTGCAACTGCTTTGGCACTTCCTGACTGGAAGACCTCAGGGCATTTCGGTTGCGCAGCAACATCACTCGTGCCACACCATCAACTGAACACTGTGGCCGACCCTCTAAGGATTGTGCTAGCCCCCTACCTGTCTTCACTTTTCTCTGAGCGCGGCACGACTGCACACTCAGTTCACACAACTCCGAACCTCGCTTACGAAGTTTGCGGATGACGAACGACTGTAGTGGGTCTCATTAGCACAGAGATAAGAGCAAACTACAGGAGCGAGGTGAGCGCGCCTGGCTGGTGATGGTGCAGTGTACAACGAAGCTCTTCTCTGAAATGTGGGATAAGACTATAGGAGAGTTGTTGTTGACTTCAGGTAGAGTGCGTGCACTCAGGCATGCTCCTCTGACGCGTCATGTGTGACTGTGTATGAGGGTGAGCAGCACCAAGTTCCTGGGTGTGCACATCACAGAGGATCACTCCTGGACTGACAACACCGCAGCACAGGCCAAGAAAGCACAGCAGCGTCTCTAATTCCTCCACAAACTGAGAAGAGCCAGAGCCCCGGCCCCCATCATTTGCACCTTCTACAGAGGCACCATCGAGAGCACCCTGACCAGCTGCATCACTGTGTGGTATGGCGCCTGCAACGCGTCCTGACGCAAGACACTTCAGCGCATAGTGTGAGCAGCTGAGAAGATCGTTGGTGCCCCTCTCCCCTTTCTCGTCCCCTTCTCCATTCAGGACACTACAACACTCACGTCTCAACCCGCAAAGGGGCCCTCTTGCATTGCAGTGATCCACCCACTGACCTACACACAGCTTCTCAGTCTGCTGCCAGCAGGGAGAGACTGCGGAGATCTCCAGGGCCAGGAACGGCAGGGCAAAGACTGAAGAGCACTTCATGCTCATCAAGCTGTCAGGGAAAGAAGAAGGGCGTGGAACTGCCCTCGCTCGACTTGCCCCGCCTCTCGACGCCTCTCTGCCACTACGGCACCACTGAACTCTGACCTCAACATGGACTCTCCCACTGACCCCCCCTCCGCAAATACACACACACAACACTGTCACTTTTTAATCGTCTGAAATAAGCTCATTTGCATTCTAGCAATTAATCTTTTTGCACTACAATCATATAATCTGCCTGTGTTACTTACCTGTTTGCACTCATCTTCATATGCCTTGTGGCTTATTATATATGAATTGTTTATCATTTACCTTATTTGTATTTTGTATATTTGTATTTTGTATTTAATCTGTATTTATTTATCTGTATGCACGCCAATGGTCGAGAGTAACGCAATTCAATCTCTCTGTTGTATGTACTGGTAGGCATGGTGGATAGAATTGACCATAAAGCAGACTTTAACTTGACTGAACTTGAACTTGATACCAGTGCCCATTTTGACCGGCTCCAGCCTAGGTTGTTACTTGTCTGCGGCAGACTTCAGTGTGCATTAGAGTGTCGGATTTCAGTATGGCTGGGATCGTTCAAAAAATTTTCGATACGACCCGTGACTTCGATAGCCGCGGTTCTTCGAGACGATACTTTTTTTCACATACCAGATGTTATGATGATAAAATTACATTACAATTATCTAAAGAAAAAAAAAAAAAAACAATTTTTATTTTTCAGCTTGTTGATTGTTATACAACCTCTAAGACTCGAGCTCCTGAGGTCCACTGCACTGCACAAAGGAACAAAATGTAACCTACACAATAAATCAGTGCAAATAGTTTGAATAAGGCTCAAATAGTCTTCAGTTTACACATCTGTTATGCTACATTTACACTAGTGCATGTTAGTTTTAAAACGCATAGCTCAGACAGAAACATGATTTCTATTTATTTTCCACTGATTTACTGATGAGCATTAGCAGCTTCCAGTGCTGTCTGCTTGTTCTCTCTTCCATGATCGCTGCTCAGAGTCAGAGGTAATAACATTTAATTTCAGCTACATTACATGGCCAAAACACACATTAGACCGGCAATCGAGCGTTATTACAAGCACTTGATGGTGGTTTAAAAGTGAGTTTTGAGTAAAATCGGAATATAATCTTATTTATTGGCTATTGTTAGGCAGCCGATGCTACAGTGTGTCAGTGAATGGTCAGTAACCCACTTTTCGAGTCGTGTATATGAACGGATCTACTAGCTATGATCCGGAGTGCTCTCCATGGAAGCTCCCGCGCTACTCCATTGTGAAGCGAATGCGTCCGGTCTGGTCGCATTGTCGGAGATAGGTTGGATAAGGCCGGGCTTTTGGAAATGGCAGTATGACAGAATCGTTTCATTTAATAACATACACCCAGTGCTAAAATGTAGTCCTTAGCATCTAATGGGGCTGGATGCATTCACCTATAGGGCCTCATGTGGCTGTCAACATCCTGAGTGTAACCCAGTGCCGCGTACCTGCCTGTGGCAGACCAATTGCAATCGGGTATTAGTCATTAGTCCATGAGAGGGCTATCAGAGAGTAGACTGCTCCGTGCGCTTTCGAATCGTTCTCGCGGATGTCAAACACTGATCGATCTGCGCCGCGCCTCTTCTAGTCGAACACAGGGGGGGGGGGGGGTGGGGGGGTGGTGGTGTGTCAGTGTTGACAGCTGCTTATTGCTGGCAGGCTTATATTGGCTCACTCTGACTATTGATGAGATTAACCCCTTAAGGTATCGAACTTTGGTAGCTGCAGCGACGAGACGTTTTTCGATACTTTAGGCTGCGATTGGTACGAGTGCAATTCTATCTGTTCTCTCTAGGACAAAGTATTCAACTCGATACTCGCATGTTCCCTAGTTTTTCCAGGGACATCTTCAGCAAGTTACAATAGGGGCCTTTCGCACCGCTGTATGGTCCAGTAGCTAATGCCCAATCGCCGTCTTCGAATCCCCTTAGCCCTTCCCCTTTTCCCTACCCCTCCGTTTCGCGTGTTCATGTGAAGGGGTAGGGGTGTCTCAAATCTCTTTTGGTTGGAGGGGTAGGGGTAGGGGAAGGGCCAAACAGCCCTTCAAACAAAGATTTTTCGGGACCACAATTCAAACGAAGGGGTATGAATTATCTCAGCGTAAACCGGCTACCGCGGCAACATGGCTGCCCGAGCAAACAAAAAGACACAAATGTACGTCTTTTTGGCATTAATACAGATTTTAACGAAGTAGCATATTTACGGTCATGTTACTCAATGAAATGTTTGCAAACTATTTTCATATTTTCATGCATGTCTGATCTGGGGGGGGCTGGGCGATAACCATCCGTAGACATTGAGTGGGTCTGTCCCCCCAATAATAGAATCACTAAAGCCCTATTTCTGTCAATATTGCGCAATTCGAGCCGAGCGAGAGGAGATGGGGGGGGGGGGGGGGATGAGGAGGACTGTAGTAGGAGTATAGATAGAGAGTATCGATAGATGAGAGGGAGAGAGAGAGATGAGAACGCTGGTTTGCGTGTACTACTCGCGTCTAGTGCTTTTCTTTTTAGAGTTTACTTCAAAAACAGCGATTATATCCCCTTGTTGCTGAGAAATATAATGTAGCGATTCAGTATTTTAAACTGTTATTAATAAAAGTCGTAGGGCAGTGTTGACAAGTTTCTTTGTTCCTGGATGTGTGAGCTGCGCGATCTCCCTCGAAGAAAAATAAGGCCCTCTCAAAAACCTCAATATTATATATATATATATGATATATATATAATATATCTGTGTGTGTGTGTGTTTGTAATGGCATTCCATTAATATAAGAAAGGTACTTAAAGGTTCTAATGCACACCAGCACACCAGTATAGGTGTGTGTGTTGTAGGAGCTAGACGACGTATGATGAGGGCATAATAGTGGTGTCCCAATTCTTGAGGGGAATAGTTTCACCCCTACCCCTTGACACTCTGTTTCAAGGGACAAGGGGAAGGGGTAGGTGGAGGGGTAGGGGAAGGGGTATAAAATAGAATTGGGATTGGCCTAAATGTACTGTACTAAAGTCTTGGATACAATTTTGCGCGACTATTTCTCCAGTATCCTAGTTAAAGTTGCATTCCGCAAACCGGACATGTGTACTAAATAGTTCCATAGGCGCGGTTCTAAAAAGGACACGTGACGTCATTTGTGCGCGGCGTTCAACAACTGAAACAAAGAAGAACAACATTAACAAAAGGAGGATGAGGACGCTGTGATCGGAGCTGTTTTTTTGTTGTGTCTCGCGGGTTTCACAATAACGCACATGGAAAGTTGATGTATATGTAAAGCGATTGAAAGAACGGAATGGAGGACTAAGATTCTCCAACGACAACTGGTAGTGTTACATTTGCTACAAGTGCCTGCACTTAAGCATTTGTCCATCTATCGCTGTTCTCCATACTCCATACCATAAATAAGTTGACATGCTTACAGTATACTTACACGTCGTTTTAAATCATGGCGGGTGCGGGCGTTTTCATACGCGTTGAGCAATGCAGTTCGACTTACTGTCACATTAGGTACTGCAGTTGTTGCTGGTTAGTACGTTCTGTGCTCGCGGAGTAAGGAGCATTTGGTTCTCGAAAACGGCTTAGTCGCCCGTAGCTGAAAATCGGCACCAGTTCCGGCGGTGTTTGCAAAAAAAAAAAAAAAAAAAATGCGAAAAGTATTCCACAATTAGTTCTGGTACTATGAAAAGGTTCCCGCGGTGTGAAAGGCCCTAATGTTTTGCCAATATGAGAATATGTCTTATTATGAGCAAAAAAAAAAAAAAAAGACCAACTTTGTTTATTTAACTAGTTGTATAAATGCAGTATCACACAATCATTCGGACATCTTGTTACGCCAATCATTTCTCAAAACCAGCCCAAGCCATTGCTAGTTCTAATGTGCCATTTTTGAATCAGTAACGGAGGATCGGACACATTGTATTTACATGTCTGTTAAACTACTAACTGTACAAAACTTAAAAACAAACAAACATATGGACTACTTGGGCAAACGTTTGAGATTGGGTATGACTTTTTTGTCTTATTCTCAACAAGGCTATATTTATTTGATCAGAAATACTGTAAAAACAGAAATATTTCTACATTAACTGTTTTCTATTGTAATATATTTTGAAATGTAATTTATTTATGTGATCAAAGCTGTATTTTTCAGCATCATTACTCCAGTCTTCAGTGTCACATGATCTTCAGAAGGGCTCTGCACTGCAGCTGATTTGTTGGGCTCAATAAACTTTATGATGCATCAAAGTTGAATTTTTTTTCAGGTATCAGCTTTTGATTTGAAATTGAAACTTATGTATGGGCATTATAAAAGGTATTTACTGTCACTTTTAATCAATTTAATGTGTCCTTGCTGACTAAAATTATTAATTTCAGTTGAAAAAGGGCAAAAAAAAAAAATCGTTAGCTGACGCCGCAACCTTTGAATGTAGTGTACTAAACACAGATATTTCCAGGCAATAAATTGTCCTTATGTAAAGAAATTCTGCTCTTGATCTTGACACACAAGTTGAACATAAACCCATTTTACCTCACACTTTTGTTTTATCACTAGATGCTAAAGGCCTGTTGTGTTTTCCTTCTCTAAGGGCACTAATCTTCTTCAGCAGTGCATGGACCAGCCTCTATGCTGAAGAGATTGCTCAAAACCCCGCCAACATCGTCGTCGCTGGGAACGCCAACAAATTAATTAGCGATGTCTGTGGGCTGGGAACAACGCAAGTGCCAATGAATACCCACAAACTGTGTCAAGGCACGACAGGAATCCTCGCACGCAGCGCGGAGCAACACGGAAAACTCCTAGCACAGCTATTTTCAGCAATGACAAGGCTCCAGATGCAGATCTGCTGAGAAATTATTAAGCAATTCAGATAATACTAGGGGCTTGGCCACGATAGATGGTGGCTGACTGTGATCCTCCCGTGTTAAGTCCTCAACAGCGGTTAGTCACCCTTGCCGTCACTGCACCGCGTCACCGACCCCCACCGTTAGATTTTTTAATAAGTAATACACGATCTTATTAGTTCATTAAAGTAAGCAGACACTGACATTAAAAACTGAACGGCGGCTGGCTCAATGCTAGCGTGGCCGAGACGACGTCGCATCAGTTCCAGATTACAGACATTTCAATTCTCTCGTCCAGTGAGGAGAGTGTGTCGCGCTGACTGACGAGAAGAGCGAGGCTAGAGAGCTGAGCGAGAGAGTGAGGGCGAGAGCGAGACGAGAAGGTGAGGGCGAGACAGACGGAAGAGTGAGGCGAGACATACTAGCAAGATGAGGCGAGACAGACGATAAGAGTGAGGGCGAGACAGACGAGAGAGCGAGCGACTGACTGACTAAAAAAAAACGAGAAGAGTGAGGGCGAGACAGACGAGAACGTGAAGGGGGCAGAGACAGACGAGAAGAGTGAATGGGCGAGACAGACGATAAGCAGGGCGAGGGCGAGGCTGACTGACGAGATAGCGAGGGCAGAACAGACGATAAGAGCGAGGCGAGACAGACGGATAAGAGTGAGGGTTCGAGAGGTACAGATCGGAGAGAGTGTGAGGCGAGACGGAACGATAATAGTCGAGGGCTAGGCGACTGTAGCTTAGAAGAGTGTAGTTTCTAGACAGACAGA
Organism: Sinocyclocheilus anophthalmus; assembly: GCA_018155175.1. NCBI lineage: Eukaryota > Metazoa > Chordata > Actinopteri > Cypriniformes > Cyprinidae > Sinocyclocheilus > Sinocyclocheilus anophthalmus. The sequence goes on from JADLZN010001230.1 coordinate 93,486, forward strand.
AGAGTTAGGCGAGACAGTACGAGAAGAGTGATTTGCGAGACATACGAGAATTATTGTATGGCGATACAGGGACGAGAAGAGTGAGTACGCTGAGACCGACGATAAGAGCAGGGAGACGAGGCGAGTCTGACCTGACGATAAGATTGATTCTAGACATGACTATTAATGTGAGGCGAGACAGACGAAAAGAGTGAGGCGAGACAGACGAGAAGAGTGAGGCGAGACGGACGAGAAGAGTGAGGCGAGACAGACCAGAAGAGCGAGGCGAGACAGACAAGAAGAGAGAGGAGAGACACAAGAAGAGTGAGGTGAGACACACAAGAAGAGTGAGGTGAGGCGAGAGGCAGACGAGAAGAGTGAGGCGAGACAGACGAGAAGAGTGAGGAGAGCTGACTGACAAGAAGAGTGAGGTGAGAAGAGACAGACAAGATGAGCGAGGCGAGACAGACGAGAAGAGGGAGACGAGACAGACGAGAAGAGTGAGGCGAGAAAGACGAGAAGAGCGAGGCGAGAAAGACGAGAAGAGCGAGTCAGACAGTAGCGAGGAAGAGTGATGAGCGAGGTCGAGACAACGAGAAGAGTCGAGGCGAGACATGAAGCGAGAAGAGTGAGGTCGAAGACCGACGAGAAGAGTGAGTCCCCCCGCTAAAAAAAAGAGACAAGACTAGAAGATGTGAGGCGAGACGACTAGGAAGAGTGAGCGAACAGACGAGAAGCCGGCGAGGGTTGGGGGGGGGGGGGAGACAGGAGAAGATGAGGGCGAGGACAGATCGAGAAGAGTGAGCGAGACCGTATACGAGAATAGGGTCTGGCTAGACAGACGAGAATGAGTCGAGGCGAGGACATGTACGAGAAGAGTGACGAGAACTGACGAGAAGAGGTAGGTGAGAAAGACGAGAAGAGGCTAAACTGAGGCGATACAGACGAGAAGAGCGAGGCGATACAGACGAGAAGAGCGAGGCGATACAGACGAGAAGAGCGAGGCGATACAGACGAGAAGAGCGAGGCGAGACAGACGAGAAGAGCGACGTGAGACAGACGAGAAGAGCGAGGCGAGACAAATAAACTTTCTACGTTTCTTATTTATTTGGTTATATATTATACATGTTTACTATTGTTGTTTTGTATACCTATTTAAACTATGTAAGTTATTTGTTATTTTATATTAGGCATAGCCTGCCCTATAGCATGGTGTATATGTATTTGTTTTGTTAATAAAAGTTCAATGTTTTATATATACGCTAAAGTGAGTACTTTGACGTTGTATTTTGTTGTTGCATACAAGCAATTGACCGTCAACTTTCCCCTAATTTGAAAGTGAATTTAAAAACCAGCAGCACTTTTATCCAGGCTACTTTAAAAGTGAGGAAAAGATGGGAACACGCCGCTAAAACACGGCCCACAGTGATCTTATCTGATCGTATTACCGGTGTTGTCACACGTCGATTAACCGGTGGGAAAATTTCCTCATCGTCACCACCCTATTCAGTACTACTGTAATAAATCACATCCAACACTTATGCCTAAAAAAAACAAGGACTTTGGAAATCATCTAAAGCCTAAGGGCCTATTTACACTTTTCACTTCATGCATTTTCTCTGAACATCAGATTTGTCAAAACTCTTCCATTTACGCACAGGAATTGTGTTTCTGCAAAACAAATATAAACCCGATCTTCAATTCCCACGCTATATGCAAGTTTAACAGTTGAGAGCCAGATGCATTTACAACTAGCTCCGGAAGTGGTTTGCACAATCAGACTGCAATCTCAAATGTGTTTCGGAGGGCATTTACACTTGGTCTTTTCACAACAAGATAGCTATCAAAGAAAACGCAAGAAGTGGTCGAGTGTAAATGGACTCAAAGTTATGCTGCCTTAATGTTTCCTCTGTGAGCTCAACAGGTGTCAGGCTAATATTACACTCTCAAAAATGCTGGGTTAAAAACAACCTAGCGCTGGGTGAAATAAGGTCAAACCCAGCAATTGCGCTGTTTTGACCCCGTGTTGGGCGGGTTGCGATTCAAAAACAACCGCTGGGTCAAAACAGTCCAATAGCTGGGTTTGTCCATATTTCACCCAGCGCTGGGCTGTATTTAACCCAGCATTTTTCAGAGTGTAGTGTTTGTTTGAGAATCACAACCCGCCCAACACAGCAACACCAGCTCAACCAACAGTGTGAGTTTGGGGCAGAATTAATCAAGTTTGGGAAGCCTGTTCGAAAACAACCATTATTATATATTTTATTCATCCGGTGCCAATAGTGGCATATCATATCAACAGCTCAAGGAACATTGAAAGGAGCTGCTTTGACCTCTCAACGAAAACAGTTTCGGCGGATGAGCTGTCCGACTAGATTACTCCAGCAGGAGAACATCTGCTTCAACAGCAGCGTCAGAAACAGACACTGCTCAGCACCTGTTGTTCTCCTCAGGACTGTGACATTCACTCCAGCACACATGAACACACAATGACTGATGCTCCTATTCTCACCTGAGGGGAAGCGGCGGGAAATGAATAAGCTCAGTGATGTAAAACACGGTTTGGAAGCCCTATATGGCTTATAAACACCCGAGAGAATAAGACTCCATAAGACTGGAAAAACAACCAGGCTACTTCAAGGTAGCATGTGACTGTAGTCTTAAAATATTGCATATGCGCTGCGATATAAATCTCAAAATGAGACTTGCATGTGTCACATACTCATTATAGTAAATAATAATATAGGAAATGACAAGTTTTAATACAAAATCTCAGTTTTAGTAACGCTCAAGGAGCATTACCTGGAAACAGAGCTCACAAAGGCATGGGCATTTTGTTTCTTTAGGTTTCAGCTTCTCTTATTCATCTCTGCAATTTCTTTACAGTCTGCCAAGAAGCCTGGCAGTCTCGCATATTGCGGCTCGCTGAAAACAGCTGCACTCAACCTGCAGACGCTCAGCTTTGCGTCACGCCTGACGTAGACAGCACACTCACTATCACATCACCACACGACACACACACACGACACATCACTCACTCACATGGATTCCCATGCATCGCCTCACTCACCCACCACAGCACACACACACACACGCACTCACACAAACACACACACACACACACACACCACACACACATCACACACACACACACAGCACGACAACACTCACACACACACCACAGCACACACCGCTCTCACAGCAAACAGGCACATAAGTCACACTCAGCTCACACACCACACACTCACGTCACCCCTCACCTAATGTCACTCACTCACGGACACACACGAGACACTTCACTTCACCCTCCCTTCCACACTATCGTCAACGTCACTTGTCTCACGATTGCTCTCACCACACTCCTTCAGCACAACATTCACTCACACACACACACCAAACACTCAGCACACACAACACCACTCGTAGCTCACACTCAGCACACACCACACACTCACTGCACCGTCACACACACGTTTCACGTTCCTCCACTCCGCGCCCTCACACACTCACTCATCACACACACTATCACTGGCACACTACTCTCACACACACACTCACATCACTCACTCATCCTCACACTCACTCACTGATCACACACTCCCATCACTCAGTTTCAACGTCACATCACTCACACACGCACACACACACAGCCACACACACACAGACACACACAGCGCCCATATTGCCGACACAGCCTCACAAGATCACCTCAGTCACTTCGAACTCGAAAACCGACACAACTCACTCAATCACATCATCACACTCATCTCACCGGATTCATGCAGAATACATCACACACACAACACTCGATCAACACACTATCACTCACTCTCACACTCTCAGCACTCATAAAAAAAAAAAAAAAACTACCGGACACTCTCTCACATCACACACACACACACACGAGCAGAATCAACACACACACAGGTCACACACCACACACATGTGCGCGAGACTCGGGTTCCAGTCATGCACCTTTACAAACACTAATGTCATCGAGCACTGTCGCACTGGACAACTGCGTTATGAGACGCAGCTATGAATACAGATGTTTGCTTGTCAGTTATGCTTTTCAAATAATTATTTTGTGTTTGTCAAAAACAAAACAAACCAAGATGTGAGCCTCAAATTAGATGTCTATTTATTTATAAACTTTTAATTAGTTTAGCTTGCACTTTCTGATCAGCAAATACAAAGAAACCGCGCGAGGGAGTTTAAGTCACCTGCCACAAGACTGCATAACATTTTCTCATACTTTCGTTGCAACACTAATCTTTCGCACACACATACAAAGTGATGACCGTGTCAGAGAGAAGACAGCTGAGGAGAGTAAAGTGTGCGACAGAAACGCGTCTGAAGAGGAGCTCTGGAGAGATGGTCACCTGCTGTGTGAAGCGTTCAGGTCCGCAGCAGCCCCTCCGTGTTCAGCGCCCGGACTCTCGCTGCTCTTTAAAGAGCTCCTCATCCACTCCTGAGCACTAGCGCACGGATTATCGCTGGCGTTGTGTCCGAGCGGCGGCTCGGCGAGGCTCTGCTGCAGCAAGGCGGTCTGGATCGAGCCGGGACCGGACATCTCGTGCGGAAGTGTCAGCGCTGGCGGTCCGCGCTCTCGGGCATTTCCCAGATCTCATCCTTACAGCACACTCGCAACTCACCTTCCGCCTCCACTGCGAACTCTCCCCGGCATTTCTCTTCGCTTTCCCGCTGCTGTTCGACAGTGTGGAGCTGCTGGAACTGCCCTGAAGTCCGTTCCCGACGTGTGTGCCGCTACTGGAGTCTAATAATCCGCCTAACGACGACGCACGGCTCCCCGCCGTCGCCATTTTCTGTCCTGAATGTTTGTCACTAATAGATTCTATGAGAGAGGGAGTGGCGGGAATTTGGGGGAGGGTGAGAGGGAGGGGCTTCCGGATAAATGGGAGGGGCTTTCTGCAAAGTGGGAGGAGCTAAGGGAGTCCTTCGGGAACTTACCTACGTGCACGGGGTCATATCATAAGCGATCATTTTTTCTTGGTCTTTTGAAATAAATGTCGAAAACTATGACAATATACCTCAATAATTTTTCAGAACTCCCAGTCCAAAGAAAAATATTTCTGTGGTGTTTTTTATTATTATTTTATTTTTCATTCTTTGGAATATTCTTTTTAACTTACTCTCTTTTTAACTCACTGACAAGAACATAATGTTTTTTTTGTTGTTGTTGCGATAATTCAACAAGGTGAAGAGCAAAGAATGTGCACTCATGCTTTATGGCTGCATGCCTTGGAGAATGATGGGAAATGTAGTTTTATCACAGAGGTCTTTCAACAGTATAGAGCAGACGTGACATGTGGCCAAGTATGGTGACTCATACTAGGAATTAGTGCTCTGCATTTACCCACACACACAGCAGTGAACACACACAAACCGTGAAAACACACATCACAGGCACGCAGCTCACTTCACACACACATCACATGCACACACACATAAATCACGACACACACACACACATCCACAAACACACACACACACATCACAGACACACACACACGCCGGTAGCAGTGTGATGCAGCGCTTTAATGCTGCGGCACCCGTGGGGGTGGGGCATTTGGTGGTCAGTGCCTTGCTCAAGGGTCTCACATCAGTCATGGTATTGAAGGTGGGAGAGAGCGCTGTACATTAAATCCCCCCACCTACAATCCCTGCCAGTACAAGAATCGAACTCGCAATCTTTGGGTTACGAGTCCGACCACAACCTATGGGTTATGAGTCCGACTCTCCATTAGGCCACGACTTCCCCTTACCGAGCAGTATATTCTGGCAAACTTTATCATTATTCTTCATCACCATGAATTGTACTCACTGTATAGTATTATATTGAAATTAAATGCTGAGTTAAAAAGAAAATTTGGCAGGTAATCACAGCATTAATGTGTGCTCATATTCCAATCAGAGTTAAAGACAGTATATTTGGCACTTATGATGTCTGGCTTCAACAGTCAGAGATCAATAAACCATTTCAAAGAAGTGTGTATTTGCAAAAGCTATCAGACACTCAAACCTGCTCTGGCCCCATCACTGCTGCAATGACTTGAAAAAAATCCCTAAAAATAGGGCATATAAGGAATAAAATGAAGGAATTTTCAGTGTTTTTTATTTGATTTTAAATTTTGCACTGCATTGCGTCGTGTTTTAGAGTTCACGGAAATGTCCACAAAATAATGGATAATACTGGAAGAAAATTACTAGTATTTTTTTTCAAAACAGTGATCATTACAAGTGTTTTTTGTAAAAAAATAAATAAAAAAAAAGCATGGGATTTATACACCAATGCATTATTTTTAAGGGTAGATCCGATCTTTTAGAGGGTTTCCATCCCTCATGGGCCTCATGGGAAGCTTACTCTCTTTCTAGCGATTTGGCTTATTGTTCTGGCCCAGGGCAGAAAGCTATGCAAGTAATATGTAAGCAGTTAACATTGCAAACACTGTACATCACTTTGATGGGCTGAGATGTTAAACCGCTGTGCTGTACAGTAAGTTCTTGGCTTTTTCTTTTTCTTCTGTTCCTATCATGTGAAAGAGTGTTAAACCGATTTGATCAACAATATCCGATTATTTATCTAATCATTTGACTGGATTACACTTTTAAAAAATGTGTTTCTCTAATTTCTATTCTCAAAGAGTGCTTTAAAAACCCTTGCTTCACTTTTAATTCAATAATGGAAAATCAATGGCTGTAATCATTAAATCAACCATAATTCATCTATTGTTGTGCATAGATGAACAATTCTATTCTAAACTTAACTTCGTCTGAAGCTGTAACATAATAATTACCTTGTTGAAAACAGTTTCTGATCCGGGAAGCACGCACAAATATTCTAACAGTTGCTTACCATCCTCAGCCACAGCATCTCATAGCATCTAATGTTATCCACAAAACACCTCTTCAGTCCTTTAGTGCAGCTGGATAGGAAGTGCTAGCTAGACAAAACCAACAAGACATCTAGACCCTTATACCATGAACAAACATGTTTCAGAAGCTAGGTACCAACTATCACATATATTGTGGTTTTAAAGAGATGCATGACGCAGAATTACCAAAAACAGATTCTTTAATAAACATTATATGCAACACATAGCATAAGATGAGAAATGACAAAGGACTGAGCAGAACATATACACAGGGTTAACAAGAGAACTTAATGATAAATAAATAGATAAATAGATATGATTACAAAAGTATACTTAAGTGTGTTAAGAAGCAGTCTTGAAAGTGTACTCTCTTAAGTACATTGAAGTGACCTTTTATGTCATTTATATTATATTATCTGCAATTAAAAAAAAAACGTTTTTATTTGAATAACACTACAAGTGCACATTCAATAAATTAAGAACACTTGTTTTTCACAAGAGTATAATGACAATACAGATAAGAACTCCACTTTATGGAATAGATAGACCACATATATTCGGAATGTAAATGCATTTTTTTCTGGGTTTAAAATTCATGGTGAATTGATTGTACATGAATGTTTTGTTATTTTATTAATGTTTGTTATTTTTTACATACTGAATGCACTGTAAGTCGCTTTGGAAAAGGCGCTGCTAAATTCACATACTTTTTTTTTCTTTTAATGCAAGCAATCACTGGCAATCAACAAATCCTGAATCAGCAAGTGTGTTTTTTTAAAGCAGAAGTCCAGTTGGTTGAATATAAGTAAGCAGAGTATGGATTTTGGGGGCGAGGGCTGCTGCAGGAAGCAATTTCCTGTTCAAGTAGATATTGAACAGAAACAAAGCGCTATTCTTAGCTAGTCATGCTTCCTGCAGCTTCTGCATTTCCTGCTCATGTTGACCACAACACAAAACATTTCTGCATCAACGTGTGTAATGTCAGTACTAATAACTAGAGATGCACCGGATGCTATTTTCTTGGCCGATTCCGATATCCGTTTTTTTTTTTGGGGGGGGGGGAAAAAAATGTGGACGTGGCCGAACTGATTTTTGCCGATCCGATTCCTCTCGTCTAAGAACTATAAATGAAGTTATTTAAACAAAATCATGTCAAATTTCACTGACAAAACATTAAACCTTAGTTCCCCCCCCGCCAATCTGGTTTGAGTAACAGATGTTCTCTCACTTAAACCACTCTCAAAATATCCATCTTTCCACTGCAGAGGAAACAGAAGCTGCATCTGAAGTGGCATTAGATGTATTTACACAGACTGTTTGATGAAGCTGAGGTGCCATAAATGCATTTAATAATTTTTTGAACATACAAATAAGAAATGTTGGGAAAAAAGCAATGCTATTTTTAAATATGAAACCAAACCACCAGTAGTTGGCAGCAAATACCTGTTTTAATGATTGAGTCATTTATTCATTCACTCAACCAATTCGTTCAAACCGCTGATTTAGAAACGAGGCAAGTGACTATCTTTATTAATCGATTCGTTCAAATCGTGGCTTCATGTCCGTAACTAACTACCCCTGTCTTACTCAGAAGACAACACAACAGTTCTGTTGGGATCTTTGTTTGGAAGTATTTTCGTTGGCAAAATTGAGCAAAACAGGCAGTATTGTGTCTAAATTGTAAGTCACTTGATTTTAACTTCTTGTTTATTGAACTACTATTGCATAAAGTCAGTGTCACACTGCAATCATGTTGATATTGTTATAAGCGGAAATATCTTGGCCATGTAATATCGCTTAGGCCTACCTAAATCATTAGGTATGCACCTATAACTTTCTGTGAGTGCTGTTGCGCTCATTTGTTTTGATTTCTGCATGAGTCTCTCTCACACACTTAGGCTGCGCAATCCTCATCTGGCATGACATAAATACATGTTTACATGCAGGTGTGACGTCAAAACGGACCGGCTCGGAATCGGCACACCAATCATGAGGAAAATCTGGCAGAATTGATTAGGCCCTGTCACCCTATTTGCACCTTTCTGACTTTTATTGAGAGTTAATTGTGTCCTATTTAATGCTGAATGAGAGATTAGAGAAAATCTTGCTTTAATTTCTACACCATTGCAGCAAATGTAAACAAGACAAAAGACTTCCAGTACTTCCCACAGTGAACGACTCGTATGCAAACAAAGAGCTGTCTTGACTGCCATGTTAATGCCACTCTTAATACAAAAATTTCAGTTTTCCAGGAGCATTTTCAATTTTCAATTCCATATTCAAATGGGTCATCAATGGGTAAAATACAATGAATTCACAAAATGTGCATATTTACATATTATTTCCTTATTCTTCCATTATACTTTAATTTGTATTTAATTTAGCATTGGCATTTTTATCCACAGTCATCACAAATCCACTTATCATTCCAACTCTTTGGTTGAAAAATCCTTTTATAGAGTAAAACACTATGGTATTCAGTTGGCAGCTAATTGTGACCCTGGACCACAAAACATAAGGGTAAATTTTTCGAAATTGAGATTCATACACCATCTCAAATCTGGATAAATAAGCTTTCCATTGATGTACGTTTTGTTAGGATAGGACAATATTATTTGCCGAGATACAACTATGTGAAAATCTGGAATCTGAGGGAGCAAATAAAAAATCAAAATATTGAGAAAATCTTGTTTAAGGTTGTTCAAATGAAGTTCTTAGCGATGCATATTATTAATCAGAAATTAAGTTTTGATATATTTATTGTAGGAAATTTACAAAATATCTTCATGGACCATGATCTTTACTTACTATCCTAATGATTTTTGGCATAAAGAGAAAATTGATAATTTTGGCCCATACTATCTATTGTTGGCTATTGCTACAAATATACCCCAGCGACTTGACTTACTGCTTTTGTGCTCCAGGGTCACAATTAATCGTAAGGGTCAAAGAAACTTAAATTGGAAGTGTATAATTTCTGCACCACATGCATCATCAAATAAAACTGGAAAATTACAGTAAGTGTTTTAAAGCATGTTCCTTAACAGCAGGTATATGAGCCCAAAGACATTGCTCGATGATGCTCACAAACACACATATAGATTTAGCACTCAAACTTCATTTGCATTTAGGCTATTCGCATATTCTTAGCAAGTCAAATTTGAATATGCAGAAGTGTACGTGATATTTGAAAGCGCGCTGCAGAGGGAAAGACCACTAGGCACTGATTTACTTGGTGTCAATTTGCATTGATAAAGACTGCATTCAATAAAAATTGACACATTAATGCATGACAATGTTCTTAATGCATGATAACGTTATTGTGAATGATTAATCTGTTAATAATGCATCTTTTATTCATTTATTTATTTTTGAATTATTTTTGACTCTGCTGATGAATGTGAGGACCTGCTGCAGCTTAGCCAAACACATTCAGATCTGCCTCAAATCAAGTCAGGACCGCAAACTATCGATGCTATAATTAATATGCAGCAGTTAGTTTCTACTTTGACTGATCACACAGCACTCGTACAGTACTGCCACAGAGTATCCATCTGTTATTATTTGATGTGAGTGTAGACATGAGTGTTACAAAAAACATGAAATGAAAAGCTTCCTGTGGAATATCACAAACAGTGCACCGATGCACAAAGCAGTGCCTTTCCACAGATATTCAAAGAAATGGGGGCCAGTTTGGTCAAAGGCAGGAAGCAGCTTTGTGGATAGACATTATTGTTTCCAGCTAATGAAAGGAAAAATGTGACGCAAAGAGCTGTGATGTGAATCGGGGTGTGTGACTTCATGAAGGATTGTGCAAAATTTTACTTGGATAAACTGGAAGGTTAAACTGGACCCCTGATAGGTGAATTGTATCTGTAATATCAGAGAGAGTAATGAGACTCTAGACTCTATGCTAGCATAACCTAAGGATTCAAAACTAAGGCCAATTTAAGAGAAATATAAAAAGTGGTCATGTAAATATAAGCTAAAACTATTTCATTTGTAAGACATTAATATCATATAATGGTAATACTTTAGTTTAGGGACCAAATCTTACTAAGTTATTAGCATGCATTACTAGCACATTGGCTGTTTATAGTAGTACTTATGAAGCCCTATTCCTGCATGACCCTGTTTTCGATCACTTAACCCCATACCTAACCTAACAACTACCTTACTAAGTGTTAATATGCAGAAAATTAGTAGTTTATTGAGGCAAAGGTCATAGTCATAGTGAGAATTGGACTTTAAAATACAGTGTGACCCATATAATTACATGTCAAATAATTTAAATGAACTAATAAGACCTTGACTGTAATGCTTACTGATATATTAACTTGATTCTGATATGTATTGTTTTAATCAGTTGAACACTGTCAGGAAAAGAAGGCTCGTCTTGCTTTGAATAGCTGTATGAAGGTCCAGACACAAATATCTTTTCTTATTCCTCTACAGACACAGACCTCACATAGCAGCATGTCTGAAAGATTCAAGTGACTGAGAAATTCCTGAAGGAAACGTGTCATGACCATGCACTTTCTGTTGTAAGTTTCAAAGCCTGGATGCAACAGCTGGACTGCATTTAGTGGTCATTTATTAACATGAGCACTGGAACTTAAGTCTCATTGAATCTGCATGTGAACTTTGAATTTAGAAGTGGTACAAACATGTATTTTTACTTTCTAGCATTTTGTTTGACTTTGAAGGAATAGCAAACCATGGCATTTTACATGACAAAAATTGCTGCAATTAAATTCCTAAAGTAGCTGTGGAGCCATGGATGGACACGTGCTTTTTTTGGAGATTACAACTGTAGTAAGAGTTTGTATTTAGGTTGTGGTTTGTTCAAAAAGCAATTCATTGTGCAAATGCCAGCATGGTGTCACGACTTGGGTTGCAAAATAAAGATGTGATAGGATATAATCACAAAAGTCTAGCTTTTATTAGCAGAACTCCAAATACTCAGACCACTAAAAAACAGAACGACCACATTAGCCACAATGGAGAAGGGACAACTAAGCAAAGGAAACTGAGAACCTAAATACACAAAGGTAAATGAGCAAACCTAATGAGCAACAGGTGAACATAATTAGACCAACAAGCACACACAAGGAAACGTTCTGTCTGAGTAGGTACTAACATTTGAAGTGAACCTTTACTTTGGCGACTGGTTAAAAAGTGTGTTTTATATAGTATGAATATGGGTAGTATGATTGAAATTTGGATGTACTGTTGACCATGTTGTCCATTCATAAATCCTCTCTCGTGGCCTCATGGGATTAAAGTGTCCATCGACTGCACACTTCAGAATCTGGCCGGAAGAAGTCAGTCATTCGAGCACTTTTCGCCTACTGTTTTTCAAAGATTATGAATTCGGACATGCTACTCTTCAGGCGTACTGTTTTTCGCTGTAGGGTAGTATGCAATTTACTTAATAAGCAGCTTAGGTCAACATCCATATGCAAGGAACAGAGTCAAACCAAAACACAATGAAACTAAGTAGAACAAAACATAATCCTGACACGCAGTGACCCGTGTATTCTTCCATTACACTTTCTGCCAAGACCATACAATACATATTGTTAAAAATGTGGCATTTAGCATGTTTGCGTGCACTGTTGTTCACCATTAGTGCAAAAGATTCAGTTATTTTGATATAATTTTGTTTAGCTTTTTATTGAGGTTTACTCAATTCAGTTTGGTTTTTAGACTTGAGTTACATTTTAATTGAATGTTAAGAAAGCCCATTTGGGTTTTCAGGAAAAATATTATATGAGCAGCAAGGCCTGTATTGGAAGCAATTTCATGTTCATTTTGTGTCAGAAAGCTTTCTGAGGACAGACTCTGGTATTTTATATAATAACAGCGCCTGCTGTTTCACTACTCATGGAAATAAGGCCATGATGACAGATGAGGGAACTGAACTCCTTCAGGATCAACTCCTGCTCTTGCCGTGTGTTTGTTGTGTGTGTTTGGGTGTGTGTGTGTGTTTGTGTTGTCAGTGTGTGTGTGTGTGTGTGTGTGTGTGACTGTGTGTGTGTGACTGTGACACTGTGACTGTGTGTGTGTGTCTGTGTGTGTGTGTGTGGTGTGTGTGAGAGTGTTGTTTGTGTGTGTGTGTGCTGGAAGTGTTTGAGTGTGTGGGGTGTTGTGTGTGTGTGTGTGTGAGTGTGGTTGTGTGTGTGTGTGTCCGTGTCCGTGTGTGTGTGTGTGGGGTGGAGAGTGTGTTTGTGTGTTTTTTGTGTGTGTGTGTGTGTGGTGTGTGTTGTGTGTGTGTGTGTGTGTCTGTGTGTGAGTTGCGCATTTTGTGACAGTGAACTCCGATTTGTATAATGACATGGGTATGACAGGTATTACAAGGAAAAGGTGACTTTTCAGGACATTACCCCTTGTCCCCACTTTTCAAAACGCTTATCACACAGAATGGAGTGTATTGAAATCTGAAATAGCACAAAGTCTCCTGTGAGGGGTAAGTTTAGGGGTAGGGTTGGTGTAGGACAATAGAATATACGGTCTGTAAAGTATAAAAACCATTACGCCTATGGAGCGTCCCCACTTTTCACAAAAACAAACCTGTGTGTGTGTGTGTTTGTTTGTGTGTGTGAGAGTGTGTGTGTGTTTACCTCTTGCGCTTCATTCTGACTAGTGAGCTCAACAGTACCTGATTCTTGTGGTATTTGTGAATATTCCAGTGCTTGATTGTCTTTAGTTCATCACAGTGAATTAACTGAAACAACTAAGAATGATGGCCGAATAATGCATATTGTGAATGAACCCTAAATTAGGTTAGGCTATATAACCATACACTCTTAAAAATAAAGGTGCTTCACGATGCCATAGAAGAACCTTTTTGTCTAAAGGGTTCCATAAAGAAACTTTAACATCTGAAGAACCTTTCAGTTTCACAAGTTCTTTGTGGCTAAATAAGGTTCTTCAGATTATAAAAAGGTACGAAAGAGATGGTTCTTTAAAGAACCTTTGACTGAATCTTTCTTTGTGGAACCAAAAATGGTTCCACTGTGGCATCGCTGTGAAGAACCTTTTGAAGCCCCTTTATTTTTAAGAGTGTATATGTGACAAATAAAAAAATCTTGAATCTTGAATTTTGAACCCATATGGCAAATATATATGTTCTGTGCATACCATTCGTCAAATTATTGACATTAGCATACAGTTTGATTGGCGTTAGGTTTGTTCTGGCAAGAGATCACAATACCCCCCCATGGTAAAACTAACAGAACTAACGAAATGTAATGCAGATATTGTTAAAGTTCAAATCATTTTATGACACATTTAGAATTAGTCTGATTCAATGTAGAATCAAAGCGTAATCCCGACTGCAGAGGGACTGGGATGGAGGAGGTAATTTAGCTATTGAGCCTGCAAAAACTGCTGAAGTGACGAGGGACCTTATATTGAATCTTAAGAGGTGTTGTACTCCTATAGTAGTGGGAGCAGCTGCAGGTCAGCTGATGCGAGCTTGACTAATGTGACTTGCCAGAACTAACGCTACGCTTCATTTTTTGGCAATTTGTATGTATTTTGAAATACATCTGAAAATATATTCTTTGTCGTATGGGAATGCAGGAAAGGTTCATATCAAAGCACTGGTATTCATCTACTCCCACCAGGATTTTGCTTAAACGCAGTGCCTGGTACAGAGCCTCGTCTCCCTCCTCCTCCACGAGAGTCTGGTTACCAAAAACAACCAGTGAGAGCATGTGATGCTTTACAGCATATACAGTGGCCACAGATCACTGCTCCATAGCTCTTGTTCTACAGCTTTTGACAATTGCTAAGATGCGATTTCTGGAACTATGGCTCCTTTTCTTTAAACTCTAAACACAAAACCCCAAAACACACACATGGCAGGGGGGAGGCTCCAATTATGCATTACATTTACTCACTGTCCCACGGACACACACACACATAGCATTTCTTCCAAACACTTCATTCAAAAGTATTTTAACTCTTCTCAAAAAGGTTTCTTTGCATCTTAACTCTGTAAAACACCATTATCTTATATCTTCTGCATGTTTAGTGTGCAGTGGAGTGCACAGCGGTTTGTCACAGCACTCACACAAATAGACTGACTTTGCTCTCCTTCATTTTGTAATTTCATTGAATATCAACATTTGTGAGATTTAGTCAGTCAAACAGATTTGAGATTAACTGATAATGTTGTGACTGGAAAATAGTGGCATTGTATTATGAATAATATATTTATTTCTCAAAACATTGAACTTGATTTATGAGAGCTATATATTAGCGATGTGTTTTTACACATGGGCACTGTGTAGGTAATTTGATAAATGAATGCATCATTTTGAAAGCCATTTTTACAATTGAAACAAGCTGTTTTGAATGATGTGTCTAATGTAGTGAACTGTGTTTAGAGTTTTGAAAAAGTTTGCTTTACAATATTGCAAACTGAGTGTATTTTCAGGCTTTTTATCCACATTTGGGGCTCACAATGTAGGCTAAAACACCCACACACACACACAACACACACAACTATTATGATGTGGATTTATGTTTCAAAAAAAAAAAATCGTTTGATTTATAGCTAATTCACCGTAATGAATGTTTTTTCAACAAATGAAACTTTGAAAGAATTCACAAAGCCATTAAAAAAATATAACAATACATAAATCTGCGCTGACTCTCAAAACCTGATTGTCTCCTCAGCTGCTTAGCATTAGTAAAAGAAAAGTCATAATTCCTCAGTTTTCTGGGAAACCTGTTGAGTAAATGGAAAGGGGATCAGTGAAGAGCTCAAGGGCTGGTTGGGTTTGGGTGGGAACTACAATTAATCGGCTTTAATCACAGCAGCGGGGAGATTCAGACACATACCCCACAGACTATGTGTTCTTTCGCCTCGGCCAATTAGTCTACCAACTAATCTAATCCAACTGGTCCAAACAGATTTGATCCCAAAACAAGGGCCATGTATGTTGGGGAGGCTTTAATTCCAGTAATCTTCAATGATATCATTGTTGAATGCAACAAAAGGAGCATTTTTTGGAGTTGAGTGCTGCTGATAAAGGAATTCTGCTGATATGAACAGGCCGAAACGGTGGGCAGTCTCAACAAATATTACGATCAGAAGATACAGCAAATGAGCCATATTTCTACATTCTGCAAGTTTTGTCCCTTCCTAGGGGGTCGATCTGGCCTCATATGGACATCAGCAATGTTTTCTGAACTAACTATAATGGAGCCATTACTCTATATTATCCAGGCACTTTATCTTAGTCCTAACTACATGCCTAGTGCACAGAACCAGAGCGCAGACGTTGAAGCAGGAGGCTCTTGTTGCTGCTCAGTGGATATAATGCTGATAGACAGCTGGCTTTCCTGACCATACAGTTGTCACAATTCATTTGGGGAGCAAGGAACGAGGAAACGAGGAGTACTTGAATAACACAGTCTTTAATAATCCACAGGCAAACCGAGAACAAGGAGGACATTCAACAAGTAGACCCGACAAACAAGAAAGGACTAGGGCTTTTAAGGGCAGGATAATTGGGACACACCTGGAATCAAATGAACACAGTCAACATGAGGAAGAAACTGGGTCACAGGGCAAAACCCACACAGAATAGTCCATAATCCTGACAACAGTTTATTAGATCAGTGGATCTTTTTATTTATTTAAATTTTTTTTTAAAGCCACTCAGCTTTTTCTCCAGGCAGATTGTTATAGTTCAAATATATTAAACAACACACCCTTGTGAAAAAGAAGTGCACTTAAATATTGAATGTGCACTTGTAGTGTGCTTCAAATCTTAAAAGTATATTTAAAAACTGTACTTGCAGATAGTACATATTAATAAAATCCCACCTTAAATATCCTTAAAGAGAGTACACTTTCATGACTGTTTCTTAAAGTTTTTAAAAGTGCACTTTGTAATAATGTCAATTTGATAAAACTCGTACACTCACTTGAGGTGAATACAGTTTGTTTGATAAGAAGAAAACTGCACACAACCTATGATAAATTCCTATCTGTGTATTAAAGAAGTCGTGTGACTAATTTGCTCAGAAAAACAAAACAAAACAACAGGTGTGTTTGCCACAATTCAGTGTGTAGTAACTCTTTTGTACAATTTAATTTTTAGTGCATGAACATTTATTGGGGTACTCTGTGACTTTGTCTCTATTTATTCAGTATTGGACACATATATCTCGGTGGGCATACATTGAAAAGTGACTCACTGTGCAAGGTGTGATGACTGATGTCACCATTTTTCTTTGAAGTACAACATGAAACCTGCCTGTGAAAAAGAAACGTTGCATGCTGATGTAAACCTTGGCATTCAAAACAGGCCAGAGTCAGATTCTGGTGGTAACGGCGGTTACAGATGCTGGCTTGCACTCCAGCTGTGCCTGCGGTAAGGGAGCCGTAGATTGAAAGCATTTACTTGATTGATTTAATGAATACAAAAATAGCAGCCGCTTCAGTGTTTTGAAACAGTTGTCCTGGGAGGTTAAGTTACAACATGCATCAGTCTACAGTCTAAGTTTGAGGTTTTGACGTCAAAAGTTTGGAATGCCACAAAGTGTAAAAACTCACATAAACGAACCCTGACAAAGACAGTCTGCTTCTTAGCAATTACCTGCTGACACCTTCATTACATTTGATTGTCATGTCAGTTGATGTCATGATCTGCAATCCTTCAGTGAAACAGTTTTGTAAACGAACAGATACAGTGACCGATAAAGAAGACAAATCACATTAATATATATCCCCTTACAGGAGTAGTTCACCCAAAAAATATAAAAATTTGCTGAAATGTTCTCACCCTCAGGCCATCAAATATGTAGATGAGTTTGTTTCTTTGTTTCTTTATCAAAAATGTTAAAATTACATTACTTGCTCACCAATGGATGATCCTCTGCATTGAATGGGTGCTGTTAGAATGAGAGTCCAAACAGCTGAAAACATCACAATAATCCAAGCACCCAGTCCATCAGTTAACATAGTGCTCTATCTATATATGCTTTCTCCAGTCAAAGTCATCTATCTCAATCTGAAGAGAACTATACAGAGATCAATCCCGTTAAGCCACAGTCCAAAACTGTTTTAAATCCAATAGTGGGGTATTTATGTGAGAGAACAACAGGAGATGACTTTTTTACTTAGGAAAACATCATGGACTTGTATTTGCAAAAAGCAGAGTTTATAAAGTAAAACACCTTGGTTTCTTCTAACACGCTGCTTTTTGGCTTTTCAAGACCTTAACTGATGGACCTGGATTGCTGTGGATGCTTGTGGAGATGTGATTTTTTTTATCAGCTGTTTGGACTCTCATTCGTATGGCACCCATTCACTGCAGAGCATCCACTGCTGATACCTGAATCAATCTACATTTCTCAAATCGATGAAGAACAAACCATCCACATCTTGGATGGCCCTGATAGTTGAGAAAATGTTCAGCAAATGGTCATGTTTTTTGTGTGAGCTATTCCTTTATTACACAAAGACAACTAAGTAAGACATTCTAAGGAATTTCCTGAGAAGCGTAAACACTGTGATTCATGGCTTTGAAGTTTTGCTTCAGGCTAAAGGGAGAAATGAGGACTGCTCAGGAAACTTCATGAGTTTGACTTTTTAATGCTGCTTGTGATGAAATTGACTCTTAAATAGTGTAATACTGGTCAAGAGCAGCATTGGATGCCTGATATGCTTCAGTTATAGGCATCCAATCGGCATTTCAATTTATGACTGTTAGTAATTAACAATCGGTCCCTTTTTAGATTCTCTTTGCCACCTGGAAAATTCTCAGTCCCTCAAAGTGTATAACGGCCGGGAAGCAAGAAAACACACATTCAATGGTATTCTCAATACTTCAACTTTATTCATAGATACAAAGATATTATATAGGCATATGTCGAGGGGAGTTTCAACCCTTTAACCAATGAGGATATAGATGACATACATATAGGATGTTGGCCAAGAATATGTGTCATATAAAATGGCCACATGTACAGGAAAATATGGACATATTAGGAATAAACTTGGCAAAGGATGCTGAACTATATACATAGTTCAGCACGAACCCTATTACCTTGGAGTCCTAGCTATCGTGTCCTCATTTGAACATTTGAACCAAGAAAAGCTAATGCATACATGTGCGCATGCGTACCTCGAATATGAGTAAGAGATATTAAAACATAATACAAGAGAGAGAGAACAGATAGAGGAGGGAGGAATCAGAGAGAAAAAACAACAGTGCGCTGTACAGGGAGGGCGAGTGAGAGAGGGAGAGGAGAAAAGGAGGGGTGAAAACATCTGGAACCAATAAAAAGACAGAGAGTGTTTTCTAACAATGACTATTTCAATTCACCCTATTAAGATTTTCCCAAAATACAACATAATTAATGTGATCAAATTCTGTGCTTTGCATATGATAGGTCATTCTTGCTAAAGAGTGCTGAATCGCTCAACCTTATCATAATCTCGTGGCAGGAGAGGTCAGGGGACCTTTATATGGCTGTTATCACCTATTCATTCAGAGGCCTATACACTTGCTGAAATATTGCTGTGTCAAGATATGTGCTTCAAACTCTGCTCTCTGTTTAAGCAAACTGCTCTGGCCTTCTGTTGCTAAGATAACACCTGTGCTGCTTTTATGGGATGTTGATGAATAACTGGAAAATGCAGCGTTCTCACAGGCACACATAACAGCTTTTATTTGTTCAGCTGTGAAATAAGCCACTGCTGCAGAAAGGCACTATGAGAGAAAAATTTACAAAACTCTCTCCCTCTCTGTGTGTGTGTGTGTGTGTGTGTGAGAGAGATAGAGAGGAAGAGGTTCATATTTTTAATTAAAAAAAAGTAGTAGATGAGAGAAGCCGTTATAATTTCAATTTAAAGTAGAGTCAGTGGTGCTTCTCAAAGCTGCAGGTCAAGAATGACAAATGAAGCAAAAAGCTAGAGCTTTGTTTAAGGTATAATCAAGTTTGTAATAACAACAATCAGGACTCAATGGATTCAAAGGTCAGGAAAAATGGTGTACATAAACACTCACTGACAATGGTTTCTTTAATCTTAAATTGTATATTTATTATTTAAAAATGTCACCAAGTATGTCGCCATGCATTTTTATTTTTGAAAGGTCTGGACTGCAGATTGAAATGACTAATACATCCACTATAACAGAATACAGTGCAGAAGACGTCCAACACACACTGCTGTAGGATTACCTTTGCATTTCCCCTATTAAAAATTCAGTCATCTCTACTAAAAGTCCCCTATAATTATGATAAATTTCCTGCAAGCTTATATTTTCACATGCACATGAGCTTTGTGGTAAAATGTTTGAAGCAACTTTATGGCAAGCAGCAGTAGCAAAACTCTTGTGAGCACAGTGAATACAGGTCAGTTATCGTTAAAAAGAGTAGGCCGATGCTTTAGTCTTGTATTGAATGTGCACTTGTTGTGTACTTCAAATATATATATAAAAAAAAAAAACTACTTGCAGGTAATACAATATTAATGAAATAAAAAGGCCACTTAAGTGTACATAAAGAGAGTACAGTTTTGATATTGTTTCTTAACACACTTAAAGGCACAATATGTAATTTTTGCTGCTAGAGGGTGCGCATTCAAAATAAACAAAGAAGGCGTAGCGGTGACTGAGTGTGGAATCATGGGAGTTGTGGTCTTCATCCCCACAGCCGATGCAATCCGACGGGACTCGGGCAGAAATCATGTTCATGATGAGCTAATGATTTATTAACATAGCAGAATGAAGCAGAGTGAGGCTGAAAGCCGTCGAATCGAAACGAGGCCGCTGAACGAGTGCGACACACGGCTTGAAAGCAGCGGAGCTTTTATTATGCCATAGTCGACCGCTTCCGCTGCTTCCGGTTGTGCGTATGTGGGGTAAAGCAGCAGAGCTTTTATTATGCCACAGTCAAGCGCTTCCGCTGCTTCCGGTCGTGCGTATGTGGGTAGAGCGCGGAGCTTTTATATGCCACAGTCGACCGCTTCCGCTCCTTTCAGTCGTGCGTTTGTGGGGTAAAGCAGCGGAGCTTTTATTATGCCACAGTCGAGCGCTTCCGCTGCTTCCGGTTGTGCGTATGTGGGGTAAAGCAGCGGAGCTTTTATTATGCCACAGTCGACCGCTTCCGTTGCTTCCGGTTGTGCGTATGTGGGGTAAAGCAGCAGAGCCTTTATTATGCCACAGTCGACCGCTTGTATTCGCGCTTCCTCTGGTCGTGCGTGTGTGGGGTAAAGCAGCCGAGCTTTTATTATGCCACAGTCGAGCGCTTCCGCTGCTTCCGGTCGTGTGTATGTGGGGTAAAGCAGCGGAGCTTTTATTATGCCACAGTCGAGCGCTTCCGCTGCTTCCGGTCGTGCGTATGTGGGGTAAAGCAGCGGGGTTTTTATTATGCCACAGTTGACCGCTTCTGCTTCTTCCGGTCATGCATATGTGGGGTAAGGCAGCGGGGCTTTTATTATGCCACAGGCGAGCGCTTCCGCTGCTTCCGGTTGTGCGTATGTGGGATAAAGCAGCAGAGCTTTTATTATGCCAAAGTCGAGCGCTTCCGCTGCTTCCGGTCTTGCGTATGTGGAGTAAAGCAGCGGAGCTTTTATTAGTGCCACAGTTGAGTTGCGCTTCCGCGCTTCCGGTCGTGTGTAGGTGGGGTAAAGCAGCGTAGCTTTATTATGCCACAGTCGACCGCTTCTGCTTCTTCCGGTCGTGCGTATGTGGGTTAAAGCAGCGGAGCTTTTATTATGCCACAGTCGGGCGCTTCCGCTGCTTCCGGTTGTGCGTATGTGGGATAAAGCAGCAGAGCTTTTATTATGCCACACTTTAGCGTTTCCGCTGCTTCCGTTCGTGCGTATGTGGGGTAAAGCAGCGAGCTTTTATTATGCCACAGTCGACTGCTTCCGCTGCTTCTGGTCGTGCGTATGTGGGGTAAAGCAGTGTAGCTTTTATTATGCCACAGTCGACGGTTTCCGCTCTTTTTCCGGTCGTGCGTATGTGGGGTAAAGCCGCGGAGCTTTTATTATGCCACAGTCGACCTCTTCCGCTCCTTCCAGGTCGTGCATATGTGGGGTAAAGCAGCGCTGTTTTATCGTACTAGATACATTTGAAAGTTTTGTTATTATGCTACTCTGTGCGGTCATCACCAGTTTAATAAAACGCACAACATATTAAAGCATATTTGGTGTTTCCATGTTTTCTACAAAAAAACGGAAATCGAGGGCTTATGACGTCATTAGCAGGCGACACAACGACACTATAGACACGGTCCGTGTCACTAGTAAA
>JADLZN010001231.1:0-108453 GCA_018155175.1 Sinocyclocheilus anophthalmus
CCAGACACACTCTCTCTGTTTAAATCTAAATTAAAAACACATCTCTTTAGCCAAGCATTCACATAATGCATCTCATAATCTTTTACTGCAGTTATATCTGATCAAATTAACATTATTACTCTTTAGTTTGGGTTAAACAAATCAAATTAGCTTGGTTGGACAGCAGACTACGCTAATTAGTTCATGCTGCTTTCTCTGTTTTTTTGCCAGGGATACATCCCGTGGTAACTAGGTTTTACACAAGCTTCAGTCTGGATCCAGTACACCTGAGAAGAGATGATGCAACCCATCAGAGGACCTCAGATGATGCCAACCCCGGAACAACATACAGAACTACCAAATTTTGATATAAGTTTGATTGCTTCATGTAATAATTGCTGTTAATAGTGTTAATCGTATGTTTTATTACATCTTAAATTGATTTTTTTTGTACTGCTGGTTCGTCTGGTCAGAGGAGAACGGGCCCCCCATACTGGCCTGGTTTCTCCCAAGGTTTTTTCCCCATTTCTGTCACCGATGGAGTTTTGGTCCTTGCCGCTGTCGCCTCTGGCTTGATTAGTTGGGGACACTTCATTTCCAGCAATACCGTTGACATGATTGCAAAGATACTATTTAAACTGAGCTGGATGTTGACATCACTGAATTCAATGATGAACTGTCTTTAACTGAAAAATTAGTGTTTACTATTGTCATTTTGCATTATTGACACTATTTTCCTAATTAATGCTGTTCAGTTGATTTGACACAATCTGTACTGTAAAAGCGCTATATAATAAAGGTGACTTGACTTGACTTGAATTAATGTATCTCTACGGTCCCTAATTTTTCCCTTTCTTATCTATTTATCGTGTAAGAAAATTCATAAGTCCTACTATTAAAATGGAGGGAGTTAATAGTAAGTTACTATAAAGAGATAGTTTGCGTGCAGGTGCGCAAATTTTCCTGTCAAGTTTGTTTTTATAAATCCCACCTTTTGCGTAGGAAGTGGCGTATGCCTCTTTCAGGGCCGGTTTTGTGCGTACGCATACACAACAGTTATAAATTAGGCCCCTGACCTTTTGAAATACTCAAATATATGGCTATGGGTGTGTAGCATCGTGACCACTCAAACACACAATATATATTTGTTAGCTAGATTTAACAAATACTATGTAACACCCCTCAGTTAACAAGCCATATGAGGACCTATGGACCCTTTCCCCGAAATGCGTCTTAACACCTCAAAAAAACACCAGGCACCATGGCAACCAACGCTGATATCACTGGTTTTATTGCCCAAAGGAATGTGGGTAGAGAGAATCACTACATTTTCCATAGGAAGAGACAAAATGCACAGTAAAAATTGACTCTTCTCTAATTAATTAATAGGAAAACCTTTCTATGAATGAACACACATATCCTTCAGATCATTGTGTATGTTGTCTTTTATATTGTATACTGTTTTATGCATGCTTATGATAGAACCAGTTGTTCATGTAATCTTACCTATATGTAATTTCACCATGTTTAGTATCTATGAATTCGTCTTCTGATGATCGAAATGAGAGTGTATAATATATGTTGGTACATAGCAATATATTAGTGTTCTAAGAATCTTTATTAGTTTGTGCATCAACACCCAAAGCGAATTACATTTGCAAATTGCCATGCCCTCAAACAAAGGGTCGTAAAACCCTCCAGCAATTGCCAACTCCTGCTTGGAATTTCCATCTTTCTTATTGGACAAGCCCATCTTGAGAGGCATGGATCTTCTCAGACCTTAAAGGCCTCACGTCAGTGACCCGCCTTGAGTCAGTGGTTCTGTTAGGTTCTGAGAAGATATGAGTACAACAAATGCTAAAGACACCTGAGTTCGTGCCAGGCTGCGGCCTGGACTTTCCATTCACCGGGATTCTCTGACTCAAACTGGTTCTTTTTCATCAACCCACTTCAGCAAAGATCAACTTGAGCCTTCAGATTGCATCAAGCCTCTCTTTCAGACAGACAAGATGTGCAAGTATCAAACTTATAGGTATCAATTAATAAGAACTAAGTATTATTTGCACCTTTTACAAAGTGCGTTTGAATAAGAATCTGTGATTTCCTCAGGCGGTAAATCAATGGGTCCATAACTTCATCTTTATTTCTTCTTTTATGTTAAGCCTTTAGTCCTTTTCATAGGACCAACTGTATGCATGTGTATGTGTTTGTTAGACTAGTTTAAGTGTTTATGTAATATGTTAGACTAGTTTAAGTGTTTATGTAGTTAATAAAGTCTTACTTGTATCACACTTGACGTTGTTCATTGTTTGCTCATAACTGGAGTCCCTTAATCATGCAGATTTATGCTACAGGCTCTGTGTAGAATTGTGCTGTAAGAAAGTTATTTCCCTTAACCAGGAAATGAATGTTCTTAGAATTGACAAACAGTTGACCCTGAGAGGACAAGTAAATACTTACAGCGGATCTAAATATTTATAATGAATTATAACTAGTTATGATTAATTATTCATATTTCCCCATGAGCTGATTCGCTAAGGTGACTATTTTTTTCTGGCTTTCTGTGTTTTCAGTATTATACGGTAGGGAGCGCTATTACATATCTATGTCTGTTTTGATCATTATTCTGAATCAGATCCAGGCATAGCTTCTAACAAAAAATTTTTATTTTGAACTTGTGATTTTCTCAGCTTTTTATTTTTGTTTGTTTGTTTATTTGTTTTTTTTGTACGCAGAGGGCCTGTTCTTTCTTTTGGCATGTTAAGACAAAATACAACAAAACATGATTTGGGCCATGAAATATTTTTGTGAAAATGTTCAAAAACAATCTCTCTTCAAATCAAATACAAAATTTGTTTTAATTGTTCCTCACCCCCTAAGCCGTTTATGGGCTTAGAACTTAAAAAAAAAAGACATTTAGACAGACAAATATCACCAGACATATAGGGTTGGGTATCTTTTTTTTTTTTTTTATACCTGTGCCAAATCGATACTTTTAAAACTGTACCTGAACCGATACTTAAAATGAAAAAATGAATTGGCCATTATTTAGTGCTATACACACATTTGAGACCCTGGAGCACAAAACCAGTCAAAAGTAGCACGGGTATATTTGTAGAAATAGCCAAAAAAAACATTGTATGGGTCAAAATTATCGATTTTTCTTTTATGCCAAAAATAATTAGGATATTAAGTAAAGATCATGTTCCATGAAGATATTTTGTAAATTTCCTACCATAAATATATCAAAACTTAATTATTGATTAGTAATATGCTTTGCTAAGAACTTAATTTGGACAACTTTAAGGGTTCCCATTTATGTGATTTGGTCACTATTGATTTTGTTGCACCCTCAGATTCCAGATATTCAAATAGTTGTATCTCGGCCAAATATTGACCTATCCTAACAAACCATACATCAATGGAAAGCTTTTTTATTCAGCTTTCAGATGATATATAAATCTCAATTTCAAAAAATTGACCTTAATGAATCTGAGGTCCAGGGTCACATTTAATGTCTGTTTCATTCATACTGGATGCCAGAGGGCGCCCTCGCGCATAAACTCCACATGTGCATCACAAAAGGAATAGGACTCAGGAAATCCCTATACTCTTTGCTAATATGGACAAAGGCATTGCTATCGCTGTAACTGAGTAAGCAGAATATATAAACGTTTTGAATGATAAAACAAATACAGTAAACACTCGACTGCGACAATGTATAGTTTATCTGTGTTATTCAAGCCATCGCTGGTATTTTCATCATAATTAAGTATATTTTTATTTCATTGCTAATCGACATAGCCTTTTTACCATATGCTTTTTTACAGTATAGACCAGTGTTTCCCAACCGGGGTGCCGCGGCACCGTCGAGAGCAGGGGTGCCGTGTAAAAAATACTTTTTTAATATTTTTAAATTGCTAAAATGTTCAAAAAAGTATCTATTATATAATATCCATTTCTGATGTCGCCAATAATTAGAGATGCACTTAAATTTCGGCTGCCGAAAATTAGTTCACCGCTCAGGTTTCACTTTCACGTGGTGTGACGCTCTGCGTATTATCCCGCTCTATGCGTGTGTGCGCTCCGCTCAGTCACTCCACTCGTATACCGTTCATGCGAATCGGAACAGCAAAGTCCACTCAAAAATTGAGCCAACAGGAAACATCGATGTAGTACAGTATTGTTTCTGTCTGCAATAGCCCTACTGTGCTGTAACATGGTGTGGTATATGGCAACTCTGGTAACGCTGCCCTCTCATTCATTGATCTGCTAACCGTTATGCTCACGTGTCCTCTGATAATAATAGCTTTCTAGGATTAAACATTATTTGGATAATTGGTAAAAAAAAAAAAGTTAAATATCTTTACCCCTACTGTTAGACATACCTGAAAAACTAAAAAGCAATTTATTTAATTCGAAGGCCTGATGTTATTTTTTATTTGTGCTATCATTATTAATTTCTTTATTTGTTCTTATTTTATTACCGACTGCTTACTAGTCATTTTTTATTCAATTCAAAGTTTGAAATCAAGCTATCTCGTGCTACTGCACCAAAATTACCCCACTGTAAAAATGTGTAAAAACCCACTGAGTGTTTTTTCTTCTTTTTTTGGGGGGGGGGGTTTTTTTGGGGGGGGGTTTTTTTTTTTGGGGGTTTAGCCCCCCCCCCAAAAACTTGTGAGATAGCTAGTTATAATGGTAATTAAATCATGTTTACATATGTATAAAAGCCTACATTAAAATCTGTCATATAAATTGGTCTCCTCATTAGAAATTATCCTACTGATTGCCACCATTGATTGTCAACATTTTTTAATAATATAAAAAATATCTGTATGACATTATATTCTGCAGTTCTTCCCTGTTGTACCGAATATCTATACTTTTCAAATGATCATATCGAAGTTAGAAATTCAAATATTGTGACAATTAATTTTGTAGGGTGCCACAAGTTTGTTAAAATTTCCGAAGGGTGCCGCAACTAAAAAAAGGTTGGGAAACACTGGTATAGACCATGTTTTCTGCCTCATTCTGTGACAAGAAGCCACTTCAAATCACAAAAGGAAGCATTTGACTCAGTTGGAGTAAAAACGTTATAGTGTTATCTTTTGTTGGACAGCAGGTTGAGAAACACTTCTCATTGCATGTCATTACAAGGGAAATTTAGCTTTAGGCATTTTAATTTAAGAATGTTTAGCTTAGCTAGCTAACGGTATCTACCTGCTGCCATCAGAGCAAGTGTAATTGCTGAATTCACACGAGTGACCCAAGACACTCAGTCAAAACAAAATACAACCCAATTGTTGGTACCAAAAAGCCGTCGGGAAATGCTTTTCCAGGCGGCTCACTGTAATCCGATGGCCGGACATTTGGGGCAAGCAGCAACACTGAATCGTCTAATGACCCAATTTTTCTGGCCGGGCATTCACGAGAACGTGCGCAGGTGGTGTGCGTCTTGTCGTGAATGTCAGCTGGTGAACCCACCGGCCACCCCAAAAGCACCATTGTGCCCTCTCTCTCTTATGCAGGTCCCCTTCGAAAGAATTGGCATGGACCTCACCGTGCCATTAGAACAATCTGCACGGGGGCATCGCTTTGCATCAGTCCTAGTGGATTATGCAACGCGATACCCAGAGGCAGTGGCACTCCGCAGCATTTCTGCGAAAAGTGTAGCGGAGGCCCTGTTTCATCTTACCTCCCGGGTGGTAATCCCAAAAGAGATTCTCACCGACCAAGGCACGGCTTTTATGTCACGGACTCTCCGTGAACTTTACGAACTCTTGGGCATTAAATCGATTTGCACCAGCGTTTATCACCCACAAACAGACGGTCTGGTCGAACGATTTTATCGCACATGGTTCGGAAGGTCGTACACGAAGACGCCAAAAATTGGGACAAATGGCTGGAACCCCTCTTGTTTGCCGTGCGCGAGATCCCCCAAGCCTCCACGGGGTTTTCCCCCTTTGAGCTTCTCTATGGCCGTCAGCCCCGTGGGGTGTTGGACGTCCTACGAGAAGCTTGGGAGGACGGACCTTCAGACAGTAAAAGTGAAATTCAGTATGTACTGGACCTGAGAACAAAACTCCACACTTTGGGGCGGCTCTCTATGGAGAATTTGTTGCAGGCTCAGGGCAGACAAAGCCGGTTGTACAACAGGGGAACCAGATTATCTCGCGATAAGTCATGGCAACGGATTTTGGTGGGATTTTGACGGATTTTGGCTATATTTATTCAAAGGAGGCTTATGCGTGTATCTTTACAGAAGCAGCAAAGAGAGCCGCTTCAGAAACGTGCGTGACGCAGCTGGAAGAAACCATAGCCTGTATAAAAACATAAACACAAGCATTGAGTGGCCGCAATCAGCTTCACTTACCGTATCAGAGCCACACTGCACCGCAGACGTGTGCAGTGCAAATTGTCTAAGCATTAATAGTAGGGAAAGCCCATTATACTGGAGCGCGGCCACTTATGAAGTGTTTCTTGGAGGTTATAGTACATTGAAGAATGATCATATGATTCTTTTTATATACGCCATGTGACCTGTAAATGCGAAAAAGACATTTCCATTGCAGTTTTGCGAATTAATCCTTTTTCGCATTGCCTGAAAAACCACCTCATGCAAGCGTAAAAACTTTTTTGCGATATATGGGTGTTTTTGGCGAAATTGACGAAATTCCATTAAGTGTAATATCAATTTGCAATTTCGATTTGCGCAATTTGAAGGATAATGGAAACGCACCTATTGATTCTAATAAAAGCTGCAAATGGATCCGCACGCCTCTGACCCCTCGTTACACCTCCATTACTGTGCTATACATTAGATTATTATTAATAGCCTTTCTTGTTCTGTCCTATGAATGAATGATTCCTTCATAGATTATTAATTAATTATTAAAAATTAGATTATAATAAAGCCTTTCTGTTCTGCCCTATCATTCAAGTATATCATACATATGAAAGGGATATAAAAAAAAAAACCACAAAGCACTTAAGCCCATCCTGTGCGCAGAATGATGCGCTTGAAGCAACACGGAGTCAAAGTGCGCAGCGCTTCCCATAGAAAAGGTCAAAGCAGAAAGAGAAGAGTTGTTGATGCGTAGTGTATTAAATCTGTTCTGTAGTTTATTGAGCCTTTTCTTTGAACAGTTTTAAACTTCAACTGTGCGCTCTCGGAGAGAGTTTCATAGCCTTGACTGTCGTAACCGAACACGACACGCCTCTTGAAAGCTGTCTGCTTTGTGTGTTGTGTGTGTGTGTGTGTGTGCCTACGCCACAGAGAGCAGACGAGATAACAGAGGCAGCACAATCAACTAAATTGTTGGTGACATTCATTTTTATGTAAAAATTAATATAAATCATTATTTTTAATTATACATTTTTTTTAATTATCAATCACAATATATCGCGGCACCAAAAATTATCGCGCTCATTTACATATATTGTGCGACAAGTCGATATATTGACTATCGCGACAGGCCTGTATGGGTGTCCCAGTAGGCCACAGGACACCACAGAAAAGGTCACTCTTCTGCCAGGAGTGATTAATAAGACATACAGCCAAGCATCACCACCATTATCAATACCCTGACTTAACTAGATGTCCCCTCCCTAAGAGAGCCACAAACAAGAGGAGACAAAGTAATCAGATACTCATCTGCTTGACACAAATGAGACTTAGTGTGGTTGGTCCATGTTTAAAAAGGGAATATTACATCTTAAAATTACTGAATCATTTCAATTTATGCTATACATTCCATTTGTACTTACAACATTACGCTGTACTTTCTATCCTATTACATTTTTACAACATTACTATGTATAGTACTTAGTTGCTTGTTATTATGCAGTTTGCTGCAATTAATTTAGTAAGCGCATGTAATGTGTGACTGTTACATTAAAAGAAAGTGGAATAAATAGGAGTAAAATGCAAGTATGGTACTTTATGCTGTTTGTATCCAAATTTCTTTTTGTGTAGTATCTAAACCCTGAAGATGCCATCTGAAAACATTAAAAAAAATACAGTAAATAACCCTAAAGTAACAGCTTTAGGTAAGATTTATTATCCATGCAGTAGCACCTTCACAAGACTTCACAACATTAGGGGCCGATGTCGTTTTTTTTTAGATATGTGGTCCCACTTTATATTAGGTGGCCTTTATATAAAGTGGGACCAGATATGTTAGTTTAATCAAATCTATGTATCTCAATATCTATGTATTTCTTCCTAGTGTATTTATTTCTTACATTTAATATTTCAAAGATCAGTAATGTACAATAACATATTATGACTACATCATACTCAATGCTGTTTGTTGAGAAACCATCCCTTCATCCCTACTTTCCACCAGTGGGATGGATGTTTAACTGAGAAAATAACTGGGCTGCCCAAGGTTTTCTACTAGTATTGTTGAGGGCAGCACTGTAAAGAACAGCTATGCCATTCCAGTATCAATCAATGGTAAACCGATAGAACAGCTTGCAAAGGAGTTTTACCTGTTAACCTGCTCCCCCCCCCCCCCTTTTGGGACTCACAGCTGAAAATTACCTACCTAACTTACATGTTACCGTTCCTGACAACATGTCTCACACATCAATTTAGGTATCATTGGAAAGAAGACACTTTAAGCTTTACTGTCCATCGTCCATACATGCTCAAAAGGATAAAAAGTTATAGACACTGAAGTGCCGTGAAAAAATTTGTACCACACTGAATGTTTTTTTATTTTTATATATAATAACCTGAATCATTCCTGGAGCATCCCGAAAGTAATGGGTTCAAAGTCACATGTCTCATGAGATTCTCTTCAATTTTGAAAGAGAGGTAATGTTATTACTAATTTGTAATTACAATGTAAAGGGTCTGGGGAAGCAAACTACTTTATCATTATACCAACACTGCATCTTTTTTTAATTATAAAATAAGACGCCGAATCTTAGACATCGTATAAGTGATTTATTTGCACTAGAAAAATACAAAAATAATAATTTTTTGAGTAATAAAAAGAAAAAAAGGAGAGAGAAAAAAATTAATTAGCTTTGTATGTCAAGGACATACTCTGATTTCCAGACATACAACATTCACACTGATTATTGGTCATACAGTAAGTAATCACATGCTGATGGCCAGTCATACAGATGCCGTACCATCGTATCAATAGTCGCCTCTATTCGTCAATAAGACAGCATTCACACTGATATGCTGGTCTTCAAATCATGAATCACCGACGCTGATGTTGGATACATACATCTGGTATTCATACAGATACAGCCACATTCCCCACAAAACACTCACACACACACATATATGAAAAATGTTGAATAGGAAAAAAAAAAAATTATTTGTGCAAAAAGCTGATCGCTAAGTTATGCCCCCATCAGATGACAGGTGCGTCACAGCGTGCGTCACGAGCCGTCACGAGAGAGCGCCAGAATTCAATATTCTGTGTATCTTTGACTTTTTTTTAGTGAATGGTCTCATTCTGTTTGTGACACTGTATGCTAACAAACCATGTTGTTTTTTTACTACGAAGACGCAGTTTTCTGAGCACAAGTTATTCCATAACGGATACAAACAATAATTCTCCCCGAAGAAATTAGACTTAAACAAATGAATATCCATCCATATTACAACGTTATTGTTTCGTTGGACTAAAAGTGCTCTATGGGATGTTGTTCAGTGGATCCTTGCCTTTCTAACTAAACTGGGATTTACAGCAGTGGATGCGTTTATGACTCGTTATTACGATGAATCTGGTACGTACTGCATTTTTATTATGCATGTTTTGATGTGTACTGCTTACACAAATTTAGCAAATGCATTCCTTTTAAGCTTTACATTGAAAAACAGTGATCAATTTGTCGATGCTTGAGGCTTAGACCTTCAGAATGATATATAGTATGTCAAGATGAATTATATCCCTTTTCATTTAATCTATTTGTAAACATTGACAAACAAAGAGCGTTCAGTGCTCCGGTGTCCAGGTACGGGTTATCAGGTTAATATAACTAGATTGTGGGTTTATATAAATAGTCTCTTGCTGTAAATATAGTAACTGCTGGGTTTATATAGGCAGAACCTCTTGCACCTGGCATGCCTGAGGCCTGGCTTAAAGGAGATTTCTCTCCATATCATCATATATTTTCCCTCTCCTTCATCTCTCACGCAACCTCTGCCTCACTTCTCTACCCCAGCTTGCTTATTTTCTGCACTAGTCTAGTGCTATGGCTTGCTTTGTATCAATAATCTCTGATACTGTGTGCTATTTGATACACCAAATCTGCCTAGAATAACGTCTCGGTTAAGTATGTAACCCTCGTTCCTTGAAGGAGGGAACATAGGCGTCACGTTGTGACCAATGAATTGGGATCGCTTAGAGAGACCAATCCACTTCGAGTGTAAACTAAACGAGCCAATGCATATTGGCATGCGATGATTGCATCCAGTTGCCGCTGATTGCAGCGCGAGTATAAATAGGCAGCAGGTGCATCGCATACTCAGTTATTTTCCGCTGATGGGCCGACCGGGGACCCTTCCGCCTCATCGGTGGTACCCGCAGCCGTAGCCCAGGAAAACTGACGTCTCTATGAGTCACGTCGTGACCGACGAATTGGGATCCCACCAAAAGGCCACAGCTACCGCCCCTTCCAGTGTCCTGTGCGAGCCTCCTGCACCCCCTTTATGGTGTAGGCTGGAGCTCGCAACAAGAAGAAGAGTCACCGTTGTAGCACTACCCACGCAATGAGATTGGATAACACTGGGAAAACGTACCCGTTCCACTTGGCCCCATCCTTCTCGAAGGAGGTTTCGGAAGCATTTACACATATGAACAACCGTTTAGGTGCATATGGACGATTAGAGGTGATTGTAACCCTCTTGGAAATGGCAGAAGTCTGCCGGGGAAACACAGGCTCGAGGCTATACCGTGGACTTTACACATATGGGCTCGGAACCCAGCCCTCTACCGTTTTCTTCACAGAATGATAACCCTTCCTCAGAGGAAGCTGCCAGGGAGGGGAGGGGCTGTCACGAGGAGCATGAGTTCCGAAAACCAGGTCCGAGTGGGCCAGTAAGGCGCCACAAGCAGGACCTGATCCTCGTCCTCCCTGACCTTGCACAGTGAAGGCTCACTGGAGGACACATCATGCACAGGGCCCCGTGGCCAGCTGTGTGCCAGTGCGTCTTTGCCGAGTGTTCCTTTTCTGACGTCATTTGTCGTATACGTGCTTTGTCGCGGTAGCATACAATGGCAGAGGGAGGCAAGACACGAGTGCGAGTAATTAAAAATGCTCCAACTACTTTAAAAGCCGACATCTGGGCACATTTCGGCTTTTACGAACAACCTGGTAAGCACAACCTGGAGAATACATACGCTGTGTGTAAATCATGTCACACACAAAGAAATAGCAGGGGCTAATATAACTGGGGAAGTCGTGTCCTAATGATTAGAGAGTCTTAGGTCCGGCAGGAATTGTGGTTGGTGTGGTGGGAGTGAATGTACCGCGCGCCTCAACTCTTCTTATCTGTCTTTCCACCTTCAATACCATGACCGAGGTGCCCTTGAGCAAGGCACCAAACCACCAACTTCTCCCCGGGCGCTGCAGCAAAAATGGCTGCCCACTTTGGAGCGCGAGGTCCCGTTGCTTTTCAGTGCAGCTCTTTCAGAACTTCCGGATCGTGACCACCCTCGTGCAGGTCCCTCAGTGCTTTAGCCTGAAGGCAGAGGCCACATAAGCATCGCCGGACAGACCAGACGAGTACTTACAGACCCGGGAGGGAAGGCACGGTTTGCCCTGGCGGGTTTAGGCGGTATTAGACTACATCACACACCGACCACCGGGAATCCACCGAGGGACCCCCATATACCCCCTAGCTGCCACCACACTGTCGAGAGTAGTGATGAGGTAGTTAGGCAGGTCGGTTTCTTCTGCAGAACAAGAAATGTGTCTTCCTGACCCTGGTCACCACTCATGGCACCTGCTCCAGTAAGGATGGACCGGATGTGTGCGGGGCGGTTGAGAAAACCACATCAGCCAGGCCGGATACTAAAAAAGTCAGACATGAGTGGTAAGTAATGGCCACCCTAATTACCAATGCGTCCAACCTTTAGTGCTCAGTACCAACGTGTGGAGGTCTCCACCGGGCGCCTACCCTCACTGAGTCCCTGTAAAGCATAGCCTCATTCCCGTATCCTATCAGGCATTCTACATTCCCTGGATGGAAGCAGCGCAGGCCCAATCTCCCCACTTTTCCTCCCCTCTCCAGAAAGCTCGGGCTCACCCTCCGATGCAGTGATCGACATCCAGACGTCGGGAGGAGCACCGAAGGATACTGCTGGTACGCTCCTAGTAGAGGGCCCAACACGTTCCTTTGGCAGCTCAACTGGTTGCGGAGTGCAAGAGGAGTGTTCAACCCCTCCACCCGCCCTGCAAACACTGCCTTACGTGGCCCCCACCTGACTGCGACCATACAACAACTATTTTTGAGGCCTTTTAAGTTACTGAGCTTGTCGCACGGCTCCGAGATGGTCATCTTCCTCCTCTCCCCTTCCCCCCTTCCTTCCCGCAATGAGGACATGACTCATCCATGAACGCCACCTCAGCGTGCTTAATGCCCAGACACCTGAGGCAGTGATCGTGACCATCACCCGGCGCCAGGTAACGACAGCATCCAGAAATGCCCGGGTAATACGTTGTCTATTGCAAGATCCACATCGTCTTTACAAAGACGTAACATTGAGTTTGCCAGATGCAACGTCGTATTTGAAAAAACGCACTATTGAATACTCCTTTAGGGAAAAAGCTCTTTAAGCATGCTGAAGCGCACAGGGGTGATGGCCGCCTGCAACACAAACAGGGGTAGTGCAGCCTGATATGTGCAACCCACTCAACACGGGAAACCACCAACGCTGAAGCGCCGTACCGCCAACACAAAGAGCTCTCAAAGAGCGCGCTGAACTCGTTCAGTCTTCTCTAGGGATGTAACGATTAACCGCGAGCCGTTGAAAATGGATTCTAAAATCGGTTGAATGCTAAAGCAAATCCGCGTCATTTAGGGGTAGTTTTAGAACCATTCTGAGGGAACTACTGTCTTTAGAAAGTTTAGATGCAGGCTTCTACAGTGTGACCATTTCAGTTGCATTTGCGACTGAAAACTACTGCATGCGACTATGGATTTTTTTTTAGGAGCACCAGTGCGACTGCCCAGATCATCATCATACTTGTGATTGCTCAGGGGAGCTTCAAAGCTTTCTAACGTTACGTGTTTTTGCAGCATTGACTAATGCATCACAGACATATCTCACGAATCCTTTCATAAGCAAAGTGAGAGATTCATTGCGCAGCGTAGAGAGCTTCGTGTATTATAAATGTGAGATCGAGATGAACAAAGATGAGTGACAGCTTTTAATGATTTTTAAGGGAGTTTGTAACTGCTGATACTGATTGTTTTTTTAAAAAACTATTAAAAAAATTAATACAATACAATCAATTTTTTTTTAAAACCCCAAGAAGTTTATATTAAGTGACTTACATTGTCTGACTATAATACTATTGTCTGATTTTGCTCTATTTCGTCATCGAAAATAGTTTAAAACAAAGACACAGCAGAGCCGCTGTGCATCTTCATTCAAACACAGCGGTGTTTCGTTTTTTTTTTTTAAACGAATCTAGTGAGTCAGTGATTCCTGATTACCCATTCATAAAGACAGTCACTTGATTCATTCCTGAATGATTCAGCCGTTCGAATGAATCAATTGAATGAATGATTCAGTGATAAATTAAATGATTTGCCGCCACCTACTGGCAGTTTTACTTTCATTTTTAAAGGATCTTTTCTGTTATTTAATTTGTTTAATATTTCTATATTCAAAATGTTATATTTAAAACATTAATATCATCATGAATTTATGTATTTAATTGCACTCATTCCACTTCTGTGTCTCATTAAATGTCTGAAAGTACACAAAGCCACTTTTGTGTTCTTCTGTGCCAACTCTACAAACAAATTTTGTTAATACTGATTTAATTTGATTTTTAACTTATATTTCTCATTCTACTTGTTCTTATTCTGTCGTTTTAATTAAAAAATTTTAAAAGCTTATAAAATGTAATTTTTTTAAGAATTTGACAAAAGATTACATAGGCCTACTTTTAATAAAGTTAGAGGAGTCAAATATCACCTTGTAATGGGAAGGCTACTTTTTGATAACATTTTGGATTATTGTTTAAGGTGCTCCTAAAATTTTGAACATGCTCCTAAATTTTTTAAGTTAGGAGCACAAGTGCTCCTAAAAAGAAAAGTGAACATAGAGTCCTGACATCTTGCCTCTGTATAACGCATATTAAAGTTCATAAGCTGCTTTGTTTACAGCGGAAACCAAGGAAATGCTTTAAGCGCCACCTGCTGGAAGAGAGTGAATCTGCATCTCGTTCAGCTCATCCGCTGTTTCATGCTGATATTTTTATGTATAGTTTATAGTTATGTAATTCAAATTTAAAAATTCTACAATCCAATTTAGATTAAAAACTGCTCATGTTGCATGTATGCAGCATCTTTTTTTGGATCATGATTAATTTTAATCTCTAATTTTAATTGGAAAGAGCACAGACAAAGCCTTAGTTTGTTTATATGAAGATATTTCTTTTATTTGTGTTATTTATTTGACTCCCTCACTATTTAACACTCACTCTGATCCCTTCCCTCTGCCGAGTATTGTTTAGCGCATATCTCTAGATAGCTACTCTACAGAGCCCTCAGTCGTTTCCCTGCCTTAGCCTTAGCCTTAGCTTTAGCCTTAGCCTTAGCCTTAGCCTTAGCCGTTTTCTCGGTTTCTGATCTTCGCCTGGTTTCCTGGATTTCTCCCTTAGTCTTGCCAGCGCTATTGGAGTCCTGATTGCCACTGCCTCACCTGTGTGACTTGTGATGTCATACCGTGGAAGCTTAAAAGATGGAACAAAGCAGCATTAGATTCTGATTGGCTAAAACAAGCTGCTCACAGCATCACACACTTCCTGGAAGGAAAGCCCCGACAGTAAACTTTTTGATGCTGTTTGTCTAAAGTAAAGTGGAACGCAACCCAAGATTATGAAATCTTAAGTGTGTGGAGAAGCCCGGCCTGTTGCTACACAAATATCCTCCAAGAACACTCCTCTAAGCAAATCTTCGGAAGAAGCCACACTATGGGATCAAATTCCCGCCAAATGTATTGCATTTATGGACAAAAAAATGAGTGAAACCAAAATTTAAATACGCAAGTAAAAATATATTGCACAAAATTTATGAAAACTAACGCAAGGGTTTCCAGAATAGCCAAACAATGGTCCACAGACCTGCCAATCTAAATTAAACCTTAAAATTTTAAGTACTATCAAAAATACAATACTCATGAATCAAAACTTCAAAGACATTTAAAATCATATTGCACAAAACTTAAATATTTATGCAGAATTATCCGACTTGCACACAGAATCATGTTTTCATTTCTCTGTTTTTGTGCTCTCAGACATTTTCTGCTCATTTTTATTTTTGTATTCTTATGCTGTTTTTCCCTTTACATTTGTTTCCACGTTCTGCGCTTGCTTTTCTAAATATTGCAGTTAAGAGTTTCATGTAAAACAGGGTGGGTTTAAGCATCATCATTGGCCCACTAGTTCTAGATTGACAGCTCCTCCTCTAGACAATCAGAAAAAGAGGGGAATTAACGTCGCTCCAATGCGCCTCATAGGTGCTGATGCTCAGTGTTCTGTTCACTTGTACAGGTGAAAATGGATAACTGTCAGCTGGGGTAACATCTTTCCCTAGAAGACAATGCTATATGTATCTGTCTGTCACTGCTGTATGCCTACCTGGCAATCCATTAACATTAAATGAGTAAATTGGTAAATACATTTTAGTCAATTGCATTGACTAGGCTAGATTTGACTACTGATTAATGAAAAAGATAGTGTTACAGAGGAGACAGTTGCAGAGGCCAGGTGGATTTGATATACACAATGATTTATTTGCATATTGTGTTTATTTACATAGCTGCATAACATGATCATATTAATGTCTTAAATATATAAAGTTTGAATATAGCAATAATATGAAAATTAACAAGTAGGTGGCGGCAAGTTTCTATCTTTAGAGTAAGACATTAAATCATTCAAATGGCTGGTTCATTCAGTGAAGAATAAAGTGAATCATTCAATATGAAAGGCTTCCTTGTGTTGCTTGTAGAGGGCACTGTTCTGCTGTGGCTTTGTTTGGATTCTGTCGAAAAATCTCAGTTGTTTTCTTTTGTTTTTAAAGCATGGTTAAATTGTTATAACAAACCTGTCTAAAATGAGAAATTAAGGTCCAGAAATGTGAAATTATCATTTGTTTATAATTTGTCAAACCAACATGGTGTGGTTTCATTCCAGGCTGCAACACAAGATTGTGGACTGGCATCTTTCAGAACATCAATCCAGTTCCTTCCGGTTAAAGATTGAATACATCACACGGTGAAAGAGTCAGAGCTGACCAAAGGGTCTGTGCAGAGGACTCGTCATTTCTCGTGGTATTTGCTGGGGATTTGTGCCGATGGCCATCTAATTGATGAGGTCTACGCAGGGGATCTCTCTCTAGGGCTCATCTAGTTGTCAATAGTCTCCAGGTGACTACAGTGACCATCTAATCTAGATACAGACTGGATCCAGGTGGCTACGATGACCTTGGAATAAGAAACATAATAATGTTATCATAGATGGTATTCTTCTTACACCGTAGATGCGATTAAGTTTATTGGGTATTATGGGAAGTGTTCCTGGTTCCGGTTGACCTAATCAGTGCAGTCTAAAAATACTTTAGCAGATTTGAATGATAGAAATATGATAGTGTGTTATGTGGATGTCAGGTTAATGAGATTTGTCTTTAATCTAGATTTAAACTGATAGAGTACAGACTGTTTGTCTGTCTTTTTGTTGTCATTGTCCCCGATGCCCACCCTGGGCTTCATCCTTTTGCCTGCTTTGAACCGTGTTTTCTCCTACGAGGTAGTTTTTTTTTTAACTTTACATTTTTTTTCCCCACACCCTGACAACTTGCATTTTCATTTTATTTCACAATAATTAGTTTTTCTCAGTCGATTTGACACTTTTCTCCAATGTAATGTACTTGTTCTCAAAACAATTTACACAGTCATCCAAACACAGTTATCTCAACCAAACAGTTCAACTTTACTGCAAACTGAAGCACTGCAATTTTTTCTAGTAATGTGTTTATTAAAAGTAAATATTAACATCAAATGTATTGGTGTGTTCTCTATTGATTATAAAATGTATTCAGCGGTAGATGCACAAATATGCTAATGAAAATACATGTTTATCACAAAGTTCTTCAATGAGTTTCTGACAAAAAAATTAATGCATGAATGAATGCACTGCAATCACTAAAACAATTAACTTTATTGATCATGCCTCTCAATTACATCTGGCCAAAGAATTTCATCTACATCACAATGTATATTCTCACGAGCCATGCATCGTGGGAAAAATGGCATGAATGTTGAATCCATCCTTGACAAGCTTCTGCCTCAACATCTCCACAGGCCTCTTTCATTGCTTGAAGAAGACTCACTTGGTTGTTGCGATCATAGACTTTACATCTCCAAGAGAAGAACTCCTCAATTGAATTCAGGAAAGGAGAATATGGAGGAAGGAACCCCATTCTGAAATGTGGGTGATTTTCAAACCACCCTTGCAACAGTGCTGAATGATGAAATTGGACATTGTCCCAGATAACTACGGAATTTCCAACTCCAAAATCCTCTAGAGTTTAAAAAGGAAAAAAGAAAATGTCGCAGGACTTTGACACAGCATTACTGTATACATAGAGATGACTGATTTTTTTCAAGAGTGTAATAGTATATGGACATATAATCTCCAGGAAATACATATATTTGTTTTTTTTACAGTAAATGTGCAGTAATTGTGTGGCTTTGACATACCTGAACAAACTGGAATCGCAACTCCTTCACTCTATCAGAGTTACTCTCAAATGGCACTTTGTATATTTGCTTCATCTGGATGACATTTCTTCTTAGAACACAATCAGTTGTGGCAAGACTGCATTTTTGAATATTATAAAATAGTTGATTGTTCCGTATTATTCTTTGCTGAATTACTTTGAGGTGAATTGTGTTGTTTTGGACCACCATGCCAACAATGGCATGTTCTTGTTCATTTGAAAATAGTCTTATTCGTCCACCAAAATGTTCTCGAACTTCAATTCTGAAAACAAAATTGAAGTAGAAACATTTACAGTAGAGAATAGAACTAGAAATGAACAAGACTCTAGACTAGAGTCATATAACCAGAATGGTAGAGCTACTTACTAGTTTTCCCTCTGAAATGCACAGATAATTGAAGCCACTGTGGATTGATTTATGTTTGGCTGAACTCTCTGGCCAGCTTCTCTGAAGTAGAGACCATGATTTATAACATGGTCAATCAGGGTGGCTCTGATATCATTTGAAACCTGTCTGTACCCTCTACCTATCCTCCCTCCCCTTCCTCTTCATTCATGTCTCCTTACATTTTCTTTTCTTCCCACCATACCATTGCCCTCCAATCTGCCTATCTCTTCTCTCTCTACTCCTCCCCCTTCTTCCTCACCTCTTCTGGCTCCTTCTCCTCTTCCTACACCCTCAACTCTTCTGGCTCCTTCTCCTCTTCTGACACCCTCAACTCTTCTGGCTCCTTCTCCTCTTCCTACAGACTCTCCTCCCCTCACCTCCTTTTACCTCTTCCACTGTTCTTCTCCTTCTCATTACACCCCTTCCTCTACCCACTCCACCACCTCTTCCTGTTCCCATTCTCATTCTTGCTCGTTCTTTTTTTTTTTGTTGCCTTTTTTCTTTTCTTTTTTTATAATTGTTGTAATAAAGATAAATGCGTAAACAATTATGAAATCTGCATTTCCTGTGTTGTTTGAATTACTAATTCAGTAGTTATCAATTTGTGGCTAATTGAGAACATACCAAGTGCAACTGAAAAATTAACAAATGAAAGAACTTTGTTGTGTTTGGAAAAATGGTACATAGATTTTTGTGATTAGTGTAAAACCAATAAATAATGTTGCAATTGTGTTTTCTTAATACATTAAAGTTTTGTTTGGCTGTATGGACTATTGTGAAAACATTTGAAAAAATTCTGAGTTTTGTGCCCATTGTTTTGAGAAAATTATTTGCATGATTTGTAATTTGTATGAAATGAATGAAAACGTACAAATAAACGTAAAATCTGTTTAAGGCAATTACAAAGTATTCAGATCACTGTGTTAACTGTTTTGAGAACAGTGACCTAAGCTTGGAGAAATGTGTCAAATTGATTGAGAAAAACTGTAAATAATACATTGAATGAATGAATGAATGAATGAATGA
This sequence comes from Sinocyclocheilus anophthalmus, assembly GCA_018155175.1. Classification (NCBI taxonomy): domain Eukaryota; kingdom Metazoa; phylum Chordata; class Actinopteri; order Cypriniformes; family Cyprinidae; genus Sinocyclocheilus; species Sinocyclocheilus anophthalmus. Next base: position 19,383 of record JADLZN010001231.1, read on the forward strand.
ATGAATAACTTGCAGTGGCAACTTGTCTTCAGTGTCATCCACTAAGCATCATGACCATAGGAGATTCTGTTTTACAGAATGTCAGCCTCTGTGGCATTGACAGAAAACTCGAAAAAGGTACAGTTTTGAACACTGAAAGTCTACTGTCGAACATGGCCTTTACTGACCAGATAGTTAGGAATGCTTCTCTGAACACTGCTTGCATCTTTACACTCAATTATTTTATTTTACACAATTAAATAATTTTAGTTGCTCAGTTTACTTAAAATAAGCTAAAACAACACAAATCTTTCGTTTTTTACTCAGTTGTCATTTGCACTCAATTTTATTATGTTAAATTAAATTACATTTTTAAAACTTAAACCATTTGTGTTGGGGCTACAAGAATCAATTACGTTTCATTGACTGAAACTGGGCAGTGGATTTCTAGTTCCCAGCATGCTTTGCATAGGGATAGATCGGGAGAATAAATGTTGAAATTGTGCTGTTTAAATGCTGTTTAATGTGTAATTTTTAGTAAAGGGAAAGACCTATTAAAGTTTGCTGTTCAGTTATATTTGACATTTAAAAGAGTTTGTCAAATTTTGAGGTTACCATTATGCTGAAGTGTAGACCTTGTGGTTAGGCTACGGCTACATGAGATAAAATGACGTTGCTCTCAACAAGCTGTAACTGTGCTAATGTCAGTAGCTGTTTCCATCTACAGGTGCGTCTCAATAAATTAGAATAAATCGTGGAAAAGTTAATTTCAGTAATTCAACTCAAATTGTGAAACTAGTGTATTAAATAAATTCAATGCACACAGACTGAAGTAGTCTTTGGTTCTTTTAATTGTGATGATTTTGGCTCACATTTAACAAAAACCCACCAATTTATCTCAACAAATTAGAATATGGTGACATGCCATTCAGCTAATCAACCGGCAAAGGTTTCCTGAGCCTTCAAAATGGTCTCTCAGTTTGGTTCACTAGGCTACACAATCATGGGGAAGACAGCTGATCTGACAGTTGTCCAGAAGACAATCATTGACACCCTTCACAAGGAGGGTAAGCCACAAACATTCATTGCCAAAGAAGCTGGCTGTTCACAGAGTGCTGTGTCCAAGCATGTTAACAGAAAGTTTAGTTGAAGGAAAAAGTGTGGAAGAAAAATATGCAAAACCAACCGAGAGAACCGCAGTCTTATGAGGATTGTCAAGCAAAATCGATTCAAGAATTTGAGTGAACTTCACAAGGAATGGACTGAGGCTGGGGTCAAGGCATCAAGAGCCACCACACACAGATGTGTTAAGGAATTTGGCTACAGTTGTTGTGTTCCTCTTGTTAAGCCACTCCTGACCACAGACAACGTCAGAGGCGTCTTACCTGGGCTACGGAGAAGAACTGGACTGTTGTCCAGTGGTCCAAAGTTCTCTTTTCAGTTGAGAGCAAGTTTTGTATTTCATTTGGTCCTAGAGTCTGGAGGAAGGGTGGGGAAGCTCATAGCCCAATTTTCTTGAAGTCCAGTGTTAAGTTTCCACTGTCTGTTATGATTTGGGGTGCAATGTCATCTGCAGGTGTTGGTCCATTGTGTTTTTTGAAAACCAACGTCACTGCACCCGTTTAAGAAATTTTGGAGCACTTCATGCTTCCTTCTGCTGACCAGCTTTTTGAAAATGCTAATTTCATTTTCCAGCAGGATTTGACACTTGCCAAAAGCACCAAAAGTTGGTTAATTGACCATGGTGTTGGTGTGCTTGACTTTCCAGCAAACTCACCAGACCTGAAAGCCCATAGAGAATCTATGGGTTATTGTCAAGAGGAAAATGAGAAACAATAGACCAAAAAATGCAGATGAGCTGAAGGCCTCTGTCAAGGAAACCTGGGCTTCCATACTACCTCAGTAGTGCCACAAACTGATCACTTCCATGCCACGCTGAATTGAGGCAGTAGTTAAAGCAAAAGGAGCCCCTATTAAGTATTGAGTACATGTACAGTAAAATAACATACTTTCCAGAAGGCCAACAATTCACTAAAATGTTTTTTTTTTTTATTGGTCTTATGAATTATTCTAATTTGTTGAGATAGTGAATTGTGGGTTTTTTGTTAAATGTGAGCCAAAATCATCTCAATTAAAAAAACCAAAGACTTAAACTACTTCATTCTGTGTGCATTGAATTTATTTAATACACGCGTTTCACAATTTGAGTTGAATTACTGAAATAATGAACTTTTCCACGACATTCTAATTTATTGAGATGCACCTGTACTTATTTCTGTACATATTAGAATATTGCATAGGAGCAATGTCTGGATGGCACGCCAAGATGCAATAAAGTCTAAAAAAAAAAAAAAAAAAAAACATATAAAAAACTTATTTCAAAAAACGTATGTGCACAATTGAGTAGGAGAAACTTTTTACCTGATAAAAAAAAAAATGCATAAACTACGATGGAAACGCATTTGCTGAATAAATTCCACCAAGAAGAAAAAAAAAAGACCATGCTCTCAAAAAGACAATGTGACCTTGCAGGATGGGATGGGATAACTTGACTAACCAGCCGACTGTTTGTTTTGGTCGTTCTGAAATGCCTGAGCGAAGTCTGTCGTCAAAGTATTTCTGTATAATCGTCTTAAACGACTGTGTTTCCAAACAGCAGCATCCGCCTCCGAAAGCAATGGCAGCATTTATTGTGTTTTGTCTGCTCTCTCTGAGGCCCAAGTAATTCATCATATTTGAAAATTATTAAATTAAGTGGCTTCTCCTACTTTTCTTAGTGATATATAGTGCCAGTTTATCAGGAAGTGACGATTTTGTTCTCTTTGAAATGGAAACGGTGCTTTATTCGCAAATGTTTTATGTGATATTCCAGTTTTGCGCACAAGTTAAACTCAAATCTTTGGATGGAAACATAGATGAGCACATTTTTACTTCACATTTTAATCCCAAATTTTCCCCAGACATGAAAATATCCAAATGATGTGTCATTAGTAACCCTTGAAATAGGGCTGCACGATTAATTGAATGCGATTGCCACGCGCATTTTGTCAGTAAAGCCGGTTCTGTAATCAGCAGTAAATCTCCATTACCTGCTTTCAGATGGAGCAGCATTTACTACACAGAACCGTAGTTCACTGACAAGTTACGCAAAAAAAAAGAAAAAAAAAAATCGCAGATGATTTTATTGCGTGATTATGAAATCGAAGAAATCGTTCGTGATAATGATAGCTGTTTGCGTAGCTTCTCAGTGACTACGGCTCTGTGTAGTAAATGTTGCTCCATCTGAAAGCACGTGAAAATACACATTTAATAACATGTTGTTTTTACTCCAAACTCACTTCATAACTTCAGTCGAGTGTTTGAAATAAATCCTGAGATGATGTGGCTTCTTACACAGAATAATGTACCCATTTCATAGTATTCTAACAGTTGTAATGAAATTACTTATTCATTTGTAATTGTAGGGAATTAATTATTATTAATTTATTCAGGTTTTGAGAGAACTCGGATCTGAATATCCCAAGTCCACCAGATTAAACCGATTTCAAATTTGTTGTTACGTTACACTTTAAATCAAGGGTCATCCAGCGAGCCATGACCTCAGTATATTTTAACAAATTGAATATGTATATTCTCCCTGGCCACGGGTTAACACAATTATGATAATTTGTAAGCTCTTAAAAGAGAGGTAACGTTGATCTTGGCATAGTTTTAACCTTGAAATTATATGAGCCAAGAAACTTCTTGTTTATAAATGAAACATGAATTTATTGGCTATTCTAGATTGCATCAAAACTAAGCTAAAACACACATACACACACAAACATACAGTTTCTTTAGAATGAGAGTTGATGGGGTTGCATGAAGTTTCAAGTTCTAACTCATTTTACGAGTGATTTAAATTCCCCTTAGAGAATTTACCAAGCAGAGAATCGGTCTTAATTTTACTACTTAACTTAATTCTACACCAGGTCAGCTTAGTGGAAGATTTTGTTCGTTACTTGCGTTCTTTGGTTGACAGCTGAAAAGCTGAGTTGTTCCTCATGGCTACTGGATGGCTGCTGGAGGGAAATTCCTTCACTGATTGGCTGTTGCTTTGACGTCGGAATGACGTATGGATGACGTCCTTTTGGGGAAGCCCTCTTGGAGTGGTTGTTTGGCCGGTTTACGGGGTGAAGTAGCTTCAGCAGTTCCTGCTAAAAGCGCTGAGTTTGAAGATTTCAGCAGATGCGGAGTTTCAACTGAAGTGTTTGAGTTCTTAGATGGTCTCGCTGGTGCGATGGTATGGCGTGGGGTGCTTTGTCACGCTCACCAAGGTGAAAGCCAAAGTTCTTTAGAGTGAGAGAGCGAGCCCCGATCGGAGACAGCGCGATAGGGCTTTTGTGTCCACTTTTAAGCGGTGGGCTGTTCTGGCTTTTGTCCAGGGCCCAGCAGGGTGTGGGTCGCTGTTCCAATCAGATAGTGACTGCGGGGCTTAGCCATGCCCCATACTGTTCCTTATCATGCATGAATTGCATGCTGTTTGTGGAGAGTATTTCTGCAAATTTTAAATATCTTCTGATAACAGTATTATCTCGCCCGTAGGTGTGGGGGGGGGGTGTAGCGTAAATATCAACTTGTTCACTGGGGTAGTGACACCAGTATGTTGGTGGCCGGGTGCAAGAAAAAAGAAATAAGACGAGCTCTCATTCGAGCTCAAACAACAGGTATTTTGCATACACAGTAATCGTAATCACTAAAAGAAAAGTTATAAGGCCAAGATTGAGGTATCATGGTTTCGATAAACACATCAAATATATAGATACAGCATAACACATACAGTGGATACATTTTCACTACTTCTACGTTTTTAAACGATTGTCTTTTAAAATAGTCATGCAAGGTTCACGTTCTTTGTCTGTGACACAAGAAAGTAAGGGTTTCGGTCATGCAGGAAGCTGGTGGTCGAAAGTCATGTGGTGCCACGCTGCATCTCTCGTGCTTGCCGGCCCGAGGGCGTGATTAACATAGCCGCTTCCTGTGCATACATATAATAGTTCTTTACATTGGATCACGAGGCATCACGCAGTATTTTCAGTCCTCATACAAAAGATCTCTGTGGCAACTCTTGATTAAATTAATCCGGACCTCATGATGGCTGATATCAGTGTCCGTTCATATTTAGAAATCCCTACATATATCCCCCTTTTGCGCGGTGAGGTTCCCATTGCGAACATCGGCGGGCACTGGAACAAGAGGCAGAGAGAACAGACACACACAAGACACAAACAACATCTCCATGACTGACTGAATCCTGGTGCGGGACATGGGTAATTTGGGAATGGTCAGGTTAGAAACTTGAGAAGACATAGGGGTGCATTATTTAGGATTACTTGTATCATTATTGTGTCATTTAGATTGCTCTAATTGTCAGAGGAGAGACGAGGCGGTATAGGCATAATCTCAATCAGGTTTGTTGAGTTCTCCGATTCAGGTACAGGTTCTTGGTCCGTTTTATCACGTTGGAACATGCGCGGGATGCCGGACGTGCATTTGTTGAAAGACTCTTGAACGGCATTCACTCGCTTGTGGAGGAGGAAGGCAAGTGTCAGAGTCACAAGATATCCTACAATAGTAGAAATGCAAAGCGCTGTGTCAGCGGCAGACCAAGACCGAATGATTGACGCGCCAGCGGGCGGAAGGCGAGCGATAGCGTCTAAAGCTGTATCAACCGGAGTCAAATCAATAAGTTGCATTCCTTCCTCCTTGATCCTTTCTTCCAATTCTGGATCGAGGACGAAGGAATGCTGTTTGAAGAAGGGTGAGATTTCGAGTTCAGCCTGATACTCGTCGTCGGTAAGGTGATACAATGCTAAATCGTCTATATGGAGGATCGAGCCCTTAGGGACATTGATCCATAAAGTCTGGTTGAGCAGGATAATGCGCGTGGCAGTGTCGTGTTGATCATAGGTGAGGGTAGCTGTACGCGCTGGGGTGTTGACCAACCATTGGTTTCCGACAATCTCGGCTTGTGTTGCCTCGATTTGGGACCGTGGTGTAGCTTCGGCAGGGCAGCTAGTGTCGGGTCTAATGGATTCTAGGCCGCAGATGCCCTCGGTATTATCACGGATGAAGGGTTTACTCGGGCAGAGGTAATGAATGCCTTTAGTGAGTATACACATTTTCAGGTTTGGGGATAGGTACAATTGCTCGTTGTTATCGTGATATGCAACGACTTCAGGAGTGTGTATTTTGACAGTTGTTACTCTGCCAAAATCCCACATTCACAACGTCTTTGAGCCGGTAAATGTTATTGGAGTCAATAATAGGTAAACTGAGGAAAAAGGCAAAGTCTCCTACTTCTGGGTCTACGTATAAGGGGATAGCGCTGCCCAGGGAAAAGGCGAGATGGGTTTGGAGGGGACTAGCAGGGCCCATAGTGGCCAAAGTTAGGATGTTTTGGACAAGGCTAAGAGGTATCAAGTAGTGGGGGATCCTACCCATGGCTAAGTTATCGATCGAGGAGCTTACTTCCCGTAGCATGTCAGTCATGAGGGTGGTTAGGAGTTGTGTTTGGGCTAAATCGCTTTGCACGACCGAAAATAGTTTGTTGATGGATTTTATGGTTTGATTTAGAAGGGTGCTATGGGTATTTAGAATTGTGATGCTGCCGTTCAGCGACTTCCCGAAGGTCTGTAGGGCGTTGCTCTGACTAAGAGCTGTTGTCGTATCCCAGGCATTTCAGCCTGGATTTCGCCCACATGCCGCCTCACGGTGGCCAGATTAACAACATTAGCGGTATTCATGCCGATGTTAAACAGAGTTCCTACAGCCGCAGCAGCCCCCAGCAGGGCGCCCAAAAATCGTTTGGGACGCCGGTTATACCCGCTTAATTCAGCCTGGGTTACAGTCATTTTCTGTAATTGGTGCAGCATGTGGTTCACATCTGCCTGGGCGTGGGCGAGGATTTCTCGAGTCCAACGGGCTCCAGCCCAAGTGGTTTGAGTGGCTGAGGGGGTGTAGTGAGCTCTGGCAACATCACGGGGATTGAGTCGGACGTACACCTTTTGAGTGTAGGTTTTGCAGTTCGTTATCAATAACCCTGATTGTTCACGGAGTACTATCCTCGATGCTGGTCCCGGCGATGCGACTTCTGGCTGGGGCATAACCCCCATTATGCAAAGCAACAAGGCGGCGAGTCTGACTATCTTCCTGGTAATAGAACAGAAAGAAGGAGCAATTAGTTGCGAGGGTCATGGTTTGGCGGGGTCGCCTCGATCAGTTGGCAATGGCTTTTCACAATGATTTACAAACATTTTGGCGAAAGGAGTCAATCCTAGTTTCGGGACCTGTATTTAAAGTTGAGCTAAGGGAGTTCCCTGATGAGGGGACTAGAGGGGAAAGGAAATTGTAGTGAGAGAGAGGGAAAGAGGAATTTTTTTTTTAAAAACATATAGCTATAAAGTAAAACACAAAGAGAAAAAAAAACAAAGAGACACAAGGACACCGAATGAGGTGAGACAGCAAACGAGTGTCACGGGTGTGGAGTACCTCCTCTCTACTAGAGGTTGGTCTTAGTGATGCGGCGGAGGACAGTGTGTAAGTGTTACGTTTAAGAAAGATAGCTATATTGTAACGAATCAGCTCATGGGAAATATGAATAATTAATCATAACTAGTTATAATTAATTATGCATATTTTAGATCCGCTGTAGATATTTAGCTGACCTCTCAGGGTCAACTGTCTTGTCAAATCTAAGAACGTTAATTTCCTGGTTAAGGGAAATAACTTCCATACTGTACAATTCTACAAAAGCTTGTAGCATAAATCTGCATGATTAAGTGACTCCAGTTATTAGCAAACAATGAACCACGTCAAGTGTGATACAAGTAAGGTTTTATTAACTACATAAACACTTAACCTAGTCTAACATACTACATAAACACATAAACTGGTCTAACATCCTACATAAACACATAAACTGGTCTAACATACACATACACACACACGCATACAGTTGGTATAGGAAAGGGTTCAAGCTTAACTCAGTACAGAGAATAGAAATAAGGAATGAAATTATGGAACCATTTGCATATTCGCAGATCTAACCCTGAGGGAAACATCAGATTCTTAGTACAAACACACCTTTGTAAAAAGGTGCAAATAGTACCTAATGTATCNTCAGCAGATCTACACCTGAGGGAAAACGTCAGATTCTTAATTCAAACACACCTTTGAAAAAAAAGTGTAACTGATACTTAATGTATCAATTAAATAGAATTTTGATAAGACTAAGTTTGATACTTGCAAGTCTCTTCTGTCTGAAAATAGATTCCTGATGCAGTCTTAAGGCCCAAGATCCTTGCTGAAGTTGGTTGATGAGAAAGAACCAGTTTGCGTCAGAGTAACTTGATGAATGGAAAGGACAAGGCCGAAACCTGGCACGTAACTTGGGATGTTCTGGAGCGTTGGAACTCACATCTTATCGAAACCTAGCAGGACCACCGACTGGGAGGGTCCCTGGAGCAGGGCCTTTAAGGTCGGAGAAGATCCCCGCCTTTCAAGATGGGCTTGTCCAATGAGCTAAATGGAATTTCCGAGCGGGAGGTGGTAATTGCTGGAGGGTTTACGACCCTTTTTTCTCTAAGCATGGTAATTTGCAAATTGACTTGAATCGAAATTACTAAAGATTCTCAGGACCCTAATATATATATTGCCTATGTACCAATATATAATATACACGCTTGTTTCGATCATAAGAAGGCGAATTCATAGATACTAAGCAAGGTAGGATTACATATAGTGAAAGGATGACAGGAGTGTGTTTCGATTATAAGCCTGCATCACAGTATACAATTTCAAAGACAAAATACACGATGACAATAATATACCCAATGACCTGAAGGATCATGTGTGTTCATTCAAAGAAAGGTTTTCATATGAATTAATTAGTAGAAAAGTCCATTTCTACTCTGCTTTTCCTTGTGACATGCAGGGATTTTCCCTGCTTTGTATTCCTTTGGCCAATAAACCCAGTGATGTCAGCGTTGGTTGCCATGGAACCAGGGGCCAGTTCGGCTTCCTGGGGTGTTACACATTCCGGGTGTAAGGGTGTGGCGAGGAGTTGGGTCTCGTGCATGAGGGTGTTACAGAGTATTTGTTAAATATAGCTAACAAAATATATATGTGGTTTGATTGTTCCCCAGAACTCTACAGACGTTATGCTTTGCCCATTTTTCTAAAATCCACATAGCTGGTAATTGTGCACGTTATGCTTTGCCCACTTTTCTAAAATCATTTATGGTAAGAGCTACGCGCAAAGACTATGTTCTCTTTTTGAGTGGTTTAAAACCCTGGTTCAGCCTTGGGCACCACTCCTCCTATGTGTCCTCTGGATACCTACTTTAACAGGGTTTTGCTACTAGGTGTCTGTTGAGACAGTTCCTTCAGCACATACAAAGAGAAACATGTGGTAGCCCCTGTGTGACAGGCCAAGACTTATTATGATTCTAGGCTCTTGGTCGTATTCCCTTAAAAGAATCTATTCCCTTAAAGGAATCTAAAGCTCTACACCGGGCCCAGGTGTTCTGGCCCTAACAGGTACGTTTTTTGTGGTATGTAGCCTTGGCCTTTGGCCGTAGGGAATAACGTCCCTGACAGCCGTCTAACGTCCCAGGGGAAACTCCCATAGCAATATGGTAGAGTTGATACTTAGTGCTCTCCATGGTTCTGGCATGCACTCCCCTCAACATGGTGGCGTGGGTATACCGTTCCCCATAGCGACCCCTACAGAACGCAGTTCGAAGTTCCCATGAAAGGGAACGTCTCAGGTTACTTATGTAACCATGGCTCCCTGAGTAGGAGGAGGACACTGCGTCCTCTAGGTTTTTTGCCATGCTGCGGACGCAAGCTTCAGGTGAAGAAGTGAATGATGTGTGCTCCCGTCGCCTATTTATACTATAGTCGCACTGGTAGTGACGTCATGGCTGTCGCCGGTCAATGTGTTGTTGGTGTTTTTTCAATGTATTCTTCAGACATGGGTCACAACGAGGCGTTCCCCATAGGGACCCCTAGAGGACGCAGTGTCTCGTTCCCTACTCGGAACCATGGTTACATAAGTAACCTGAGACGTTTCTGTATGTTTTTTGGTCATTTTTAGCTTTATGTTGACAGCTTAATTAGCCACCAGTGTCAGACTATTAATAGCTAGCGATATCGCTAGTAAGCTGTGAAAGCTGAGACTTTGTATGAAATCAAAGTTTAAATGAATTCTTAAATTTTAACTTTGATATTGTAGTTTATATCATAAAGTAAATTGTGTTATGAGCACAATATGTACAGTGAGCACTTTGACAAGACAATGCCAGACTGTCAGGATTAGGGATGGAGCTCAATTATCTCTCTTTAATTTCACTAATGTTACTTATTTACGAAGAGTAAGTTTATCATCACTTGATTATGAGGATCTCATAGTTTATCATATTTTTTCCCTTTTTAGCCAATTGCAAACAGGACAACGCAAGCCTTAAGGAAAGCTGAAGAAAGCCTGTTCTCTGCATTTCCAAGAGAGAAGGCTATACTTCCACAGCCTAATGTTGTATTAGTACTAGTTAAAACCCAGAATAGCCCTGAATGAATGACCAGAATTACCATGGTCATATTCAAACCACACACTCTCTCTCCTCCCCTTACTTGTTTCTTACTTTGTCTTACTTTGTTTAATAATTATTACACAATACTATTATAAAAGTACATTTCATTATTATTTATTTTACTTTATAATTTACTATTCATTATTGTCTATTCTGTATTATTCCATCCTTGATATTACATATTCTACTTGCTGTTTTTCATCTATTGTTATTAATTTATTTATTTTGGTATTATACATATAATTTATTCTTTTATAAATCTATTATATACTGTTGTACTCGCTTTTATATTATTCACTTTACTACAACTTGTACTACATATACTTTTTAATATTACATATCACTTTTACTGTGCACTGTATCAGTGCATAATATTTTACCACTGTAACTGTAAGTTTTACTGGATCCATAAAGGATTATCAGTTGCATTGTTATTGTTTGTTGTGGAGTTTATCTGTGTAGAGTGCTATCAAAATAAAAAGCAGACTATCAAGAGTGTCACTTTTTGATTTGTATTTGCTGGTTTTATTCAATTTTCTCAATGATGGTAAGTTATTAGTGCTTAAAGATGTATTATTTTGATTTTCTTCCAGTATTTCAAAGGGAATGAGCTGTGTTCTGACCTGAAGCACAAGAAAAGCTCAAATGTTGGGGTTGAAGACAGAGAAAGCAATGAAACAACTTCATTTCATTTAATTTACATTAAAATTACAAAACATGTATATGTCACAGTTATACTACATTAACATTAGAATTGTAAACCGAAAAAATCAATCAAATCGACAAGTGAGTTTTCACAATTTCTTACGAAAATTAATAATTTTCCAAACCTAACTAAATAACTGGAGGCAGAGTTATTTTTAACTCCATGTAGATCACAAAACTCTGAAATCGGTTGATAAATGTAAACTTTATCGTGTTTTTATCCAGAAAAAAACGCAGCTCCTCTGTTTACCTCCATTTATTTTTAAGGCATTCTTGCCTTCACAAACATGGCGGACGTGTTGACGTATCGCAGCAACGGCTCAAAGCGGCCAGTGAGGCGTCTAGGTATTTATTAATTTTCTAAGGTGTTCAATGCACCACCGTCTCCTTTTAAACAACGTTTTGCACCGTTTTGTCAGGGCTGAACGCAGCCCTGGGTTGCGGTGCAGGGGGACGGGATCATTGCAGTGTATCAGTCATCGTCAGATCAGGTTTTTTTTTTTTTACTTATTATAGGTCAGACCTCCACACACAAATTTTTCGTCCGATCACACAGCAAAAACAATCGAAATCATCACAAAAGAAAGATCAGCGTGCCTAACAAGTCCCGCGCGTTAATTCGAATGTTTTTGTTTTCCCCCCACACAGCATAAACGTTATGATACGTTTTTGTTGGCGTTCCCACATATGAAAGCATACTTTATAAAATGATCATGTTGGTATTTTCATTTGAAAATTTAATATTTAATATAAATCATATTACAGTGCATGTGGCATACCGTACAGTCATTCACAGAACTGATTAAAGACAGTGACAGTACAGCACTCAGTCAATTCACTCATTTTAAACTAAATATCAGAGTGATTGACAGATACAGTAGAAACATTATGTGTGGTTTTATATTAAATATTGTTTTGTATTAAATAATGACCCAGATCGTGAAATACATTAATTAGCCTTAGAGTAAGGGAAGCATACCTCGGAATGAGAGCAATCCTTTGAGCAGCCACTGTAAAAAATTAATCATGGGTCTTGTAATTTTCATTAAAAAAATTAAGGTGATAATTAAAAAAATGTGTATATTTCATTAAAGAAATTGTGGTTCAGTGTTGTAGAGAAAATATTGAGAACTTTTCACTAATAAAACCAAGAGATGTGTTTTCCTTATTTTTTTTAAAATGAACCTTAAAGGGGTCATATGATGTTGTAAAAAGAACATTATTTTGTGTATTTGTTGTAATGCAATGTGTTTATATGCGGTTTAAGGTAAAAACAAAACACATTATTTTCCCTATAATGTACATTATTGTGGGTGGTTTTCTTCTCCTGGCGTGGTCCCACCTTTGGCCCTGAAACTCGTCGATTTTTCAAAGCTCATCATTCTAAAGGAAGCGAGGTGTGCTCTGATTGGTCAGCTATCCAGTGCGTTGTGATTGACTGAATTCCTCAAGTTTGTGACGGAAATGTTACGCCCCTTACAAACGAGACAAAACCAATAAAACCCATTACAAATGAGGCATTTGTTGCATCCAGTGGGGACATAATTACTGATTATAATGACTTATACTGTCTTTTTAAGCATTGCGTTGCATTGTGTATGGCTCTCCGTAACTTAAACCATATCTGCATTTGTGATCGGAGAAACAACAAACAATAAGCCACCTCTACACTGCTCAAAACTCGTGTTTGAATTGTCAGTGGCAAATTATTTAAATATGTAAATGTACTTACAGGCTGTGAGTCAGCAGCGCCAGACTGTCCTTGCAAAGTTGAAACTGCCCCACTTTACAGAAACAGCCTTTGTGCGACAGACGCATTGTAGGCTACTGGTTCAGGAAACAGTCCTCATCCTCCATAAAATGCACAGCACACATCTGAATATTTGGGTTGAACTGTTCTGGAACAGTGTTGTAAATACAACTTAACCACTGATTTCTAGTTGTGTCCTCTTTTTTGGGCAGTCCAAACAATGTAGTTTCACTTTCACAACAAAACAGACAGCGCATTCACAACATGGCGGCATGCAACAATACTACAGCAAGAATTAAAGTTACACCTTCTTTCTTTGCATGAACATTTGGTCGCCGGTTATGCAAATCTTCCCAGATAGTGAGGTAGATATGTGGGGGTGTTTTAGAACGAGTCGTTTTAGGTAGGCGTGGTTTGACTCTTAACTTTTATAAAGAATATCTCTTTGGATTTGAGACTTTAGTCTTTGCAACTTTACAGATCTTCTTTATGCACCAAGAGCTTGTAACACTCCAAAGAGAAAGGAAAAATTGAAATCGCATCAAATGACCCCTTTAAGCTTTTTGAGCTTGAATTGAGGAACTTATTAAACTAAAAAAAAATTAAGGAAATGTCGATTTAAGAGAATTAGCCTCATTTTGCATTTTATTTTCGAGGTTATTGTTTAGTTTCCCGCATCCTTTGGCTGGATAGGAGAGTAATTTTGAAATTAAAGCGCTTTTATGATGTGTTTTTGAGTTTAAGGGACACATCTCTGTGTCCTGTGTTTAATGCTCAGTTATTTTTGAACGAGTGTGGTGAAAGATTTCTGTTACTTTGAAGTTTCCCTTGCACAGTGCAATCGTTTACTATTGTGCAAGAGTAAGAGCTTATGTTATGGCTACTACTCCTCCTAAGGCATCAGGTGCATAGGTGATTGTCTGTCAGAAACATTTTGTTCTGCTGGTTGATAAGTCTCTTCACATCCCGACAGCATCATTAGTTTAAGTGGTCTAATGTAAATTTGTCCTGTATTTTATATATTCGTGAGGCATCGGATCAAGAAATGTTCGTCCACTCAAAGGCTCGTCCGAGCGTTTTAATATGCTTTCCTACATGCCTGTCAACATATGTATTTGCATACATCTGCACACCCTGTTCATGCAGACAGGATACGTCATCAGCGCGTTCATGCACGCTGTGCAGACAGAGCGAGGATGGCAGGCAAACATCAACAACCCGATCTTCCTTCCTGGTATTGTAGTACTTTTATAGTTTTCTCACTGGTGAATGACACATTATGTAGCCCAGCGGTTAATCCAGTCCTCGCGCCAGCTCGTTAGAAGTGAGCTACGTGCATGAACTGTGTTCCGATCAATATGATCCCTACACAGTGTTCATTGCTCCCTACTCCCTAAGCGGGGTAAATCCGTTGAAGTTTACTTCACTTCGGAACATGGGCTGGAATTGGGAACCGCTGATGTAGCCTATTGTAGTAATGTTGTCTCTGGTATTCTGGTCTTTGAGCGTAAATGCGTTCAGGGGGCGTGGCTTTGGACGGCGATTGCAGGGAGGGTGGGACATTCGCTTTCAGTGCTATCAGGCTAAAGTTAGCATTTTCCAAGATCTCCTACTGCACTTTTAAGCCTTGTTCAATGAGCAGTAGCTTTGCTAGTGCTAGTGCAGTATTTTCCAGTATTGCTCAAGTATTATCCTACTTGAGCTGTTTGTTTGGCTGTATACAGTCTTTTAAATGGATAAAATAACTCAGTCAAATACAAACAGGCCTCATTCAAAATCACAGATTTTTGAGAATCAACTTAAAATAAATTAGCACATTTCACTAATTATATTAAATACATTTTGTCATAGATTAATTAATTTAGGAGATTTTACATGATTTATTCAGGTAGATTCCATTAAAAAAATTAGCCTTAAAACTACTCAAAAATATGAAGTGTAATATTGTTACCATAATTTTTTTAAGTAGATAGCACATTCCATTTTTTACAGTGTGTGAATGTTATGTATATTTATTCTAAATATTTTGAATGTTCTTTAATGTTATCCATCGTTTTTTTTGTGTGTGGCTCTTTTTTTTAAAGTATCGGTTCAGGCACCGGTACCATTTTAAAAGTATCGATTTGGCACCGGTATCGTAAAAAACCCAATCGATACCCAACCCTATATAATGACAGTTCTGAGTTTAGCTCTTCTGATGCACGAATGCAGGAAACTGTTGCACCTGAGAGGAAGAGGAAGAAAAAAAGATGTTCCAAACACATCACAGATGTAGGAGGTGAACTAACTTTGGAAAGTTCTGATCATACAATGCCTCAGTCTCAGAGCCCGATGTTGAAATCACCTGAGACAATTACAAAGAAATCCAAGAGAAAGAAAAGCAAGGAAATGAATGAAAGCACAAGTCACATACTGGATGATAGTGCTGAACTACAAACTGAACAAACAAAGAGGACTGACTTAATCATACAACACAACAATGCAGACAGACAGGCCAACATTATGATCTCACTGGGAGATTCTGTAGATATTGATAAGAAAAAAAGAGAAAGACGGATACTGAAAAAAATATTACAGATATCTCCATATCTCAGAACACTGACTCACCTGCAGCAGTAAATGGAGATGACACACCCAAAAGACCTGAAAAACAGAGGCTAGTGTGTCATGACAGAGCAGATTCTGTTCAAACTGAGTGTAATGCAAATATCTTTGTTCAGTCACACAGAAAACATGATACATATGAACTGAAGAGAATAACCTAAAGAAGGGATCTGGGGCAAGAGAACCATCTGTGTCTCAGACTGATGATGCTAGGTTGCACAAAAGCAAGAAAAAGAGGAAAAGAAGGGAGTAAAGTGAATCTGTACTTGATGGCTAAAACTCTTCGGTGCACAATGGAAATGTTTGGGCAGGAGATGAAATCACTGAGTGTCATTTATAATGATGGTATAGTAGTTACACAGAAGAAAGAGGGGAGGTGGAAAATAATAAAAAGTAATTATGCAGTGGTTGATATGTCAAGATTTTGGAGCTCAGTTAAACCATTTCAAAATAAAAATAATCTCCACCTCTCAGGCATTTAAGACAAGCTATTAGCCGAAAGTGTTGGTAAAATAGATTTTCTGTTCTTGATAAATGGCCACAAAAAATATGAAACCAATGAGAGAAGTTTACAGATAAATACAAATGGAAATGTTGTCTAAGCCTGCGATTAAATCTTTTTTTTTTAATTCATTTATTTTTAAAGAATTGTTTGTGAGACTGCATGATGAAACCCACAAACACCTGTACATTATTATTGTTACTGGTTTTGTATATGTGTAGATGATCAACATTCTAGTGACAATGAATTTATTTAATTAGGTTTATTTTAATTTATTTTTAATAATCAAAACATTTTTATTCGGTTTATTCAATCATTGTACAGCCAAATTATACACACTCACTGTATCCTTTTTATTCAGTATTTTTATACAAAAGCAACATGTTTGGTCAGTATAATTGTGACATATTTTGTACGTTTCCATTATGGACAATTTATGCTTACTCTGCTTCAGAGAAATAAAATGTAACGGGATTCCCCGTGTGATACTGACCTAATCCATTTTTTCTTTCTCTTTATCAAGAGCTAAATCTTAACAGTTTGATTGTGATTATATTTTATGTGTGAATAGTTTAATGACTTTGAATTCATTTTGCTGGATGCTGACACATGTTGCTAGTTACCAAAAAATAAAAATTCTGTCATTTATTCACACTCAAGTTAATTCAAACCTGTATGACTTTATATCTTCTGTGGAATTTGAGATAATTTTAGAAATGTTTCAGGGTTGTTTTTGTCTCCATAAAATGGAAACAATTTGGCACCAGAAGTGTTTGGTTACTAACATTCTTCAGAATAACTTTTGTTTCACCAAAAAAAAAAAGAAAGGTTTTTTTTGGAACAACATGAGATTGAGTAAATGATGACCGCTTTAATTTTGGGGTAACTGTCACTTCAATTCTTTTACTAATAGTATTTAATAAAAGCAGCACTTCCAGTCTTCCAGTTTAAAATAATCCACATGTATGTGCATTAGTGGTGGGAATTTTTCAGTGAATCTTTGCGCAGGTTCTGCATTATGCCAGTCATTGAATCATTCACTAAACCAATTCCTTCAAAATGTTCTAAAGGATGGCACCCCGCCCCCTTGCTCACATGTGTGCAAAGTTTTTTGTTGTGGAAGTCTGTTTGTTTTGTATTACTTATTTTATTCTGTATAATTTTGTCGAAGTCAAGTCACTTTTATTTGTGTAGCAATTTATGCAATGAAGATTTTGTGTCAAGGCCAGCTTTACGCGGGATTCTTTCAAACAGGAAAAGGGAAAATAGTTTGTCAATAATGCAAGAAGACAATAAGAGTTGTTTTTTTCAAGCCAAAGTCAGTTCATTGAATGATTCGTGGATGGCAACAGCTCAGTTCTCTTCTCTTCCAATAGTGTCTGTGCAATAGAGTCTTGAACTGATGTTTAAAAGACCACACTCACAATTGTGCTGTTATGAATTTCAGCACTACAGATTACTTGCAGCCTACCACAGCATTACTCGTGTAATTTCACGATTTCTCTTTCTTTCTTTCAAATCATTTTTTAATCGAAATTTCTTTATATGGAAGTAGGCCTACTTACCA
This sequence comes from Sinocyclocheilus anophthalmus, assembly GCA_018155175.1. Classification (NCBI taxonomy): domain Eukaryota; kingdom Metazoa; phylum Chordata; class Actinopteri; order Cypriniformes; family Cyprinidae; genus Sinocyclocheilus; species Sinocyclocheilus anophthalmus. The sequence goes on from JADLZN010001231.1 coordinate 37,121, forward strand.
CTATCTTAAAGGGTTAGTTCTCCCAAAAATAAAAATTAGCCCATAAATTACTCACCCCCGAGTCATCCTAGGTGTATATGACTTTCTTCTTTCAAGCGAATCCATTCGGAGTTATATTAAAAATTGTCTTTGGTCTTTCAAGCTGTTTATTGCCACTCAGCGGGTGGTGTTGCATTGCCTCAGTCCAAAAGAACTTAAATAAAAATCGCCTATCCATAAAAAAAAAAGTGTCTCACACGGCTCAGGGGGTGAACAAAGGCCTTCTGTAGCGAATCAATGCGTTTTTGTAAGAAAAATATCCATATTCAAAATGTAATAATCACTTTAATGTAGCTTGCGCCAGCAGTTGTACAAGGAGGGAAACAGCGTTCCGGGGTGGGGAAGGAGGCGTATGAGTCAGCTTGCGCATGAGTCTCGTGAAAACGTCTCCGGTTACTGTCGTAACCTTGGTTCCCTGAGAGACGGGAACGAGTTGACATGGGGGCCTTGGGGATACTTCCTCCGGACTAACTGAAATATGATTGCACAACGACAGTGAAGTTTGCAAACTGCATGGCCAATGCCAAGCAAGACGCGCGAATAGGGCTGGGGCTTTTTCTGCCAAGACTTCCGAAAAAACTGAAGTCATTGTATTTGGAAACAAAGATGGAAGTTCTCAAGGTGAACACATACCTTGACTCTAGGGGTCAAACAACAAAAAATCAAGTCAAGAATCTTGGTGTGATTCTGGAGACAGACCTTAGTTTCAGTAGTCATGTCAAAGCAGTAACTAAATCAACATACTATCATCAAACATTGCAAGAATTAGATGTTTTGTTTCCAGTCAAGCCTTGGAGAAACTTATTCATGCCTTTATCACCAGCAGGGTGGGCTATTGTAATGGTCTCTTAATGCCTTCCAAGACGACCATGACAACGCTGCAGCTCATCGAAACGCTGCTGGCGGAATCTGAAGTAGAACCAGAAAATTAAGGCATATTACACCAGTCCTCAGGCATTTACACTGCTTCCAGTTATAGGATTGATTTAAAGTACTTGTACGGTTTATAAATCATAATAATCCTGGACCTAAAAAGCATAGCAGATATGTTCACTGAATATAACTTTAAAGGAACACTCAAAATCATTCGGGATCGATAGTCGGTGAGAAAGACAAGGTGTCACACAAAAACAGGGGAGTCTGCTTTTAGTTATTAGCTGCCCGCAGGTTGTGGACCAGCGTCCAGGAAGAGAGTCCGATGTGCTAAAACCATAGTCCATTTAAATGCAGCAATTCAAACCCTCATCTGTTTCGCTGTTGCATTATGAAATGAGTATGTTGCATGTCCAAACTGGTGAACTATATTTTAGGATAACGTTTCTATTCTTAACCCTTTGGTAAATTCATTTTAAACAATTAAACAATTTTTAATCCTTTTCAAAGGTTTTTAAATTCCTGCTTTTATTTTTGTAATCGTTTTAATTCCTTTTTATGTAAAGCACTTTCAATAACCTTTGTGTATGAAATGTGCTATATAAATAAACTTGCCTTACCTTGCCTATATAATGCGCCGTATTGGCGGAATAAGCTCAGAATCTTCCGACTGAACCAACAGTACAACAGACCTGAGCAGTGAACATGGCGGCCTATGCCATGTCTTGTTCCCGTCTCTCAGGGAACCGAGGTTACGACAGTAACCGGAGACGTTCCCTCTTCGAGAACGGTCTCTCGACATGTCGTTAACGCCTTGGGGACTGTATAGAACAACGCCGTGGAAGCAGCAAAGTAAAAAGGCTCAGCCTCGGCGGAGCTAGCATGAACAGTTCTTGCAATACACTAAAAATAATCCCCAACCAATCAAATACGACCCTGCGACATGCCTTGAGGGGATTGGATGTAGATTCCCGCTTAGGGATCCAATCAGGTTACTCAAAATCCATGTCCGATGGCAGGTCTCTTACTGAGAGAGAGATGCAGCGCCGTCGCCCTACAAAGGCTTAGACATTATAGTCATATCAAATGCATGCATACAAGTATGTAATATAACAGTGCAACGAAGCATGTGAGCAGCAAGGCCGGGCACAATACTAACACACATAGAAAATGGCCGCATCCGGGGCGCCACAGTCTGAACATGACGATGGTCCCGCCCCCGATCCCCCTACACGACCTAGTCGAAACCACCAGCACAGTCAAACGGCTAGTGGTTGCAGGTAGAACCATGGGTCATACTCACTGACAGAACCTGTGAGGCTAATGACCACACGTCCAAATTGTAGAATCTGGTGAAGGTATTCTGCGAAGACCATCCAGCCGCCATACAAATATCTTTGATAGAAACGCCCTTAGTCCATGCCCAAGAGGAGGCAACTGCCCTCGTTGAATGGGCTCTGACACCAATAGGACATTCCATTCCCCGGCTGGAATATGCCAAGGCAATAGCATCGACCACCCAATGTGATAGCCGTTGTTTGGAGACAGGCTGCCCTTTGGCGCTGCCTCCGAAGCATACAAACAGCAGCTCAGATTGCCAAAACTGAGCCGTGCGGTCGATGTAAACTCACAAAGCCCTCACCGGACACAACACCTGATTCGGGGCGGCAACCAATGAAGTCTCCGCCTCTGGAGTGAAAGCAGAAAGAGCCACCACTTGCGCTCTGAACGGTGTCGAGAGCGATTTAGGCACGTATCTTGGCTTGAGCGTGACGTTACAATCACCTGGTCCAAACTGCATGCAGTCCACATTCACTGAGAGCACATGCAAATCACCCACGCACTTGACCGAAGCAAGGGCGAGCAGCAGCGATGTTTTAAGCGAGAGCTCCCTCAAGCCGACAATTTGAAGTGGCTTGAAGGGCGGAAGGGCTAGCGCCCCCAGCACCAGAGCTAGGTCACAGGATGGCACTGTAGGAGGGCGAGAAGGTTTTAGTTATCTCGCGCCTCTCAGAAATCTGGTCACCTCACGGTACGCCGTTGCAGTGAGCTCCCCAGCCCATCGTCGATGCGTCCATCGTGACCACTTTCCGCCGCGTGACCAGACCCATCTGGGCACCTCGTTGGTACAAGTCGGGGTTTCGCCATGGTTTCAGCGCATTCAAGCATCTGCAAGTGACCACATCGCGGGCACGGCCCGTTTTCCACGCCCTTCTCGGTACTTGTGACTTCAGCCATATCTGGAGGGGGCGCATTTAGAGTAGGCCAAGGTGACAGACCGTCGCGGCCGCCGCCATCCGCCGCCATCCGCCCCAAGAGCCTCTAATATTCTTTCAGTGCTACGGGACGGCCCAGCCTAAATGCATTCAGAGCGGACATTAAATCTAGTATGCGCTCCCGGCTCAGACGCGCTCTCATCGAGATTGAGTCCAACTGCACCCCCAGATACATGATTGACAGGCTGGGGCGTAACACGCTTTTCTGTTTGTTCACACAGAGACCTAACCTCTCCAGGTGAAGTAACAGAGCATGTTTGTGGCTGTTGAGCACATCCTCCGAATGGGCCAAGACCAGCCAATCGTCCAAATAATTCAATATGCGTATTCCGCTCGCTCTCAGAGGGGCAAGTGCTGCATCCACACATTTCGTAAATGTACGTGGCGCCAGCGCTAGCCCGAATGGCATCACCGTGAACTGATACGCTATGCCTTCGAACACTAATCTCAGAAAGCGCCTGTGACGAGGGGCGATCTGGATATGAAAGTATGCGTCTTTCAGGTCCACCGAAGCAAACCAATCTCCGGGTCGAATCTGCGCGAGTATCAGCTTTAGCATTGTCATTTTGAAAGCGCGTTTATATAATGCACGGTTGATGGGTCTCAGGTCTAAAATATGGGACGGAGACCACCATCTTTCTTTGGAATGACAAAGTACCGGCTGTAAAACCCGCTCTCTCTCTCTCCCTCGGCGAGACCACATCTATCGCGCGTTTCGCGAGGAGATTGAGAGAATTTCTTGCCTCAGCACCGGCACGCCATTGAACCGGGGTGGTCTGCGCCAAAACTGAAGCGTGTAGCCATTCTCTATTACGTTCTGCAACCAATCCGAAATGCCCGGAATGGACCGCCATGCGACAGAGGGCGGAGCGCCTAGTCCTCTGAATTCTGAACAACGCCGCTGTATGACGGGGTCGTATTCAGAAAGCTCACGGGACGAGTGGGATCACTGTATGTTAGCAAGGGTCATACCTCGCCGATCAATGTGGAGCGCGAGCCTTCTGCTTAATACCGCGGCTGCTGGGGTCCGACACCGGCCACAGGGATGTGAGCCTCGCCAGATACACGGGGAAGCTGCAAGCCCGATTCTGTTGACGGTTCCACGGCCGAGTGTGAATCCATTATCACTGGAGGAGGAGAAAAAAAGCTCTTTTTGTGAGGGTGTCACAGACTTTATTGCATTTTGAACATACACAACACAGACATTCCCGTAGTCGCCTGCAACAGCCAAGGGGAGTTCGCGGCGGGCTCGCCGCTCTCCTCCTCTGCAACTTCCCGTCAGGAACGAGGCTTCTGTTCTGGCGGGGGAGCTCCCCCTGGACGGCCACCTTTCTTGAAACCGTGACGCCCCTTCTGTGTCCTCTGCCACGGAGTTTTGGCACGAACAGATGGCTCTGGGTCCGGCGCCGATGAAGCTGAAGCAGAGGGGGGTCGCTTCGACAGCCGGTTGGAAGCAGATGAGGATCTACTACATGCAGGGGGCTGCGCTGCAGGAAGTGACTCATCGCCTTGGAGCGCTTCTGTTTCCCTGAGAAGCGCTCCGCGATAGCCTCCACCGCGTCTCCAAAGAGGCCGGATGGAGATACAGGAGCGTGGAGCAGCGCCCTCCTGTCCGCGTCCTTAAGCTCAGTGAGTGTCAACCACAGATGCCGGTGGAGCACCACCATGTAGCCCATGCTCTGTCCGATCGCCTGGGCCGTCTTCTTTGTGGCTTTAAGTGCAAAATCCGTCGCCGTGCGTAGATCCTTAAACGCCTCGGGATCCGCCACCCTCGCCCAGGGATTTCAGGAGCTGTGCCTGAAAAACTTGGACCACTGCCATTGTGTGCACCAATGAGATCGCTTCTCCCGAGGCGGCGTACGCTTTGTGTGCGTGTGCGGTCAGACGGCAGGGCCTTGATGGCAGCGTAGCACCCGTCTTCAGGGAAGCAGAGGAGGGGCAGAGGTGCGCAGCAATGGATTCCTTGACGGGTGGAATGCACGAATATATCCTCGGGCTTCCGCCCCGTCGACTTTAGTGAAGATCTCCGACCCACCAGCGTGAGTGCGAGCCGATTGGGGCGCAGCCCACGCCTTAGCGACCTCGTCGTACACCGCCTCGGCAAGTCGGGGAGGAATGGGGCTCGCTTCCTCGGAGCGGCCACTCGTTGGCCCGAGTGAAGGAACCACGAATCAAGCTTGCTCTTAGCTGGTTCATCGGGGGATTCCCGCTCTAGACCGAGATCGCTCACGGCCCTGGTAAGAATCCGGACGAGCTCATCCTGGAATGCAGAGCACTTCTCTCGAGTGCGGGCCCAGTCCTTCTCGGACGCCGTTACGTCTACCTCCTCAAGATCGACGTCGTCCCCCGCCGCACTGAACGAGTTAATCTCCGAAGTGCCAGAGGCGGGTTGAAGACTCTCTTCTGCCAAGCACACCGGAGAGCGGGGGGGGGGGTGAACTGCGCCTTTCTGCGCGGTCACCCACGTGCAGCTGAGAGGCGAGGGCGATGTTCCTCCGGGCCCTAAGCACCCGCACTGAGAATTCCTCGCAGTGCGGGCAGCCCAACCCGGTGAGTGCTGCCTCCGTATGGGCGAGACCCAGGCACCAGATGCAGAACTTGTGAGTGTCCGAGGCCTCGATGGGTCCCGAACACAGCGTGCAAACGTTGGACATGCTGGAACGCCAAGAGGAAAAACCGTCTTTCTGCATTTTCTCCACAGCTGTCTTTGATAGGATGTGTGAAAGAGGAAGATTCTGAGCTTATGCCGGCCAGTACGATGCATTATATAGTGGCAGGGGCCCCGCCCCATTCGCCGTCTTGGCTGGCACTGGCCAGTGAGAGATGCAACTTCACTGACGTTGTGCAATAAGATTTCAGGTAGGTTAGGAAGGATGGGAGTCCCCAAGGCATTGACGCCATGTCGAGAGACCGTTCTCAAAGAGGGAACCAACGTTTGTTTACAGGATCAAAAAAGTTTCCTTACTTTAGCAAAGGAAAACCAGTCTCCTCTTGGCTTATATCAAAATCTTCTGACATTCTTTATTACAAATCCTCGTTTTGTACTTCTAATTCTTGACCATTGTTTTGTTTTGATCTCTCCGCTGCGTTTCCGCATGCGTCACTTCTGAGCGGCGCATGCGCAAATCCGACCTCATTCGTCATTCCCCGGAACTGCTTCTGTTTACAACAGTGAGCGTAAGATAGATTAAAGTGATTATTAAGTTTTTTGAATATGGATATTTTTCTTACAAAAAAAAACGCATGGATTCACTACAGAAGACCTTTATTCAACCCCCGGAGCCGTGTGAGGCACTTTTTATGGATGGGTGTTTTTTATTTAAGTTCTTTTGGACTGAAACAATGAAACACCCGCTGAGTGGCATTAAACAGATCAAAGACAATTTTTTATATAACTCCGACTTTGATTCGTCTGAAATAAGAAAGTCGTATACACCTAGGATGCACTCGGGGGGGATTCATAGGCGTAATTTGTGGGTGGGACGGGTGGGACATGTCCCCACCACTTTTTTGCCAGGGTCGATATTGTCCCTAACACTTTTTGAAAGTAATTGAAAAATATATTGCGGAAGGTAGGCTATGTATTAAAGGGAAAACAAGATCAACAAATCCTTCTTCATAATCTAATTAGGGTGATTAAAAAAAAACAACAACAACATTTGACTCCTTACACATGCATAACTCGTGCAATGCAATAACAACGTGATTTGCAGCTGTCGCACTTTTCGTAATGTCATTAGGCTCTAACATTTTATTTTAAAAACGGAGAACTTCCTTGTGCTAAGTATAGGCCTGCCCTATACTAAAGGTTTTTCTAGTCAACTAGTCGCACGTTACATTAAATTGATTAATATAATAATATATTAATTATTAAATATATAATTTATAAGCGCCATACTTCAATATAGGCTATAGGCAGACGTATTAGGCTAGAGCCTATTCCGCGCTCAAGCTCGCGCATAAAGCAATTGCCTCAAAGCACCGGCAAAGTGATTATGAACGTGTCGGGGGAAAATAAGACTTTTTAATTATTTATTAATAAACTAGTGCTTTCTGAGTCAGTGTCTGGTGCAAAGATGAGGTCCGCCGCTGACTCGCCATCTCCACATGAATGTGCCTTTAATAGAAATCCACATTTTAATACGGACTACAAAATTAAAGAATATTACAAAATAAAGTGGGCGAGTTTTCCTTATATTTATTTTATTTTTCATATAAAAATTATAATGACCTGTTTTGGTTATATTTACTATTAATTGCAGAAGGTGCGCTCAGCAAAAATAACGCGAATATTGATGGTTTTCACGCTTAAAAGTAAAGTAAAAGACCGCTTCTTAAACAGAGGTTTTTTCGAGTTAAACTTCGAGTTAAAAAGTCATAATTGAGAGATATAAACTGGCAATTGCGAGAAAAAAAAGTCAGAATTGCGAGAAAAAAAGTCAGAATTGCGAGTTTTTATCTCGCAATTGTGACTAGCATATTTCTCGCAATTCTGACTTTATATCTCGCAATTGCGAGTTTATATCTCACAATTCTGACTTTTTTTTGTCAGAATTGTGAGATAAAAAGTTGCATTACTTTTTTTTAATTACGTGGCAGAAACGGGCTTCCATACCTTATGCTATGGAGGCTCTCTCTTTTTTTTTTTTTTTTTTATTCCTCAGTGTTTGCTAAAGGTTCTGTAGCCTAATACAGCGTGTAGGCCATGCCTCATCTTATTCGTTTTTGTTAATAACGTTTTGTAAGCTAGTTTGTCATTGAATACTGTTTTATTGTTGTTGTGCATTTTAATTAAAAAGAATGAATCCATCTTTTTTTTTGTCTTAAACGTGAAAGGTCTATAGATGTAAGCAAAACAGACAATTAGGCCTATATTTTATTGTAAAAGCTGACAAGATCGTGAAATCGAAAGTGAAAGCATCCGAAGCCCTGCTTATAACACAGCAAAAGAGGAACTCACGATCACAAAATCAAATCACAAATAATACTACTGATTAAAAAAAACGGGTTGAATGTTAACCACTTTAGATTTCATATAACTATAAACTATGATAAAAAGTATCAGAGGGCATGATTACAACAGCAGGTTGGAGTGCAAAAAACGAAACAAAAACGTTGCTGTGCCTCCAACTGAGAAAGTTAATCGCAAAAGAGCGAGCAGTGGGAAGAATGAGTCTGGAGCCCTGAATTGCCCAGCTCCCTCTGTCCATGATCTACCTGCGTTCAAATCTCTGGAAACGCCCCTGGTTAAATCGATGTATTGTAGCAAAATAAGTTTGTTCAACTCTAAACCCGTCCCAGTAAATTAGGTATTAAATTAAAAAACTTAGCAAACGAGTTGCGGGGTGTCCCCACCACTGTTCAAAGCAAAAGTTCCGCAGAGTAAAAACCCCTAATTTTCATTTTTTGGGAGAACTAACCCTTTAAATCCCATTGACCTTCGATTTTGCAACAGAGTAGATAGAGGAATGATCAATTCAATAGTGAAACGTAGTAAATAAAATGATTTGTATTCTATTCACCATATAGACTTTTGCTTTAAACTTTTTTTTCAGTTGATGCTATATGTTTAGTTTGCATAGGCCACCTGCTCGCGTTTAATAGCTATTTATTTTCCGCGTATAATCTCCTGTGACATTTTGACCACGACCAACATAATCGCTCGATAAGCCATAGCGCAGCGCGAATGTGAAACCCGACCCATGCGCGTTTAACGTAGATGACACACAAACGCAGTAATGCCCTGGGTTTAGCCTTTAAATAAGCATTATATAACAGCAGTCACATCGCACCGGCGACTAGAGGAAACCGCAGTTGTGTGGAAACTTTGCGCTCTCGTCTTTCGAAAACCGCGCGTCCGTGTCGATCTCGCTATGAGTTCGCGAACTAATGTTTCTTGTTTACACGAAGCCAAACGGGTGGCTATTTTTGGAGGCACACATGGAAATGAGATGTCTGGCATAACGCTGGTAAATATGTGGAAACAGAATTCAGCCGAAATAGAGAGAAACGGACTGCTGATCAAGCCGTTCATAAGCAACCCTAAAGCAGTGAAGAAATGTACCAGGTACATCGACACGGATCTGAACAGAGCCTTTACGCCCGAGAACCTCAGGTAAATAATCGTCTTGCACAACGCGTTGTTTTCTGTACAAGTCCGGCTCGTTTGTTTATGCTCGCTTTCATAAAACAGAGCACAATCAAACAATGGACGCGAAACTGTCGCGAAACTTTCGCTCTCGTGCGTTGGAGGTTTATTATCGCGTTCTGTGTGTGTTGTTTATTGTTGTCATGCATTCGTTAGATCGACGTCTGTGGCCTCAGTGTTTTGCGTCCCGCGCCGTGTTTGAACGCTGAAACAGCTCCTTTACACGACACACCATCACTGAATCGAGCGATAAAGTATCAGTGGAGCGAGCTGTCAGCTGATCAGAGCCGCTCATGTCGTGACTGTTGAGAACCGTGAGTGGAGTGTGATTTGGGTCATGAAAAGAGCCTGCAATATTGCATCCGAGACAACACGATACACGATTGTTCATTTTCAGGGTAACGGGTGTAAAACTGACTTTTTGAGGACCTTTAGTTACTTAGGCTAAGTGTTTTTTGAATTACAGTTTTATAAATGTGACAAATTACAATTTTTACTCCAGTTAGTGGTTATTATTACTACAGTAGTTTGTAAGTCTGGAGTCTGCAGAAGTCTACAAACAATTGGTTATTCCAACAGTTCCACTGATGTTACCCATGAATTACCCATGACAACATGCCCCGTCACAATTAAACAGCCTACTATTTGCTTTCTGGTAAATGTAAACAGTAAAACAACCTTCACAAATATGAAGACTAGAATTTTAGCGAGGACATAATTCACAGAAAGTATTCCAAGTTAAAACAGGTATGAACTAGACATTTGAAACCAATAAACCCAATCCAAGAGAAAATGCATTTCCTTCACTTTTAAGTAGAATCGTGAAGTTGAAAGCATATGGGGGGAATGATCAGTACAGTGTACCAAATGTACCATGAACAGAGCATACCTACATTTTACATACAGATATTAAAATGAACAGAATTTGCTGTGTGCTTAAATGTCACATTAAATACAGGGGCATGGATGATTTGTCTTAGAATGACATAAAACAGCAAAACAAAGCAATCATAAATCCTATTTCATTTATTAGACAATTTAAATACAGAATGAGGGTTGCAAATTGAGACTGGCATGTCTTGGTGGTATTATAAATTATAAACTGACCTTGGTCATTGATGTACAGTCAACCAGGAAACACCGCGTACATAATAATGTTCTGTGAGGGGTTGCAAAATGTACACATCAAAACAGATGCTCACGGTTAACTGTTCATTGTTTTTATGGAGTTTTTTTTTTCTTGAACCAGGTGGAAAGCTTGATGAAATTCTCTGAGCATTATTTTCCAGTCCCCCCTGCTTCGTGTGCTTGTTATGTGCATCTCTGTCTGAAACGTATTTCATTCCTAATGGTGACAAAAGTGCATAATTTTGGCAATGTTGTGAAGTAGGAATATTGCTGGAACATTTCCTCTAACTCAGCAATTAGAGCAGTAAATAAAACGTTTAAAAACTTCAGGTTTCTAGTTTAGATTAAAAAAAAAGAAAAAAAAAGAAGTAGTAGTAAATAAGTTATTAGTTATGTAATAGCTGATCTTTTTGTCGTTCACTGCTCTGTTAAAAAAAAGTTAACGGTACACTTGAACCTAACTGCTATTCAAAAGATTTTTAACACCAGTGCATGCATGTTATTTTCCATTAGAACAAAGTTTTCTATTGATTTGAACTTCTAGATGTCTTATATTTTACTATTAAAGTTGCCATTTGTGGAATTAAAACTACTTAAATATACTTCAAAAAGTATTTTTATGTTTGCATTATGTAGCCTATTGAAAATATGTTTTATTGATTGACCTTTTTGTTATGTCTTGTTTGCAATTATTGTGTTGATAAGGATTTTCTATCCACAGTGCTCCAGATGTTGAAGGGCTGCTATATGAAGTCCAGAGGGCCAAGGAAATAAATCGGATGTTCGGACCCAAAGGAAGCTCGGATGCATATGATGTTATCTTTGACCTTCACAACACCACCTCAAACATGGGCTCCACCCTCATCCTGGAAAGCTCAACAGACCTCTTCAACCTTCAGATGGTGCATTATATTAAAGTAAGAAACTAGATCCAATTATACTGTACAATGATAATGAAATCATCTTGTATTTTGTATTTACCCTCTGCATCTACACTACTATTCAAAACTTTGGGGTAAGATACTTACCTTATTTGCTTATGTTATTTATTTATGATGAAAGAAAGTAAACTTTTATTTTCGCCCAAGGACCCCTTAATTGATCAAATGTACTGTTAAACATTTAAATATTAGCAATGATTTATATTGAAATAAATCTATTGCTTGAACTTTTTATCACCAAAGAATCCTGAAAACTTATCACAAATACTAATATAAGCATATTATCAACCAATTAGACAATTTATTTCAAATAAATGCTGTGGTCTTTTTAAAACTTGTAAAAAAAACATCTTGGAAAATGCATTGTTTCTGTATACCTGTGTTCAACATAATAAAAATGTTAGTAATATAATCTCTTTTAACACCCCCCAATCAGCAGGTTAGAATGATTTCTGAAACATCATGTGCACTGAAGACAGGTGTAATGCTGAAAATTCAGCTTTGCTTTGCCTTTCCAGAAAATAACAATAAATAAACAGTTATTATTTAAAAGGTAAATGTCACATATTACTGTATTTTTAATCAACAAAAAACCGGCTTTGTGAGCATAAGAGACCTCTTCAAAACAATACAAAAAATCTGTACTGACCCAAAACATTTGACGGTAGTGTATAATAATTGCTGTTTATATTGTTCATCGTCTGTTTTATTACATCTAAAATTGATTTTTCCGTACATTTCTGCCATATGTACATTAATTGACAGTCATCACTGATAAGCTACCACTAAATTTTGTAGAAACTTAATTTGCTGTAAAGTTATTTGCAACTATTTGTATCGTGAAAAGCGCTGTACAAAAAACTTAACTTGACTTGACATAGTGTCACAAATAATTTGTTGCCTGTATCTACTGTAACATTAAATTCTTTAACCAAAACGATTCCAATACCAAGAGTTTGCTTAATGTCTTAAAATAAACAATCACACATCTTTGTTTTACACAGACAAACCTGTGCTCTTTCCATTACAGAAAGCGATGGCTCCCATACCGGTTCGTAATCTTAAATGAACCACCCACACTGAAGTATTCAACCACACGCTCTGGGGCCAAACACCCGATTGTTTGAGTACAAAGTCCTGGTATACTCAGCGGTCAAACCAGATTCTAAATCAGTTTAAACTATTAACCCCTGAAGTCCAGCCAGAAGCTAAGAAGGTGAATAAGCAAGGCTACTATGAAAATCTAGTTCTAATGAAACATCCAGAGCCTCTGCAGATAAGTCTGTAAGACCTCTCGACTTATTCCGTGCCATTTGATGCAGACTCCTTTTTCCATGAATTTAATATATAGTTGCAACCCCAACACGTAACGCTGCACCTTATTTAACTGGTTTTTCACTGCTGTATGTGATCAGATAGACCTTGACCCTTTGTTGGGTCATCGACCACCAGTCCAAGTACTAGTGGCTTATATAGATGTGTTTGTGTTGCGTCTTGAGGTGGGCCTCAGCCGCATGTGTTTTTTGAGGAGCAATGTCATGCGAGTCCATGAGGAGATACGAGCATGCGCCTGGCTTCATCGGTTCTTCATAGTGGTGAGGGTCAATCAGGTAAAGGAGAACACCATGCTTACTGACACTGAACTGGAATGTGTGCATAAAGGGTTTCAGGCAACCTGATTAGCACAAGACCAACTTAGTTTCTACCTTTCCTATATACAAAGGATTTATTTTGCTAATATAAACCAATATTAATCATATGGGATGATGTATGGACCAGTGACCGTATGGACCATAATGTTGTGTGTTTTCAGATGTTCAACAATTTGATGAGAAGAAAGAAAAATAAGTCTCTTATGCTCACTGAGGCTGCATTCATTTGTCATGAATTACAGTAACACTATGAAAGGCAATGACCACACAATTCTCGAATTGTGAAAAAAGTGTATATTATTATATCTTTCAAGATAACTCAAATTCGGACTTTTTCTCCTTGCAATTCTGCTTTACTTTCCAATTTTTTATTTTTTTTTATTTTTTTTATTTTTTTATAAAAAGAAAAATAGGTAAGTCCTAGTATTTATCCCACAAATCTTTTAAATCTCACAATACCTCACAATTCAGACTTTCTTTCTTTACAAATTCTTTTATTAATGTATTTTAGTCCTTTAGCCGATGCTTTTTATTCCCAAAGCGACTTAAAATGAGGACAATAAAAGCATCAAAACTAAACAAAGACCACACTATAATAGTCAAATGACAAGTCGTGGTTAGCCTAACACAGACACGTCAATGTGTGTATATATTATATCTATATACATCTATATCATATAATATAAATACACCACCCACACACACAATTAGATTGAATTATATAATTACAGTTTATACACAAAATTCCTGAGTTTGTTCACTATTTCTGATGTTTACCTTTTAAAAATAACTTTTATATTTCATAAATGTTAAAAAATATTAATTTATTCCTGTGATGGTAAAGCTGAATTTTCAGCAGCCACTACTGCAGTCTTCAGCATCAGATTATTTCCTATATTTCCTATACAATAGGATTATTTTCTAATACAAGCCAATGGTAAATGTACAGTAACAGTATAGATCTATAATGTTCTTCATATATGTCACACAATTCACATTTTGTATTATTTTCAATAACGCATTTAATCAATGTGTTTCTCATATCGTTTATAGATGCTTCATGTTTACATAACTTTCTTTGCCCCGTTGGCCATCCGTTTCTCTGCCAGGATAGTGTGTGGCATTTCAAGACAAACGGTTCTGCTCTCAGGTCATTGAGTCAGCAAGCACTGACCAGTTTGAAGTATAGACTTCTTCAAGTTTATCTTCCTCTTTTTTCCCCCTCGACTGTGGAAACATTTGAACAAGGTAGTCACGTGTACTTTCAGCCTGACATTAATACACATTTCCCCAAGCCTCACATTAAGCAGGAACATGTTGAGCTGGGCAAGCGTGGCTGGTTTCTCTTCTGGTTTTGCTGTTTTGTGACTTGAATGCTTGTTTGCTAGTTGGTTAGTTTCCATGTCATGGGTAGCTTGCTGGGTTTTGTAGTGTCATGCTGTGTAGAGGGGCCGCATTGTTGTGGATGAATGTCTCATTGTGAGCGCTCAAACGTGCTTTCTGTTTGCCAGTGTGGAGCCATGTTTGGACCACATCAACATAACAAGCAAAACATAAAGAAAAGTGTTTATAGTGAAACATGAGGAGCACTTCAGCATGGGTCTTCCTTGTAAGGGTGTAATGTGGCTGTAAAACAACATATTATTGATAATTTTAGACTTGCCAGTTAACTTAAAATATGAAATATGTTGTTGTTTTTTTCTAGATAGCGATAAGGTGAAGGATGATCATATGGCAACACTGTACCATAATGTGAGGAGTGCCAAACTCTTTATTTAGTGACCACCCATGTCAACACATGTCTGACATACTCATAAACCTGACAGCCTGACATTAACGTATTTCATTAACACAGTAACACAATACAGGATGGAAAAATACTGGAAAATTTCTCAGAATTTTGAAGTGAAGCTGGCAAATAGGTCTGCTTATTTACAGAAATATTCTGCTTTAATAACATTTTCAGGCCAGCTTGATCCCACTCCCTGCTGAAAGAACCAAAGCTGAAAAAATATAGCATGACCCAAGCATAATAAACATGTTTCTAGATTGAACTACATCTCTATATAAGCCACTGATTAATACTTAAAGCAATAATTCATCCAAAAATGAAAATTTACCTCACCCCTAGGCCATTTCAAGATGTAATGAGTTGCTTCACTTACCTCACCAGTGGTCCTCTGCGTGAAGGGGTGCCGTGCAGAATAGATTTCAAACGCTGATAAAAACCGCCAACATATCGTCTCTAGGTTACGTATGTAACCGTGGTTCCCTGAGGGAACGAGACACTGCGTCGGAAACGCTAGGGGAATTCCTTCAGCGATACCAAGCCTGAATCATATGTTTAATCAGTCGAACGATGGCGAGACGTCCGCGGCGTGGACGTCATAACCAGAGCTTTAAAAATCACGTGAGGGTTGCCCCGGCCTCTAGCTTCTTAGGAGTTACGTCAAGCGCTAGTAGGGTATGGGCGGAGTAGGGCCTTGCGACGCACGTCTCGTTCCCTCGGGGAACCATGGTTACATACATAACCTGGGACGTTCCCCTTCGGGAACTCGAGCTGCGTCGGAAACGCTAGGGGAACGCGAATGCCCATGCCGCCAGACTTCTAAGTCCCCCCTGTTGTGAAAGTGCACGGCTATGGCAAGAGAACAAAAGAGCCCGGAGTGGCTAAAGTAGGCGGGGCTCGCCATCCCGAAGGCCAACTTCTGGAGGAGTGAATCTTGACCCCCAAAGGAGAGGGGAGATCAGAGGACTCGAGGCTATGGAATAGCATCCTGATCCACCACTTAGCCTAAGCTTCTCTGGCCAGAGGCCTCGGCCTCAGCACACCGTAGAGGAAATGTGTAAGAAGAGGGTGTTTTCCCACTGAATGGCCACCGAGAGGGGGTGTGGTAGGCCGCAATGGCCGCCATGAAGACCTCTAGGGTGGTGTGGATCAACCCTGCGGATAAACAGGCCTGCAGGAGCTCCAGAACTGTACCAAATGGGCAGTTAGCTGGGTCGGGCTGGCGGTCTCCGCAGAAATACAGTTTCCTCATAGAGGGAGCTCTGGATGGAGGATGGTCTCAACAACCTCGGTTGAGAGACCGGAAGTTATGAGTTGTGCCTCCTCAGAGGCCACACCCACAGCTCCTGGCGGGGGCGTGCCCTCCGCCTGTGAGAGATCTCTCCTGACAGGAACCTCCCATGGAGTGCCGTCGAGGAGAGAAATCAGGCCTGAGACCCAACTCCGGCCGGCCAGAACGGGGATACTAGCAACAGACGGACCCCATCCCGCCGTACTTTCTCCAGAACTCCCGGGAGCAGAAAAATCTGAGGAAAGGCGTACAGACGACGCCTCGGCCACGTCTGTACCATGGCCCAGTGGAGCTGGATGAGTCAGAGAGAACCAGAGGGGACAATGCGATATCATATGAGTCGCAACAGGTCACCTGAGCCTGGCCAAACACTCTCCATATCTTCTTCACCACCTCGGGTGCAGCATCCATTCCCCCGGGCCTCGCCCCTGCCTCGCCAGGATATCTGCTTCCCTTCTTAAGGTCGCGAAGCAGACTCCCTGGCTGTGTGATGTAAAGACACACCGTTGCTTTGTTACCAACATCTTTTGACCTCTTAAGTTTGGATAACTCGAACGGGCCAGCATCTCCCTACAATTGCATGCCAATGTCCAGATGGTGACCGCTCCACAGACTGCGGGCAGGGTGGCCACTCATGAACGCACCTCCACCGGTGAGGGATGCATTCGTCGCTAGCATACGCGGCAACAAGGAGCTCCCAGCAATGGGCCCTGAGACAAGAACCAAGGTTTCCTCCACATGTCTAAGGCACGTAGGCACCTCCGCGTGACCTTAAGCATGCGAAGCGGGTTTCCCCTCGGGGAGAACCCCTTGTTCTTGTGCCACCTACTGTAGGGGTCTCATGTACAGCCGGCCAAGAGTTATCACGTTGGACGCAGCTGTCATCAGCCCAAGCAGTCTGGAACTGTTTGACAGTGAGTGACCGGCCTTCTCTTACTCTCGCGACTGAGGTGAGGATCAACTCGATCTGAGTAGGAGACATACATGCCTGCATCGTGGTCGATTCCACACCACGCCCAGATAAGAGGTTCTCTGTACTGGAGAAAGCACACTTTTCCTGGTGTTAAGTCTTAAACACCCAGCTCGTTCGGTGAGCGAGAACAACATCTCGAGGTCGAACCGCCATCCGCTCTGACTGAGCTAATATCAACCAATCGTCGATGTGGTTGAGTCGTGAAAGTGTGGGGTGAGAGTGCAAGGCCTAAGGAAGAACCAGTATTGGTAGGCTTTTGCCCCCAAAAACGAACCTCAGGAACTTCCTGTGATGAGGAAGGATGGAGATATGGAAATATGCATCTTTTAGATCGATCGTGACAAATCAGTCCTCGTACTTGATCTGAGACACGATTTGTTTGAGTGTGAGCATTCTGAACTTGTCGTATGACTGAGCGGTTCAATAGGTACAGATCTAAAATGGGACGCAACCCCCCACCATCCTCCTTCAGAACCCGGAGTCTGCCTCGTGCGGAGGGACCACCTCTATGGCCTCCTTCCTCAAGAGACTGTTCACTTCTTGTTCTAATACCCGAGCCTGCTCGGGACCCACTAGCGTGGGGGTGACCCCGTTGAATCGAGGCGGACGAGAACCGAACTGGATTCCGTAGCCTCTTTCTACAGTACGCAGGACCCATTGAGATACATTTGGCAGTAGCTTCCATGCTGCTAAATAATCTACTATGGGAATCAGTCTCTCGAGACTGATCTCTGGTGTGCCCAGAACGGCTAGTTCGGTTCCTTGAAGCGTCTGCACACTGACAGGGGACTCTGAACTAGCTGCTCTGGGGACCTCCGAAGAGGCCGCGAGCCTCTCAGTGCCGCTACGTTGCCGGGCGGAAACTGAGAGAAGAGCTCGCCGGAGACCGCTGCGCCCTGGAACACGGCAGGGTTGGCAGACTGACCTCCTGAGGGCACTGAGGAGAGATGGGCACCGTGTAATGCGGTGTGAACCTCTCTTCCCCAGAGGGGCTTGCCCTCCGAGGTCCTGAGCCACAGCACCAGGACTCTCATAGCTGAAGTCTCCTATATAAAACGACGGCCCTCAGACCCACGTCGCCTGCTAGGAATACCCTAAACCAAGCCAATGAAGCACACTTGGCAGGGGCTCACACACTGCCAGGTGACCTCCTAAGGGAACCAGTCTCGCGAGACTGGCTTGTGGTGCGCTTAGAGCAGCTAGCTCAGTGCCCTGAAGCAGCGGACTGGCAGAGGACGGCCGTGCTAGCTGCTCTAGATACCTCCGTAGAGGTAGCGAGCCTCTTAGTACCGCTACGTTTCCGGGCGGTAACTGAGAGTGGTGCTCGCGGGAGACTGCTGCGCCCTGTAACTCTGGCAGGGTTTGCAGACTGATCTCCTGAGGGCACTGATGAGAGACGGGCACCGTGTAATGCGGTGTGTACACCGCTCTTCCCCAGAGGGGGCTGGCCCTCAGAAGTCCTGGGCCTTAGGCGTCAGGACATTTACGATGAAGACTATCCAGCGAGAATGACGGTCCGCAGACCCGCCTTCTGCTAGAAGCCTTCGGCCTGGGAGTGCCACTCTGACTCTAAACTCTGCGGAGTACGAGAAGTGAGGCCCCCCAGAATGAGGGGCTGGAACACGGTGGGTTGGGACTGCTTCGCCCAGCAGCCCCTGCAACCGCCTCAACCTCCTCAAAGGAAGAGGTTAACGCGTGCTCTCACTCGAGAAATTTATATCCCCAGAGCCCCTGTATATCTAACTTCTCATAGTTAGATAAATACTTCATTTTATTCCTCAGAATTTAATGCAGTCAAACAACCAGACGAGTAAATACGGTCTAGTGTAGTAAGATTCACATCAAAAACCGAAATGATGTAATATATATGTGCTGCGTGCGAGCCATTCAGTCACATGATCAACATCAATCTCCTTGACAAACAGACGAGCTCTAAATCTAGCAAACACGGGTGAAGATAGGAAGAGCCGTCTCCAACTCGTCTGCTAGATCATGTGCGATCTCCGCGATCTCAGTCGCCGCCGTGCCTTAGCAGAAGCTGGACCGCAATCGCAAGATCACAGGCATGGACACACTCCTCAGAGCGTGCCCGGCAAGAGCGGAGCGTTTAACAGTGGGGAAAAAAACACAATCCGCCCCGACTGCACGAGCTCCGCTCCTTATTAATGCTGCTCATTATAATATAAGGCATAATATTGTTTGCTTGTGTAACTGATGTTTGTGCAACTGGCGAGCTCTTTGACGCCCTCCGTATCAATCTCCTCGGAGAAAGACAGGCGGAGCGTCGAGCCTTCTCACCGGGGGGAAAGAACCGCAGTGTGGGCTTCCGAACCCCGAGAGCGGGCACCGGATCTGGTGATTAGCAGATCCATACGCGAAACCCACGAGAACAGCCGCCGCTCCACCTCGGCGAAAGCGGGCCGGCACCACGAGGAATGCTAGTGAAGGCTCTCTTCTCAAAGAGAGCTCTCTGAGAGCGAAGCAAGGCTGTAACAACTATGCTTCGCTCGCAAGCAAACCACGCACAGGCTGTGTGTGTCCCCACTCGTGATATAACTTTATCTTTGGGCAGGGAGGAACACACAGCCTACAACGTGGCCTGCTCTCGCCCTTGAAATGCTTTGTCCTTGCATGAGCTTAGACATACAGTAGCTGGAGCTTACAGACTTTGGACAGACAACAATAAATAAAACTCACAGAACATAAATCGTGACCGACACACACAGAGAGCTTCGCTGAATGACAGAAAGCTAGCGCCGGCTGCACCTTATGTGCTTTTAAAGCTTCCTGGTCATGACTTCACCCGCCGCGGACGTCTCGCCCATCTTTCGACTGATTACACATATGATTCAGAGCTTGGTATCGCTGAAGGCGTTCCCCTAGCGTTTTCCGACGCAGCTCGAGTTCCCGAAGGGGAACTAAAAGTAATCCACACCACTCCAGCCCATTAGTTAATGTCTTGTGTATTGAAAAGCTGCATGTTTGTAAGAATGAGACACATTAGGGCTTTTTAAAATTTACTGTCCGCTTTTGGCCAAATGAACCTTTCATATTAGGGGGAAATATGCACAGATCAAGGAGTGTTTACAAGCAAAAACTGTCCAAAACAGTTCTAAACAAATTTGAGGGTGGATTTTGATTTGAGTGGACAACAGGGGATGGACTTTTTCATTGGAAGAAGCGTTATTTTTGATTAATGACTCACATTTTGACCAGAAGCAACAAAAACGCCTTAATGATGGATTTGTTTATTACAAACACTCAGCTTTTTACTTCGCAGGATGTAAATCTATGGACTGGAGTTGTGTGGATTACGTGTGGATTATTGTGATGTTTTATTCAGCTCTTTGGACTCTCATCTGACGGCACCCATTCACTGAGAGGATCCATTGATGAGCAAGTGAAATAATGCTAAGTTTTTTCAAATCTGTTCTGATGAAGAAACAAACGCTCCACAGTGCACTTGATGTTTACTTTAGGAAATTTTCATTTCTTTCTGAACCTTCCTTTAGTGACAACAGCACAAGGTCAAATAGCTTTGTTCCCTTTACTTTCCTTTTTCACCTAGTTTTCCGTGTGTGTGTGTTTATTTTTTGGTCATAGGTGTAGAGTTTCCTTCATGTACAGTAGATGTATTCAGAGTCCAGGAGAGAATGGACTACCCCAGAGACACCAACGGCAACATCACAGCTATGGTGCATCCTCATCTACAGGTATTAAATGGACCATCTAGTAAATGCATAGAGAAGTGTGTTTCTTTTGAAAGGAAAGCACATACCCTCAAGCGACGTATAAAAGCATTGCTCTTTATGACAGGGATGCAGGGAGGGGGAAACACATGTAAGAAAATGTGTCCTATGACTCACTTGTTTTCCACAGTATGGTCCTGTTCATTCCCTCTCTTTCTCTTTCTGTGTAGGACTGTGACTGGGAGCCTTTGAACCGGGGTGACCCTATGTTCCTAACGTTTGATGGGAGAACAATCCTTTATGAAGGTGCCAACACAGTGTACCCCACGTTTATTAATGAGGCTGCATATTATGAAAAACAGCAGGCTTTCACAACCACTTTTAGAGAAATACTAGCTGCTAATGCTATCAGAAAAGCATTCAAGTAGTTTTCTCTTAAAAGTCACTATGACACTCAGATAGTTGACATGACATCTTTGTTATTTACTGTACTTTAACTAAATGTCAGCTTCAACATGTTGTCTATTTCTGGAATAACTAATAATGGAGTTTTTATGACCTTTATTTATAAAAAAAAAAAAAAAAAAGGTAAAAAACACGACTATTATTAAAAAGGGAAAAGCCAAAAGTTTAATACAATTTTCTTTAAAGAGACGGTAACAAGTCACATATAAAATATAAATTATATATAACATATATATCTATATATACCATATATAACACTACCACTGAATGAATTCAAATAAGTTGTGTTTTGTACTGAAAATGTAATGAAATCCATGTTATGTAATACATTTTTTTAGATATTTTATACAGTAGGTAGGTCTACCTCTAGTGTATGTCTGCACAGTTCAGATCCTGATGTAGTGTATGTGAAATGCACAAGCTCAGGAACAGTCTTCACTGCCCTCTAGCCTCTGATTTAACACACTGTTGACTCAAATACTGACCTGAAACAGCCTTAAAACAACCACAAAATAACCTCTCAGCACTGTGCTTATACGTCATGCATCATGGGATATTAATCATCTGTCAAAACTCTCTGTATTTTGCTGTTTGTGATGCAAAAGTGTTGTAGTCTAAGTCTTGGAGTTCCTGACTTCATCCTCATTCAGTGGTGCAACCCAAGTATTGCCTTAATTGAACAAATAGAAAATATTTTTTGTCTGATAGAAAGAGTTAAGAGCTCTTACAGTAGGAAGATAAAGTAATATTCAATAGGATTTGGTATACTATATGGTGGACTTTATAGATTGATGGATAAGCTCAGCAGGCACTGAAAAGCTTTGGCAGAACTGATTTTAGAGAAATATGTGTGCTTTTTCCACTGTGATTTTGTTTTGTGATGTATATGGCTTGTGTAAATTGTCGAAAGGCCCATTATTGTGAGTTATTTTTTTAAATAGTGTTATGTTTTAAAATATCATATCTATCTATGCAAGGAATAATATATTCACTTTGTGAACAGATGTTTTTAATTTGTTCCAAATTGAAGAAGAATCTTGATTATTTTTAATACATTTACCAATTATTCCATACAGTTGATTACAGTGTTGTATGATGTCGTTAAGGTCCAGGTGGTATTTAGTATTGCTTGATAATGTTCAGTGTTGTCAAAATGTGGAATATGATGTATTTTAACATAATAGGCATTGTCACAATGTATTTGTTTTACATGAAGTCTTGTCAGTCTTAATGAGATGAATTAATGTGGAGTAAATAATTTCATAATATAAATGTATTATGTAAACCATTTACATAAAGCCACAAGAGATTTCTATTTTGTCTCACACAGATCTTTTCAAAACAAACAATAAAAAAGTTTGTCTTCATTAAATCTACTTTGCACTTTTTAATTCAACAGATCCTCTATTATAAAAATGCTTTACCTAAAAATGAAAATTATATTTATTTACCCACATACATTTTTTTTTATTAGAATTATTTCATCGACATTCTTCAAGATATTAAATTTTTTATTCCACTGAAAAATAATTGTTTACTGAAGGTGATGACGATAACAGAATTTTTAAAATGTGCTTAAAATTGACTTACCTTCAGGCCATTTAAGATGTAGGTGAGTTTGTTTCTTCATTGGAGACGTTAGCATTACATTATTTGCTCACCAGTGGATCCTCTGCAGTGAATGGGTGCCGTCAGAATTAGAGTCTAAACAGCTGATAAAAACATTACAATAATCCACACGACTTCAGTCTATCAGTTAATGTCTTGTGAAGCAAAAAGTGTTGTACATGTAAGAAACTTGTTAAATTTAAACTGTAATTTCTGTCCAAAATCCCAGTCTATAATCCATAATAATGCTTCCACCAGTGTAGAAGTCCATCCCCTGTTGTCCTCTCATATCAAAATCCACCAACATATTTGTTTAGGACTATTTTTGGCTGGTGCTTGATCTGTGCATATTTCTCCCGACTCCGATGAGACGACTTCTTCACTGGAGAAAGTAGTATTATGGATCGAGGATGGTTTAATTGATGGACTGGAGTCATGTAAATTACTTATTTTGTTATGATCAACAGTTTGGACTCGGCACCAGTGGTATAAAGTATTTGAGTAAATGTAATTTGTTACTGTACTTGAGTATCTTTTTGGATACTCCGTAGTTTTACTGAGTATCAAAGGTATTAGCAACATTTACTCTTTACTTCACTACATTTTTGAATGAGTATATGTACTCTTTACTCACTACAAAGTAATGCATTATCATTAACATTTTGCATGGCAGCCAAAAAACCACCTAACTTTTTCTGCGGCAGTTTATTTTTGCTACAAAAGAAGCAATATTTCCATCTACAGGGCATTAAAGGTGCTATATCTTGTGCGTTTTGCCCTTACTCACCGAAACTTGTCAACAAGGCTTCTTTATGAGAATACGAGTGCATTAGCAGGTAGTTGTGAATCACTGGTGTTTTATATACGACATAAGGACATTACTACAGCTAGCGATGAGGCTGAAACCAGCACGTCTAGTGCAAGAAGACTTTGACTTTATAATTTTACTTAAAGCTGCAGTCCGTAAGTTTTGCCTCTTTGTCACCATCTCTGTTTGAAAACCTGTAATTGCAGCTGTTTGTGGAATTATTTTCCTTGCGTTGGTTGTGCGCCGGCACGGTTCCTGCGCAGATGAATCTAATGTTTTGAGGAGAATGTGTGGCAGTCAGTCACCGCACCGGTGTGGATATTGTACTTTGCACTCACAGATTCTAGCCTGCGTCTTGGAATATATGAGCCAAATAAGAATTTTCACCATATATTTTCATCTGAACAAGTAACTAACAAGTCTGCCACGTTTGTTCTGACCAACTGAGGAAAAAAGCATTACAATAAATCGCGCTACCAATGGTGATTTAATCTAAATTAGCTCATATCACATCAAACCGTGCAAATTATTATTATTGTTATACTTTATTCTCAAATTGTTAATGTTAACAACATCAGCATTGCGTGACTATGAGTATAGTATGTGTGTAGATTTCAATTTCTGTACAGTCTAATCTCTAATTGTCATACCACTCGAATTTCATATTAATAAATTCTTTTAACCCAAATAGCAAATTATGCTCCCTTTGAACTGGATTTCTTTAAAATACAAATCTTGTGTAATCCCAGGCTATCTGTAATCAGAAGCAGATTTAAAACTGGAATATAATTTAAATTTCATTCACATGTTTCATAAAGATATAATTCTTTCTGGATTACAATCCACCATCAAAATGATACATTGAATTATTCTAGCTGCTATGAGAAAAGGCTATAAACGATCGGCCACATGCAGGATGCGATAGCCTAGTAGGCGGGACAACTTCTTTATGTTTACAGACGTGATATAATGACGCAGTGCCATGCTCAAATTGCGAAAACCTACCCGTAGCACTCAAATTAGAAAACATTATTATAAGATAAACGTTGTGAATCGGGCTAAAGTAAGGCGATAGTTTTGAACACTGGCTGGTTACGTACTTGCTCAAATATTGATTTCGGATCATTTTTTAAAAATTTACGGACTGCAGCTTTAACATTATTTTATTTATCCGTCATATTGAAGAGAACTTTTAGAATGATATTGGTTTACTTATGCCCTTTTTAAGCACTTGTGCTTCACTGAGACTTTAGTGTCTATAGACGTTTAAGAGGTGTTGTGTTGACATTGATTTATTGGAATTTTGAGGTGTTCAGTTTTATTTTGATTATAGAAAATAAACGTGATTGCTCTCCTCACAAATCAACTCTTTCTTGTTTTTCACTGGCCTTTCTCTTCGATGTTTAGGACTAATGCACTTTGATGTCTACATGGACCAGCACCTGAAGGTGAACTATCCCTTTAAGTACTGTTAAAATCAGGTACTCTTAGACTTATTCTCAAGTCATTTGTGATTGGTTATGGACTTCTAATGGAGTCATTTTAGCTGTAAAATATCTGTACTTTTACTCAAGCATGGTTTCCAGGTAGCCTACTCTTTACACCTCTGGCCAGGCACGTGCACTGCAGGTAGGGCTCAACGGAAAAACTGATTCTTGGGCAACTGTATGGTGTAAAAGATGCAAATTGGAGAGAAAGCCAACTAATCTTTTTTTTAAAGACATTAAAAGGAATTCTACAAAACTAAATACATCAATTATGAGATAAATATACAGTTGCTGTTGCTGTATTAGCAGTCAACTTTTGTCTTATCAAACTTTTGTTAAATATATTAATCTAAAATACTTCCAAAAGTTTGGGTTCAGCAAGAATTTTACAGCAAAATTAATACTTTTATTCAGCAAGGATCATCATTATCAAAAGTGACACTGAAGACATTTATATTGTTACAAAATATTTCTATTTTCAATAAATGCTGTTCTTTTTAACTTTCTATCATCACAGAATCCTAAAAAGTTTCAGCTTCCACAAAAATATTAAGCAGCATAAACTGTTTTCAACACTGATAATAATAAAAAAAGATATGAGAATGATTATGATATATAATAAAAATATATATATATATATATATTATATATATATATATATAGATATATTATATCAATTCCATTACTCTTCTAAAATATATTTGTCTTTACTTAATAAAAAAATACAAAAAACTCAGTGCAGCTAGTCCCTTTGTCGGTCTCAACACTTTATTTGATCTATTACTGATCATTAGTACATTTTGGCAAGCCAAGAATAAGGTCTAGCACTGCTATTATTTGCATAGTTAACTGTTTTAGCTTTGCCAAGGTAATTTGTAAAACTGAAATTAAATTTGTACCGTAGGTAATAATAGCATTTTTATCAATTCAAATGAGATGCAGGGAGCCTTTATGGCTCTGGGTGGTAAATTACAATTTTGCCAGGAAACATGTACCCAGTGGCTTTGTGATTGACTGATTATTGAGGATATCCAGCAGGCGCTCAGCCAGTGGTGTATGCATAAGAAATACATACCTTGTTGATTTTTTTTCTTCACAGATTATATGCAGAAGCAGATTTTTCCTATACTGTGAGTAAGGCATAGGAGGCCAAATCCTATACTCTACCATTTATAGCCTACTATTTATTGAGCATTTGATTTTTGGGGCATTCTCTTGGGTATCATTGCAAATGTTGCTAATTAAGAACCCAACTGGAAGTAAACAAAAAAAAATCAAGCTTTTAAGCTGTTAAAATCAAAGCTGTATGTGGAAGTACTCCAATGTTAATTTATTTATTTCCTGGAGTGTGACATCTCTACATGACAGAAAGAGATTTACAGCATTAAAAAGCATAAAATAAGTCAAAACTTTACTTATTTATGTGTACACAGCATATGGGAGTCTAACTGTTGGAAACAACATGTCAAAATCACTTATTACCTTGAAATTGTACTGCAGTGCAAAATAAGTGTCCTGCAGTGTGACATGCTGTACTCCATCTGAACTATTTTACAAATCTTTCTAATTGTATTATAATTAATTATTGTGCATTCCGGTTCCAAAACCTCAAATGATGAAATATATCATTTTTAACCTAAAAAAAAAACAAAAAAAAAACAAAACAACATATGTATGTCCATGTTCAACTACCCTTCTGCATTTCAGCATGTAAATACCAGAATTAATTACTTCAACAACTTTGACCAGTCAATTTAACATCAACCTATTATGAGAAAAACGTGAACAAGGTGTAATATCAGAGAAATGCCTATAAAGCAAATGTATTATCATAAATTTTTATATACCAAAATGCAGATAAAATGCATTAAAAAATTATGATGCAAACACAAAAACTTCCGCCTACTGTCCGTGATTATTCATCAATACTGTAGTTGGCATGTACTGGCATTTTTAAAAAAAACATATAAAGGCAGCTATATGTTTTGATTGAGATATCTGGAAAATATTTATTTTGCATTAACTTGACATGCACTTTATTTGTTAAATTTGTATATTACACTTATTTGTCCAGAAATACAAATCAGTTTTTACAAATACAGCAAATGCTGTCCAAATAAATAAATACACATTGTCCATGTTCAACTACTCTTCGACATTTCAGCATGTAAAAACCAAAACTAATTATTTGAACAACTTTGTCCAATCTATCGAATACTAATTGACCTTTTATGCAAAAAGGCAAGCGAGGTATAATATGTTGGATTTTAGTGGCCTATAGACATGTTCGGGAGTTCATATGAAACTGCCTTTTTTACATTTCAAATAAAAGAGGTGAGTGTGTGTGGTGTGTCGTTTGTGTTTGTCGTGTGGGTGTGATGTGTGTTGGTGTGTGTGTGGTGTTGGGCAACAGAGAGTGACTATGTAGAATTACATATTAATGAAGTTTTTAAGTCCCAAGTAATTCCTCTCTTTCCGCAACCACAGAGAGTGTCTGTAGGGGATCTATTATTCAGTCAAATTAATGAAACGAAAGTGCAAGGATCAGGTAGCCTGAGACACAACATCGTGTGTTCTTGTTTAATAAATGTCCCCTGAATCCTTATTGATGAGAGGTGAAATAGGGTCTCCGAGAGGCCTGTTATAAGTCCGATTCTCATCTCGGCTTTTACACATCCTCTGCGCCTCTGATTCACAATCTTTTTTAAAGTGCACACA
Organism: Sinocyclocheilus anophthalmus; assembly: GCA_018155175.1. Classification (NCBI taxonomy): domain Eukaryota; kingdom Metazoa; phylum Chordata; class Actinopteri; order Cypriniformes; family Cyprinidae; genus Sinocyclocheilus; species Sinocyclocheilus anophthalmus. The sequence continues at coordinate 65,006 of JADLZN010001231.1, forward strand.
GTCCGGTTATTGTCGCTCCCCATCCCCGCTTTCATCAGTATCTCCCTCTCCTGTTTGATTGAGACAGTCTTACAGTTTTCCGTGAATATCCTCCGCCACATAGTCTACAACCCCCACCCCTCACACACCGACAGCACAATGCAATTATTGAACCGTGGCAGTACCAAGGCCTCATCCTTTAGATTTCATTTGGAGAAAACCAAGGCAAGTTCCCAACGGTCCAACTTTGATTAATTTAGGGTTGGAAGATTCACTTTTCAAAGCCCAGTGGAGCTCCTCTTTTGAATTATGGATGCAAACAGGAGGAACTTGTCAACAAATGATAATAACGTTGGACTAATTCCTGCTGCAGATGATCGGAAAAAATAGCTATAAAGCGAATGTATTACTATTCATTTTGATGTAACTGTTGTGTCTGTTGGCTATGTTTTGCCTGACTGGAACAACTATAAAACTGAAAAGATCAATCTCAGCTTACAAAGTTGCAGTTTTTTTGTGGTAAAATGCAGATAGTGCATTAAAATGTATGATGCAAACAGAAAAAACGTCTGCCCACTGCCTGAGATTATTCATTAACACTCTCATAACTTTCATAGGTATGTAGTGTGTCCTGGCATTTAAAACAGAATAAAATAAAAATAAAAATGTTAATTAAGCTAAGGACCTCCAAATATGATGGCAAGGCCTTCCTATAATACAAAGGCCGCTATCTGTTTTCAAAAGTAAATAATTGGCTTTCATATTATAATTGTACTAAAACTAAAATACATGATTAAAACGTCTTAGTTTGAATTTATTTGATGCTGCATCTTATTTTTCTACCTAATAGGTTAATACTGTATGTATAAACATGAAAATAAACATTTTCAATTTAATTCAAATTTATTTGTATTTCATTCAAATTCATTTGTTTAGCCATTTTTTGCACTTTTTCAATACATGGTGATAGGAGGAAAACTGCCCACAAGCTGTATTATAGTAAGTGAATGACATTAGCTTTATATAGTGAATATAATGTAACAGCTAAAAACACTTGAAATTACATGAAAGTGAAGACAAAGTGAAACTGGACCATTTTGCATTCAGAAAGCACATTATAAGCAAACTGCTAAGATCTTAGATGGTCTAAGTTCATCTGGAGTGTTAACATACAACTCAACATTCCTGAATCTAATAAAGTATCATCTAGAATATTAATGCTTCCCTGGCTCAGAATATCCTGAAGTTAAGGCATTCCATTTGATCTGTGCTTTGCCTAATTTACGTCCCAGCCAAGGAAAAAAAAACAGAAAAAACATTCTAATCCAGGTCACTCAAGCTGTATATGCCCAAGTCTTACATTACAAAGATTCATTGCCAAGCATTACTGTCCTCACAGCTCTCGCTCAGTTAAGCTTGCATTACTTAATACTGTTCACTCAAGAGAGACACCTTCAGAGAAATCTGCAAATGAAACGATAGATGAATCAGAGCTAAGCCTCTCTCTCCAGTTCCTCCTGCTCTTTAAATGAAGCTGCGTTACAACTGCAGTTCGGTGAACACATTGATTTTACACAGTGGAGGGGATGGGCGAAGGGGTGGAAAAAAAGATTATTTAATGATTAATTAGGCAAAGACGCAGACTAATGAAAGCAAGGCAAAAAATATAAAAAATACCCAATGTGCAGATTGAAGGGATAGTTCACTCAAAAATGAAACTCTCATGTCGTTTTAACCGTATGACTTATTTTCTTCTGTGGAACACAAAAGAAGAATGTGAAGAATGTTTCAACTGCTTTGTTCATACAATAAAATCAGTGGGGTCCAAAACAACACTAAGACATTTTACAAAATATCTTCTCTTGTATTCCACAGAGGAAGAAAGTTTAGAAGACATGAAGGTGACTTTTGTGATGATTCTGTGATGACTTTTTTGATTTTCAGATGAACTATCCTAAGTATGCCCCTCAGAGTGTGTGTTGCTCCCGGTGTCAGACATTCTACATGAGCTGTGTGAAGTACAGAATCATGTCAGGGTGGTGTTGTACCTGTATCTGGGTCACATTGGTGCTCACAGGGGTCCAAGAGACGGCGGCCACACAGATCATTGACCCAGGGGCCACTGGTATTCTGCTGGTAGTACAGCAGCACCTGGGCTGGGTTCAGCCAATCAGATGCGTCCAACTGGCTGCCCTGAAGCAGAACAAATCTGGAGCCTGAAAGAAAAGAATCAGAGAGGACATCTGTCAAAAGTTACATCAAGTAAATTAGTGAACTCTATTAATGAACTCCGAAATGACCACAGTAACACAAACAGCCAATTTTTGTTGGTGTTCAGAATATGAACCATAAACTGGAAGCTACAAATAGACTCTGTATGTAACTGTGGTACAGACATGTTTAGATTTATTCACTGATTGGCTAAGAGACTGTTTCAACAGGTTTTCATCTTTTTGTGTGTTTTAAGTGAGTCACTGATTCATTTATTCAACTGATTCGTTAACCAAAACCACTCTAATTGTTCGCTATAAGATTTGTGTGTCAAATTAACAGTACTTAGAGACTCAAGAAAGAGTGTTTAAGCAGCATGATTGCTTTTCCCCAACAACTGTTATGCATAAAAATTGTTTTGGACTTTTTAAAGCTAAGCAAAATCCTTATAGCTGAAATTGTATGCATTATACACATTTTTCAATGTTTTATACTTCATGCACAGCTGTGGATAAGATACAACGGTGCAGATAAAACATCTGAACTGAAAGTGTGATGTATTCTGAATTACCCCTCTGAATATTTCAAAACCATGAAAGCCAATGGAATGTATTCTGCAAAAATCACGTTTTATCAGATCTGCTTTGACATCAAGTTTTACCCTGTAATACTGTTAGACAGTTATAGACACATCTTAAATCTGATCTTTCCAATTCAAAAGGCAAACTGTGAATCCTTCAAGTCTCCTCTTTTCAGATGTCTTCCACTTAGACATCTATGTGAATGTTAATCTACCCTAAAGCCCCAGACCCCATAGAAAAGAGCTCTGCATGAAAGACAAAATGACAGATGAGCAAAGCCAGTCACAATCCATCATATCGCCCAAACTCTAGAGCTGACGGCTGAAATGCCAATGAGCTGAAAGAAAGAGAGAGGAATAGCAAGAGAAAAGAGGGTAAGAGAGAGAGAGAGTGGCCTGTAGTCTTGGACTGCAGGTGCAACATTAAAATTCAATAACAAGCTCATTCAACACAAATGCAACTTAAGTCCAAAGCACAAACAGAGGACCCTTGGGGAAAGCGGCTAGTTGTTGTTTACAGATGGACATACATGTGTGTGTCTGGGAGTGCAGTTCTAGGGAGTAACTAACTAAAAGTAGCACTACTAACTTAACTACATTTTTCATAGCGTGACAACAGCTCAGTTGTTTTCAAAATAATGTTGCTTTTTCCAGTCACTAACTACTTTTTTCCAACAAGGAAAGGGCGTCTGGCAGAGCGTTAGGACCCATAAGCAGTGAAGCGTGATGTCAGACATAACAAGCACATATTCTTAACCACTCCTATCCAACCATGAATCTGCTATGAGCAAGAGGTGGAATGGAGGTGCACCACAATAAAACCCCACCCTTTATTCAATATTCCGTTTCACTTGGGTCAAGGCTAGAAGGGATACATATGGCGCCACTGGGCATGCGCACAAAAATACAGTGTAATTTTTGTCACACTGTACAACAATAATTAATATTTTTTTGCATTATTGGGGTTAAAAACAAGGGGGGGTAGGTTTTATGGTTGGGGTAGGTTAGCGTTAACAAAAAAAAACAATCTAATAGTAGAACATTACATTTCATTGTTAGTTGTCCGTCGGAGCAAGTTTTTTGTTATAGGAGTATTTTGTTACTTTGTACTTTTACATGTTTTGACACCAGTACTTTTATTTGTATTTGAGTATTATTTCAGCAATGTAACAGCACTTGTATTTAAGTACAAATTTTCAGTACTCTTTCCACCACTGACAAGTAGCAGTGTAGCTTGACAAAATGCTACATCACAGTTTTCTCATCTCACACACACAGCCAAGCAGGCTAAGGAAATAATCAATCAATAGTCTTTTCTCTCATTCAAACTCTCAGTTGAATCAGTCTGTTCAGATTCAGTGATTCATGTACTAATGGTTCATGTACTAATAATGATTCATTTTCGATTCGAGTCCCTGTGCAGTCACTTGTGCAAGAATTTTTTTTTATTTAAACTCTAGTTTTAGTTCAAATGTTTTTATGTTTTGTTAGGTTGTTTCTAATTTTATTTTACCTAAAAATATGAATTGTAGGTTTAAAGGTTGCTTTTTACATCTCAGCACAGTGTGTGCCGCATTCTGTTTGGATAAGAAAAATTATTTAGTTTTATTAAAAAGATAGATACACTATTGTTAAAATACATTCATTTTAAAAAGACAGATCATTTTAATAATAAAAAAAAGATTCTGAAAGCTTCTTACACTGCTTAAAGGAGTTCCCATATTAATTTAACGTCGACTAACTTGACTAATAGTCCCACTAATAGAGGACATGTTTAACATCATTAACAATGTCTCCACAATGGTTTAAATATATATTTCATTATTTTAACAATTCTTATTTGATACAATCATTTATAACATAATTTTTTTTTAAATATCAGATCAACTTAATGCAGAATTGACTTTGTGTTGATGATCGCAATCACGTCAATGATCAGACAAATTTCCAAGTGCATAATGAAACGCGGATGTGTAGGAAAGTGCTGCGGTGAGTTTTTGTGTCATTCTAATGGTTTAGAGAGAAATAAAACCAAATGTGCTTTTTACTCCGGTGCCCCGTTGCACCCTATAATTTAATATTTTTATATCTACAAATATATTGCCTCCTTCAATATATTTTTTTATAGTAACTTGTAGTGAAAGTGGGGCTTTCATAATAACTTGCCTATCATTTCAAGTTAGCTGACATGCTAAAGCTAACTGCAACACCAAATGAGTCCAAATGTTTGTCTGAAAATCTTCTGTGCCAAAATTAAAAATAAACGTTAGTCTTTCATTTGAGACTCTTAAAAAATTAATTCACTAGATGGCCAAGTACATAGTGTAGTGCAAGTACATGGTGTATAGCCTAGTACATGATTTGAAACACAACTAGAGACTAATGCATTTGCTTCTGATTGTTCTTTGATGCCTTCAACACACATCTGTTTGGCTTTTCACTAGAGACAGAGCAAGAGTCGGCATGACATTTGCTTTAATACAGTAGAAATCGTGAGGGGTAGACGGGGGGCCGAGGACCCCCGCTGCTCAGGGGCCAGACGGGAAGCAGAGGAGGTGATGAGATTACCGTCTGCAATGAGGTGCTCTGGAACGTGGAGTATGACTCTGACGTTGAGGCTACAGGAGAGGTGAGACGCGCAGACCAGGCCGATCACACAGCTCACCACGCTGATCAAAGTCAGGGTGGTCTTGTTGATAGGGCTCCGTGGGGAACCTAGGGAGAAGAGAGAGAGAAAGCAATAAAAGAGCGATGCTACAAGATTGGAAAGTTCACATTTTTATGTGTAACTCGGAAAGGCACAAGGGAGGCAGTTAAAAAACTGTCCACATCAGTATTGGTGGTCCATGAAAGGAGCACTGGATCAAACCAGCCAGCCAAACTCTTGGAGCAGTAGCAGCTTTGGCATAAATAGAGCAGCGGAGAGACAACGCTTTACCTTTTGAAGTCTGCTGCTTTTATGCTAAATACTTCAAATGGCAAAATATGAAAAAGAGCTGTTTTTAACCACGTTTTTGTAATACAGCCAAACTGGTTTGGTGTAGTGCTGCCCTGTACATCTGTTACATGTAAAATAAAGGCACAAGACACTGCACTATAACAACACACAAGATGACATAAACACACCCATTCACAATGTATGAGGACACAATACTGATGATCAGATATTGTCATCTACAGTAGCTCATTAAATTAAATTAAATTAAATTAACTGTTCCCTCCTGGTGGAATGACCTGCCCAACTCAATCCGAGCAGCTCTCGAATCGGCTAAAAACACATCTCTTCCATCTTTGTTTGACCATTTAATTCTAGCACTCTCTATTCTAATTCTATTCTTAAAAAAAAACACTTGTCCAGTTTGACTTGCAAATGTTTATTTAAAAAAAAAAAAAAAAACTAACACTAGCTTTCTAATATTTTTGTATTCTATCTGTTTTCTTTTAAGTTATTATACAATTAACAAAAGAAAAAAAGCCTCTAAAACTAGCTTGCTCTATTAGTTTTATAGATGTTTTCTTTTAGGTATGAGATATTTTAAAAAAACTCTTGTTACGTGTACTGCGTTAGGCTTACTGAGACTTGTCATAGCACTTGCATTTTATTGCTCTTTTGTTGGTTTTGTTTGCTTCTGTTGTCCTCATTTGTAAGTCGCGTTGGTTAAGTGTCTGTTAAATGACTAAATGTAAATGTATTAACACAAGTGACGTTTAAAACTCTGTTATTAATAACATCTCAGGATAAACATGGACAATAGCATGCAGCAACTGGAAACAGCAATTACATACATATGAAAGGAAATCAGATGATACATACAGTACAGGTGCATCTCAATAAATTAGAAATGTTGTGGAAAGTTCATTTATTTCAGTAATTCAACTTTGTGAAACTCATGTATTAAATAAATTTGATGCACACAGACTGAAGTAGTTTAAGGTCTTTGGTTCTTTTAATTGTGAGGATTTGGCTCACATTTAACAAAAACCCAAAAAAAAATCTCAACAAATTAGAATATGGTGACATGCCAAATCAGCTAATCAACTCAAAACACCTGTAAAGGTTTCCTGAGCCTTCAAAATAGTGTCTCAGTTTGGTTCACTATTCTACACAATCATGGGGAAGACTGCTGATCTGACAGTTTGTCCAGAAGACAATCATTGACACCCATCACAAGGAGGGTAAGCCACAAACATTCAGTGCCAAAGAAGCTGGCTGTTCACAGAAAGCTGTATCCAAGCATGTTAACAGAAAAGTTGAGTGGAAGGAAAAAGTGTGGAAGGAAAAAGATGCACAACCAACTGAGAGAACCGCAACCTTATGAGGATTGTCAAGAAAAATGATTCAAGATTTGAGTGAACTTCGCAAGGAATGGACTGAGGCTGAGGTCAAGACATCAAGAGCCACCACACAAACGTGTCAAGGAATTTGGCTACAGCTGTCATATTCCTCTTGTTAAGCCACTACTGAACCACAGACAACATCAGAGGCAACTTACCTGGGCAAAGGAGAAGAAGAACTGGACTGTTGCCCAGTGGTCCAAAGTCCTTTTCAGATGAGAGCAAGTTTTGTATTCATTTGGAAACCAAGGTCCTAGAGTCGAGGAAGGGTAGAGAAGCCCATAGCCCAAGTTGCTTGAAGTCCAAAGTTAAGTTTCCACAGTCTGTGATGATTGGGGGTGCAATGTCATCTGCTGGTGTTGGTCCATTGTGTTTTTTTTTTAAACCAACGTCACTGCACCCGTTTACTAATAAATTTTGGAGCACTTCATGCTTTTTTCTGCTGACCAGCTTTTTGAAGATGCATATTTCATTTTCTAGCAGGATTTGGCATCTGCCCACACTGTCAAAAGCACCAAGAGTTGGTTAAATGACTATGGTGTTGGGGTGCTTGACTGGCCAGCAAACTCACAGACCTGAACCCCATAGAGAATCTATGGGGTATTGTCAAGAGGAAAATGAGAAGAAACAAGAGACCAAAAATGCAGATGAGCTGAAGGCCACGGTCAAAGAAACCTGGGCTTCCATACCACCTCAGCAGTGCCACAAACTGATCACCTCCATGCCACGCCGAAGTGAGGCAGTAATTAAAGCAAAAGAAGCCCCTACCAAGTATTGAGACATGTACAGTAAATGAACATACTTTCCAAAAGGCCAACAATTCACTAAAAATGTTTTTTTTATTGGTCTTATGAAATATTCTAATTTGTTGAGATGGGGTGGGTTTTTGTTAAATGTAAGCCAAAATCATCACAATTAAAAGAACCAAAGATTTAAACTACTTCAGTCTGTGTGCATTGAATTTATTTATTTAATACACGAGTTTCACAATGTGAGTTGAATTACTGAAAGAAATGAATTTTGCCACGAAATTCTAATTTATTGAGATGCACCTGTATATGATGACAAAAGTCTAAATACAACTGACAAAAACATATTTAAACTGATTATATGCAACATATGAAAAAGGAGTCACAAAGGAGTTACAAATGACATCCGTGTAGATGCTTAGCATTGCAGCATGCCAACTACAAAAGGAAGAACCCTGTTTTGTGATATTAAAGCTTAGATACTTAAGATAACATCATCTTAGATATGGATGTTAACTGAAACCAGAAGGTTGACTTTTGAAGAAATGAAGACGCATGATCAAAAGAAAATGGAAAGCATTGATTCACACATTTGCATGCATCTGCCAGAAATATATACAAATGCCTACAAAAGACTGTGGGCAGATCTTGAAATCTAAAAACTGTTTTATGCGTCTCATGTTATTGAGTATTCATCAGTCATGTATTGATTTATACTATAGGAAGTGGTGCTTTCACATTTTGTCAGTTTGACTTAGGTGAAACATATTGGACTTGGTCTTCTACTGAGGACCACATTTTCAAGGATTAATTACAGCAAAACTATTTTAAAATTATTCATTTTAGATAAGAATATAATTTGGCTTTTTGTCCCCTGGCCTCCATCCCTTCTGTAAGTATTACCAGATAGCTCCAATTTTTCAACTATGAAGAGATAAATGCCAGTATTTAGTATTTAGGTAGGGGTTAGATAGCAATATAGCACTTAAACGAATATTTACTTTTATTTTAAATTATACCTACTATATTATATATTATAATATAGAGATTTATAAGAATATTTTCTAATAAAAATAATTGCCACAGCAATTACAGATTACTATACCTTCACTTCACTCAAATAAGACAGTTATTAACACAGTTATTAACAAATAACACATTTTTTTTTTTTTTTTACAGAAACGTATGCAAACATGTCTATCATAATCAACAAACTGCTTCACCCAATCAAAAGTTTCCCGCAGCCATCTAGGGAAAAAATGCGACAAGCCATGTCTATTATTAACTTAAGTCCAATTAAAGGTGTTGTTGCTACAGCTGATTTGTAGTGTTTTTGACAAGTACAGGGTTTAAGCATTTGTTAATTAGAGGGAGAAAGTATTAAAGCAAAGTGATTGTCTGTTAGTTGCCTTTCAAGTGGCAGCTCCTCAAGAGTTTAGGGAGCTTTGCATTCAGTCTGGACTCTTCAGAACACAATGCAGCACTCCTCAGGGGACAATACAAAGTTTTAGACAGACTCTAGCCATTAGTGTCTGACAGTACTGTCCAGCCGGTTTGTCACACGCTCTCTTAGCGCTTAACATACACACATTTACCGTGCTTAATGTTGAATAGTGGTCTACAGACGAAGCTGCAAAGCTTAAGGTGCTTAAATACTTGTAAGCTTGCATTTAGTCATCATTCATTTCAGAGAAGGTCCATGGAGTCTAAAAAGAGGCTCTGAAGAATTCTCTTAGAAAAATCACAAATTGCTCAGGTTACCGCAGGTCCAATTGGAGGACAGTAAAAAAAAAAAGAATAAAAAAAAGTTAAGCACTTATGCTTTCCTGTAAGTTGTTTTAACACAGTGTTCAACTGCAATAGCAAATCAATGGCAAATCTCACACGTAACGACATGCCTCAATCGGTGAGATAGTTGTAAGGCAAGCCGCTTCACAACTAACACTTTGCTCGGTTTCTGAACAAAGTGTGACATGAACACCAAATGGCCACAATCAGGTGGTGCAGGTTGAAACCATGCGATGGTGTGGAAGTCCTCCTTACCCCCGGAGCCCCACGCGGTGTTGACGTTACCATTTCTCATACCTCGACTGCGACGGCGGCTGCGGTTTGGGTCGGTGTAGAAGGTCAGCTGCGGCTCACTGTCCGCCTCTGTCCCAGAGTCCCCGTCCGGGTTCAGGAAAGTTGAACCCGCTGTAGAATTCACACAAAAACCAACCATCAACTAATTCATCAAACCAAACAGAAAATGTGTAGGCCCAGTGTAAAATTTTTAGACAAACCTTTCAAGTTATTCTGCATGTAAAATAACCTTAAACAATGTAGACAGAAAGTATGCTGATCTCAAAAAGAAAAACCATCAACATTAATTATTGACTGACTATCCAATTAAATATTAGACTATTTCAAAGTCAGTTTAAAAGACATAAAAGACATACAAGAACATTTCCAAACACAATGTCATTCTGAGGTTTTGAAATTAAACAAATGTGACAGCATGACAATATATTTGTGTGTGTGTGTGTGTAATTGTCAATCCCTTTGTTTACTTTACACATTATTGATCAATACAGCAAGTAATTATAAAGAGCTACAAACCACAAACAACAGATTCATTAGAAATATCAAATTGGAAAGCAATTTAATTCTTATAATGAGGGAAAATCTTACAGATAATGCAGCAAAACCACAGCAAAAATGTGTGCTATTTAAGTTAGAATTGTTAAGGCACTATACACTATTGTTCAAAATTGAAAATTTGGGGACAGTAAGAAGTTTATTTTCCCCCAAAGAAGTCACTTATGCTCACCAATATGTTTTTAATTTATTTATTAATTTTATTATTATTTTGGATTAAAAACACACTTTTAAAAGTCCTTGCTAAATAAAATTAGTACTTTCTTGAAAGAAAAAAAAAATCTGACACCAAATTTTGAACAGTAGTGCATGTAAAGAAATGTTAGATATCAATCAAAATGTGTTTATATACAAAAATGTGAGTGAAATGATGCAATGAATGACATACAATGATAAATCAAAATACAACAGGGGAAAATATTTACATATTATAAATATAATACTGTTTTGACACAAAACGCTTATACTATCATAAGGTTTACAAAGCACTAAAATAAAAGATATATACAACACATTAGAAACTGCATAATTGCAAACATACGTCACACATAGCACACACCAGTGTGACATACAGAGAATAAACCACAGTAATTGTCGTTCTGTGAGATGCGCTTCTCCTCTCAGAAGAGTATTGGGTAAATATAAGTAATGAACAGGAGGTAAGGAGTGTGACTGAGATAAGAGATGCATGCTTCCTTGGGCTCTTTTTTTGCCGTGCACAAAAGACACAATTTACGCATCAGAGCTAAACAAACGCTTTCATTATGCAGCGCGTGAGGAAGAGATGCATGAGCGCACTGACCCGTGGATTAGACTGACTCGCGATGATGAGAAATAATGTTTAAGTTACTCCGTATTCACACAACAGTGTGGCTATCCATTAAAAACATCTTCTCTGGTGCAGAAGAGAATCAAACAATTATCATTTATAGATGAGCCATCCGTATGGAATGAACCAAACGATGCTTTTTTTTTTTTACAATATCATTTCATACCGCCATAAGCGACACATAAAATATTCAAAGCTGTGATGCAAACAAGACACAGGCAGGTCACAAAAACAGCAGAAGTTGTTTGGCCCTACAATTAAATCACAAGTCTTAAAAGAGCACAGCTCTGAAAGTAATTATTATTATTTTAGCACATCACCGCATTACAGTGATATTGAATAACAAATCAAATTATTCATAAATGAAAGTGTAAAGATGGATGAAAAAAGTAACAAAAACTATGTGAAAAGCCACTTGTCCTCAAAATGTCTTCTCAAAACATCTACGCTGTCAAAATGATTTGATGACAGTAAACATTTTGGAAAGGTTCACTAGGAATGACTAATTATGGGGTTTATTTGTATGCGCTGTCTGCATTGTTTCTGCAACCCTATTTAGAAAAAGAATTATGAAAATTATGCTTATATAACTGAATGTGTTTTTTTTTTTTAATGGATAACTGTTACCATGACCAAAATAAGAGACGTGTTTGCCTTAAAGGAGCATACATTGGTGGTCACCAAGCGATAAAAATACAGTAAAAACAACAATATTATTAAATATTTTACAGTAGAAAAATAATGTTTCTATTTACTACATTTTAAATGTTATTTATGGACTATGTGGAAAAGCTGAAATTGTCAGCAGGTATTACTCCAGTCTTCACGGTCATATGATCCTCCAGAATCATTCTAATAGGCTGATTTATTGTTACAATAACATCTATAATGTTGAAAATAATGTAGTAATGCTGTTTAATGTGGAAACAGTTGTAATCCTTTTCAAGCTTCTTTGATAATTAAGTTCACAGAACCAAATTTAGTGAAATAGAAATCTTTTTAACATAATCTCTTTACTGGCACTTTTGACCACGTTAAGCTGCTTTGCTGAATAAAAACTTCTTCTTGCTTTTTTTTGTTGATTTTACTATCTTTTTTTAACCCCAAAACTTTTAAAAAGTAGAGGTTCATTGATTCCACAAAAAATCTAAAGCAGCACAACTGTTTTCAATCTTCATTATTCCGAAATTTGACTGCCAAATGTACATATATTTATATTTAAATGCATTTAGTGCCTGGTTAAACTGAAAGCTGGATTAATAGACTGCAGGCTTTTGTGCATGCAACAGTTTAGTGAATTCGACCCTTTTGTTTCAAAATGCCTTAAGAGCACAACAGTAAAAATGACTCAACTTGATTATATAATGAAAATCTAACAAAAAGCTGATGAAACACCTGGCATTTAAGACTTCAAACGCTAACAACCATTTCGAAATGATACATGCTGGCACGCCAATGCCTCTTTTTGTCTTCGTAACAAATGAGAACAAAAGAAGCACCTTCAAAGGAATTAGCTGTAAACCTCACAGAGCAGGTGAGGATTGTGCGCTAGCCTCCACAATTAGGCAGGGGCCAAAGGTGCAAAGCTCCGTGGAGGGGAATAAAAGATGAGCTTGTTTAAATATTCAGCACTGAGCACCAACAGCTTCTCGGCATGCAGTACAGGTGCACATGCCTCCTACAACAAAAAAGTTACTTTGTATAGCCAATCAGGGTGGTAGAACTCAATCATTTGCAAGGTCTTGGAATCACAGTGTCACCAGAATGATCTCGAAACGAGGAAAGGTGAAGTATGAACACCTATGCCGATACCGTTGACCTGGAGAAACGTCAAATGCCGAGAGCAACAGTTTTAATTTGTCTAATGAAAAATGAGGGGTATAAATAGATGAGGTGACAGAGGCAGGTGTGACTGAGGAGAAAAAAAAAAAAGAAGTACTTGAGAGAATCTGTGCACTCACACACGCTCTCCTCCGGCGACATGAACGGGTGTCTAAACATAGCCTTTAGCAGCTTTCGTGTTCGCAGATTGCTCTGAGAGCTCACTCATGAACAGTGATACAAGGTTCATTAGAGAAAAGACAGACAAGAGGAACCTTCTCAAAGGGAACAGACATTTTGTCATAAATCAGAGAAATAGTAAAAATTAAATAATACAAGCAATATGAATATGAAAAGCTATGAAAATCTGGAGTTGCTATTTTGGAGTTGTCAGAAAGAGCTTTAAGAGGCCAGTAACCCAAAGTCAGACTCAAACCCTTATAGAGACAAAATCATGCATGGTGGATTTAGTGGGTTGGCAATACACAATCCGCCTACATAAATAACTATTTAAGAAGATTATTTCTTGGCATTGTTAAAAGAAATCAGCAGTTCCCAGGTATCAATAACTATTATTTAAAGAGCATCTATATACAGACGTAGGCAGTATTTTTTGTGTTGTGTTGACAGATATGCCATTCTTGATTTTTGATATTTTTAATAATCAAGGATGCATTAAATTGATAAAAAAAAATGATTAAAAAAAAGACATTTATAATGTTACAAAAGGTTTCTATTTCAAATAAATGTTGTTCTTTTTGAACACTTCTATTCATTGAAGAATCCTGAAAAAAGGCATCACAGTTTCTACAAAAATATTGGTAAAAATTTTTTCAGGACCCAATTTAGCTATAATTAGTTGCTTATTAGCTGCAGTTTTAATAGATATGGCTGTTTATAGTACGTATTAAAGCACATATAATGCCTTATTCGGCATGAACCGAATTTTAAAGCCCTAACTACACCTATACTTAAAATTAAACAACTAACTTATTAATTATTCATAAGCAGCAAATTAGGCGTTTGTTCAGAGAAAAACGATAGTAATAGTGAATATGTGTTCCCTTCTAAAGTGTACCAAAATTGGAATATACAAACTAAAATATATATATATATTCTATATATATATATATATATATCATATATAGTATATATATATATATAAATTGTAAATTGGGCACAAAATCAGCATGTTAGAAGAGTTTCTGATAAAATTAGCTTGCCATTAAAGGAAATAAATTACATTTTAAAGTATATTAAAAGAGAAACTGTTATTTTGATTTGTAATAATATTTCAAAATGTTACTGTATTTTTGATCGAATAAATGCAGCCTGGGTGAGCATAAAATGTACTGTGCCATGAGTACTTTATTACTGTATGTAGGCTGTGAAAGTGTCCTATAATGAGAGAGAAAAATCTGAGATAAAGTGAGTAGCATTCGACTGATCATGTGATCTCACACACTCTAAGACTAACGGCTTTTATTAGATAGGACTGAAGTCTTCATGGGAGTGCAAACTTTTAAACATTTTTTTTCTATTCATTTCTGTAAAGCTTTTTAATGAGGCAAGAATTCCTGAGTGCACCTTTACATTTTTATATTTATATGCAGTGAATGCACAATCCAAGTGCATTGGGTATTAAAAAAGGCTGGTCTGAAGGTCAGAGAGAGGCCGTATACATCTGCTGGACTGAGGTAATGAAGCATTAAAGCATGAGCAGAGAGTCAAATATTTGCCCAGCTAGGAAATCAGATTCTTGCTCAAGGAAAACACTTCACTGGACATCTGCTAATAGTGCTCAAAGTAAATCTAAGAGAAAGGAATTTGTCTTTTATAGTAGATATCTATAGGCATGTTTCCCTAAAAACCACCACCAACAACCAATATCAAAAGCACACCACAAAAGCATATGAACACCTCATCAAATCATAGTTTTTGGTGGCCTGATCAAACCAGCAATGGGATAGCAAAGAGAGTGGAAGACAAATATTTGTGTGTAGTTATGATTACAGAGATAGACGTGGTTGGAATGAGATCTGTGTGGATGGAAGGGGATGTTCAGCGGGGGTGTAATGGCTCAGATTTCTCACGGTTGGGTCTTTATTATGGTTCTGTGGTCACAGTTTCTGTACAGTTCGATTAATGCCAATAAAAAGAAAAATGAACAAGAAATTAAGACTTTTGTTTAGCAAGAATGCATTAAATTGCAAAAGTGACAGTACAGACATTTATGTTACAAAAATATATATATATTTCAAATAAATGCTGCGTGCTGTGTAAGCTTTGTATTCATCAAAGATTCCTGAAAAATTATCACAGTTTTCACACAAAAAATATATGTTTTAACTGTTTTATTTCTAAATGTTTCTTGAGCACCAAATCGCATTAGAAATGATTTCTGAAGATCATGTGACACTGAGACTGGAGTAATGATGCTAAAAATACAGCTGTGCTTCATTGGAATCAGTACTTTTTAAAATGTATTAAAATAGAATATAGTTATTTTCAATTGTAATACTATATCACAATATTACAGAATTTGGTTTATTGGTGCATTGTTTTTACTGTATTTTTACAGAAATGGTAGTGTAATTGCAGTAAAGATTGCTGCAATTATGTGTAATATAAGTGACTTTAATAGTATATAGGCTAAGTTAGCAGGCTAATCAGCTAGTTTAGTACACTAAAATTAAAGACATGACATAAAACAACAAAACAACAATATACCGAACCGTGGATGGCAAACCGGTTACAGGAACAGTTTCACCCCTGATACCCAGACTCACCGTGCATTTTGCTGGACAGACGCTTGCGCTGGTTGGTGGAGGTGTTGTGTGGGAGGAGCGTGTTTTGCTGGTGGTTGCTGTTGACAGGACTGGTAGCTATGATGTTATCCTTGTACTTGCTCATCAGGGGGGGTGGGGTGGGGGAAACCCCAAGCTTTGTACTATCGTTCCCTGAAGGAAAAAGGTTACAATTAGGGATGAAAAGAGGTAGACAGATGAGTGCCAAATAACAGTCTACCAAGGGCATGTGGAGACACTTTATGTAAACGCGTGTCATTCAGAAGGACAACACTAAGTGGTCTATGTGAAGTATTTTCAGGGTTATGTTACAGTGAAGCAACTAAGAGCCTTCACAGCCCAGCGATTCAGAATATGACATTCCGTCATTCACCATTATGCAATATCGCCATCCCCTGTAGTTTGTATGCCCCTTCATAATGAGTAAATTGCACAACAAAGACAACTGGCACTGCAGGGTTTTTATTGTATTAGGCAAATTACTGTGACAGAATTAAATTGCTCCTCTCCTGCAAAGCTTTTTCGGGGTATTTTTTAATGGGCTACTCTTCAAGGCAAACATCAACATCCTTTCACATCACATTCCAAATTCTGTGTGTCCAATATACACGGACAATCTGGCACAGACTCAGGTCTGGTCATGTGACTTGCCTATATTCTTGACTATAGCAGAGTTTAAATGGGTGCCATGGGTGCCGTGAACCGACAGCCAAATAAGCAGTTTTGCTTAGCAGGAATATATAGCATTATTACTTTGATATTTTTTCTGGGGAAAATGGCTTTAGCTAGCTAAATAAATGAATATGTCATGTTGATTTCCTCTCTGCAGCTGTTTTGATATAGGCTTTATCCAATTTCTGGAGCTCGCATTTAACCCAGGCTTTCTCACTCGCAGCCACATATCGAAAAGGCGAGCTCTGCTGCTGACTCTTGAGATCTCGAGGTGAAATAAATATTTTCATGGCCAGCAATGTGCAAATGATGTGCTTAGCACATGCAATTTAAATCTCACCGGTTCATGGATGTAAAAACAGATTTGGTGTCACGTTGTGCATATGCATCAACCAATACATGACAAAGGGGGGGGGGGGATCTATTTTCTGAAGGGGTTTTTTTTTTGTAGCTATATTTTATATATTAATATTTTAATTAAATGTCGAGGAAAGAACGTAACGGGCGTTGATCATGTGCATTCCACTTTATGCATTCAAGGCCTGGTTGCAAGTTGATTAAGATCTCTGCAAATTAGGACTAAATAAACACGAATTCGGAGTGGGAATTAATTTAGTGAATGATTAAAGATGTATTAAATATTAAGGTTACTGTCTAAGTTTTTGACAATGTTATAGCCCCAAATATTGTTGGGCTGTTAAAAGGGTATGCGCTCAAAAAAATACATTATATAATTTACTCCCCCTTATGTCATTCCAAAGTTGTATGACTTTCTTACTTCCATACAACATAAAAGGAGGCACGTTGCTGGTCTTTGCTGGTTGCTCTTTTACATGCAATTACAACAAATGGACAATGAAGCATGTACATTTAGAAGATGTAAAAGCACCATAAGAATTATTATGAAAGTGGTTTATATGACTTGTGTGATATATTCCAAGTCTTCTGAAGTCATACAATAGCTTTGTGTGAAAAATGCTTTTGAAGCTATGTCAATGATGTAATGAACTCATGACATCCACTCTCTCTTTGGCACGTGCATAAGATATTTTCAATAAATCAGTTGATCCAGTTTACTAAGCCATGAATGCTTGTGTGAATGATTTGTTAAAGCATATAAAGACTTCCTAATGAATTCATTTTTTTTTAAACTAGTGCTGTCAAACGATTCATCGCGATTAATCACATCCCAAATAAAAGTTTTTGTTTACATAATGTGTGCGTACTGTGTAAATGTATTATATATAAATAAACACACACCACAGCATGTGTATATTAAGAAAAGTTTTCCGTTTATAGATAAATATATTTATATATGATATAGGATATAAATGTATACACACCCTCCCAAACATTTTCTAAATACATGTTGTTGCGTGTGTTTTATAATTCATAATAAATATACACAGTACCCCACACATATATTAGTAAACAAAACCTTTATTTTTGGATGTGATGAATCGGCACGATTAATCATGTGACAGCACTATTTGAACACAAATAATATTTTTCAGGGGTTTTGGTTAAAGACAAAAAAAACAAATCCTGAGCCTGAAAACTTTTTCCGGGGGCGGGGTGGGCGGGGCTGGGCGGGGCAGGAACAGGGGGAGGGATGGGGCAAAACATGCCAAAGCATGCAAAGACTGTGGCAACTTTAACATTTGAAAAGATACTATGGCAAAGTTATTGCTTTCCTTATTCAAACTGTTTTTTTTCCTGAATATATGGTTGACCTGAAGAATGAAAGCTTTACACTTGGAAAATTATGAGCTACATCACCACTTATCGACACTAGGGGTGTGACAATAAACTTAGCTCACGAGATGAGACAAAATACAGATATTTGGTTAACTAGAACAAGACAATATTTTAATACTATTTTTAAGAAATTTTCAATGACAAAATATTTGTCTTTTAATTACAAAAAGTAAAAAAATGCAGTTGTATTTTGAAATATTTTAACTAATCTAGGGCTGACTAATGATTATTTTGGTAAACAAAAATCTACTGATTATTTTGACAATTGAGTAATCTGATATTTTAGTAACACAAATAAACCTAAGTGAAAACCAAGCTTTAGTATGACTATTTATATATAAAATAACGATGAGGCAATAATAGTTGGCTCAAATAAAGTATCAAAACCAAGTAATTACATGGTTTTATTGAACAACACTGTTAAAATACATAATGTAATATGCCTACACAGGGCCGGCGTGTGCATATAGGCGAACTAGGGCGGCAAAAAGGACAGAGATTTTAGTTTATCTTTTGAGCATTCTTTGGAATTATTGCACTCACAAGTTATCACCCCTTAGTTATTCTAACTCCAAATTAATTAGCTTCATACATAGTAATGCCGCTCCCGCGCTGTGCCCCACCCGAGCGGCGTCAATATCACATGCAAAACACCCTCATGTAGCCTACTTCCATAAATGTCATCAAAATGAATAAAACTATCCGGACATGAATGACTTTTGCTACTAGTGATGTCTGATGAGTTTTAAAGCCCGACACGCGCTTCTGAAAGGTAAGATTATAGCCTACTGTGAGAGAAAATGTGGGGGAGACAGGTGGATACATCCACGTACATCCAAAAAAAAAAAAAACCGGTTGTGGAGCAAACAGTATTTTTTATTTTTTAGCCAGTTAGGCCTCGGATATTAGCCTTATCATTGTATAACGCTAAGAACAATGTTAATTGTAATTGCGAGGTCCCAGACTAAAGCGGGTTGAAGGATCCGGCAAGGATCAGAGGATGGAGAGGTAAGGGAGCATTCGGCATCATTTTGTGTCCCCACTTTAAGTGATACCAGCTGGCATCAGTTGCTTTTATTAAGAATGACTTATACTCTAAAAACCGGTTTATTTTATTGCAAAAATGTTTGTGTGGGTAGTTTTGTGTAACCAGCTCCTAGGACAGGAGAGTCGCAAAAAACCCAGTGTTTGTAAGAGCGCAGATTATATTGCATTCTATTCAGGTAAGTGTTAGTTCTCAGTGACGCAGACTAGCATTTCTTTGCGTCCAAATTATAGTTGTGTATGTTTTATTTAATCATGAAACAGTTCTTTGCTGTCCAGCATTTTATTTATGAAAAACCAGTCCACCTAAACAAGCGCATCAGTCTTTTGCGGACGATTAAATGTTTCATTTTAATGGTAAAATGCTGTAAACGAGTTTAAAGGTAAGAAAATGTTGTATCCATGGTTTAAAGGTAAAATAGCTGATTAGAACTGTATTTAACTAAAAAGCATTTAGAGAAAGAATAAATAAATAAATTAAATAAATGAAAAACTAAAACGAAACCAACAGCAGTTATTGAACACCTAACTAAAAATAATAATCAAAAGAAATAATTGTTTCTATCAATCTCAGCATGCTTTAAGTTTGCGTCGGCTAGAGGTTGCGTTCAATAACTCTTAAAATTAAAATGTCTTCGGTCGGCACTTGGAAGGTTTCGTTATTCTGCTAAACTTTAATTTACTAAAACTAAAATTAAAACTGAAACTAAACTGTATAAAAACTAAGGATATAAATATGTTCACAAAATAAAAACTAAACTAAAATGAACAAAATTATTTATGAAACCAATAAAAGAAAATTGAAAGCGATATTAAAATAAAAACAAATTTAAAAATGCTAACCTATAATAACCCTGACACGAAAATCTTTCAATGGTGCGTGAGGAGGGGGATCCGCCAAATGAGGTTATCGGAAATCGGAGGTGCTGGACCCTGACCCAGCTTGTTAAAATTACACCCTGACTATGAATAGGGATTTAGGCTGTACGAGCACGGCTTGAAGAGAATTCTATGTCTCTTTTAGTGAAAATGTTCAAACGCTTTCTGTGTCCTGAACAACGTTTGTCGAGCTGCTTACAGGAAATTCTCCCAAATCTTCCCATGGCCACTTCAGGCCTGTACATAGCCTACACTTAATTTGCTTTTGCAGCTATAGCCTACTAGTGGTTATTTTTATTTATTTTTTTATGTTGCAGTAGGAAAAAATATATAATAATCCTAAAAGACGCCAGTGTCTGCTTTATTTTAATGCAGTTGTACCAATAAACAAAATCTCCAGTCTTTCACATGCATCTTAAAGATCGTGTTTAATTGTGAATGTGAAGTGGGGGCTGCACAGTAGGATTTTGCCTAGAACGGCAGTTGAGCTCGCGCCGGCCCTGTGCCTATACATAATATGAACATAACCAACTTAAGTACATTATGTATTATAACAAATACCTGCAGAGGGTGCCAACGGCCTGGTGACGTTTCATGTGATTAAGCAATGTTCAAATCCAATCAATTTTAATATTTGGCCACATGCACACTCAGAAACTTTTATTTTGTACAATAAATGGCATATTTAGAAATATGAACATTGAACTTTAAGCAATTCAAATTCCCAGCATATGTGTATGTAGAGTATGTACAGCCCCTTTCACACATACAGTCTTTACTGGTAAATTACCGGTAAGTTACCATTAAGAGATCATGTGTGAACAGGACCTTTTCAAATATCCCGGTAAATTTGTTCTGGCAATCATATCGTTCTTAAGGAGATGACATGATTACTCTGAGCTGTTTACAAAGCTCCAATGCTTTTTAATGAGTTTTTCTATGTAAATATGCACTAGATAGACATCTTTGAACATTGCGCCTCCCAGCTTTTTCAACGTGTCGTGCTTCTCCATTCATCAGAGCTGCGACTCTGCAATTGGATACTAATATGCGCGTCTCGTGTTTATAAGAGCAAAAAAAATCTGATTGGCTAGTAATGTTAGCTTGGTTGAGAGTGAAAGCTGTGCTCCTCATACCATTGGTAGGCGAACTCATTGACTCGAAAGTGATATCAACAAGTTTTTTTTTAAATGTAGGATTATTTTTTCCTCAGCCAAACGCTGCACGCCAGAGATCCGGCACAGTGCCGGAGAACTTTAAGCCCTGTTTACTCAGCAATGAGACACGCAAAGACATGCATAATTGTACAAAAGATTTATATTTCAAATAAGTGCGTTCTTTTGAACTGTCTATTCATCAAGGAATTCTAAAAAAAGAATAGAATACTTTGAAGGATCATGTGACGCCTGAAGACTTGTATAGTACAGCTGC
The DNA here is from genome assembly GCA_018155175.1 of Sinocyclocheilus anophthalmus. Lineage (NCBI taxonomy): Eukaryota > Metazoa > Chordata > Actinopteri > Cypriniformes > Cyprinidae > Sinocyclocheilus > Sinocyclocheilus anophthalmus. The sequence continues at coordinate 86,738 of JADLZN010001231.1, forward strand.
TGAAAATTCAGCTTTCTTTGAGAAATAAAAGTAAATAATTAAAATAATAATTAATATTCTATACAAATATAAAATATTTATATATATTATAGTTATATATTTCTATACTAAAATAGAACCTTATTGTTTACTAATTATAAAATATTTACAATCTATGCTTACTTTCTTTTTGACCAAATAAAGACTTGGTGAGCAGAAGACTTCTTTCAAAAACTTAAAAAAAATATTAACAATAATAAATTTACCAACTCCAAACTTTCGAACACTAGTGTGTGCCATCTAAGAAATGGTGATCAGTGAATATGAATAAATCACTGGTGAAGATGGAAAGCTCGATTTACTGGGATGAATCAAAATCCCTACTTAAAAGCTTCATTCAATGAAATTTAATTGAAAACAACGGCCTGTGCACATTCACAGATTTGGAACAACATTAGGGTGAGTAAATACATTTTATTTTATTTTAATTTATTTTAGTTTAGTTTAGTGAACTATCCATTTGACTCTGAGTTTTTCAAAGATCTTTACATTCATGCAGTGCAGTGTGCTGTGGGCTCACATACCTGGAGTGAGATCCATGCCAGCTTTGTCATTGCACCCTTGAAGTGAGTCGACGTTTACGTGTCACCGGGGGGGGGGGGGGAAAATGGTGAAAGTACTCCCGCCAATTCATGACCTCCCGCGCTAGTGGTGGCGTAGGTCTGTAATGTCATACTCGTACCCGTCCAAGATCGGAGTCTCACGGATGCTGAGGGTGCCACTCGAATTGTGACCCTGCCCGCGCGAATTTCTCAAACTTTCCCGGGCCTGTCCACCCATCAGCACAGAGGGGATGTAGTGAATCTCATTGGCTGCTTCAGCACTAGCGCTCTTTTGTGGCTGAGGCACACGGCGACGTTTACACCAGCGTCTACGAGTGTACAGGATCAACACCAAGCACAGGATGGACAACAGAAGAGCAATCATACCACCCTACAGAGACAGAGAAAATGGGAGGGAGGACGGAAAATGGAAGAGAGGCAAATTTATAGAGAGAATAATAAGATACTCCACTGCAATTCAAGAGAAACCAGAGGATTGAAGAACCAGATTGAAGAAGAACATTGTGCATTTGCCCAGATTACTCCATCCACAAATAAATACTACTCAAATGATTCCATCCAAAATTATATATGAGGATTCATAATGTGTGTAAATCTGATTCAGGTATAGAGTGCTGCAGGGCTGATTAATTTTTTTAGGCCAAAACCCAGAAATTAGTTCACATTTTCGCACTTCCAATTCCATCGTCCTGTAGTCAATGGGTTTTTTGAATAGTTAAATGCCTGGTTGTTAGGTCTGGGGTTAACACAAGCTCAATATATTTCTTGTTTTATTCTGTGACATAAAATACATCAATAATACCCCCTTTTGTTTTTTAAAGCTTTTACTTGAAAAAGGCAGCTGCTAACAAGTGGCTAAATGGTACTACAGAAGTTGTCAGTGTCAATAAACGTCATCACACTGAACAGGTAAACTCATCTACTCACTAGTCCGCTTTTACAGCCTCATTGTGTTTATAATAATGTTCTTTAAAACTATTCTAACTTTTAGGGAAATTTATTTTTATTTTTTTTGGAAGCATCGTGATTGTGACAATGAAGTCATGCAACCGTGGTGCAGTGGTGTAAAGTATTTGAGAAAATTTATTTAGTTACTGTACTTAAGCATCTTTTTGGCTTCTTTGTAGTTTTACTGAGTATCAAATATATTAGCAACATTTACTCTCTACTTGACTACATTTTTTAATTAATACATAAAGTACGCTTTACTCCACTACATTTGTGATGACTAATGAAATTACTCGTTACATTTCACATGGCACCTAACTTTTTCTACAGCAGTTTATTTCTGCTACAAAAAACATGATATTGCCTATTACAGGAGTCGGCCCTTACTCACTCAAACTTGTCAACAAGGCTACTTTACACATATTAGCAGGTATGTGACTCGCAGGTTTTTCATATATGAGATGAGGACATGGCTGAGACCTTTTTGAAGGATATTGGTTTACTTGATTTTTGTAGGCTTATGTTGGTTTATTGAGCCTATATTCAGTACGAGTAAAATAATTAAGTACTGTTAAAATCAGATACTCTAAGACAGGGCTGTCCAAACTCGGTCCTGGAGGGCCTGTGTCTTTTTCCTTGGCAGTAGTTTAGCTCCAACCATAATAACAAACCTGAAACAGCTAATCAAGCTTTTCTAGGCCATAGAAAACTGCCAGTAGGGGTGTTGAGGCAAGTTGGAGCGAAACTCTGCAGGACACCGGCCCTCCGGGACCGAGTTTGGACAGCCCTGCTCTCAGACTTTACTACAGTGATTGGAATTGGTGGCTTGTAACTTGTAATGGAATCATTTTTGTTGTAATGTATCTGTACTTTTACTCAAGTATGGTTTTCATGTACACTTTACACCTCTGCTTTTAATATTATTTACTAGCCTATAACATTAGTTTCCTTTCAGTCGGTCACTCTCGACGTCACGTCGGATGACCGACGAATTGGGATCTCGCTTGGAGAGACTAATCTACTTTGAGTGTAACTAAACGAGCCAATCGGCATGCGATTATTGCACCCAGCTGCCGCTGATCACAGCGTGAACATAAAAAGGCAGCCGGTGCAACGCATATCAGCTTTTCGCTTCAGAGCCGAGCGATTGTTTCGTTCTGCTCCTGACTACTGCTTCAGAGAAACTCAACGAGTTCAGCACACTCTAGTAAGCTCTGGTGCTGGCGGTACGGCGCTTCAGCGGCGGTGGTTCTTCCTGTGTCGAGTGGGTTGCACACATCAGGCTGCACTATCCCCTGTTTGTGTTGCAGGCGGACATCTCCCCTGTGCACTTCAGCACACTAAAAGAGCAAATTCTAAAAGAGCAAACTCTAAAAGAGCATTCACGGGTGGACATCTTTTTAAAGATGCCTTTCCACCCGTGCTTTTCTGGTGCGATCGTATGGTCATGACGCGGCCTCACAGTATGGGCATTAAACACGCTGAGGTGGCGTTCGCGAATGAGTCATGTTCCCATTGCGGGAGAATGACCGTAGCGGAGTTGTGGACCAGGCTCCGTTTCCAGCAGCCTAGATCTAGGCCTCCCCTTGGCGGCCCGCCGGGTGACGCTACTTCTGGCAGTAGCCGGACTGGTCTTACGGTTACGGTGAGGAATTCCCCTCCGAGGGCTCCTCCTTCCACCGGCACAGCCAGTGGAGCTGCCCAAGGAATGGGCTGGACCCTCTCGTGGGGTACCACTTGTATCCTTCGGTGCTCCCACTGACGATCGGATGTCAATTGCTGCATCGGAGGGTGAGCCAGACCTTTCTGGAGATGATGATCCGGCAGCGCTGCCACCTTCTGGGCGGCCAGCAATGCCGGATATGGATACGGAAATGGTGGCTATGCTTGCTCGGGCCGCCGAGAGGATTGAGCTCGAGTGGAAACCTCCACCGCGTCCCGAACCCTCGAGGCTGGATGATTGCTTTCTCGGGGTGGTTCGCGCTGGTTCTCAGCGTCCCGCCTCTGTGCCTTTCTTCCCGGAAGTGCATGATGAGCTCACTGGGTCGTGGACGGCACCTTTCACTGACAGAAAACCGCCTCAGTGGCTGTCCTCCCTCACCCCATATCACCACCCGGAATACATTCAAGAGCAGGATGGCGGTTCCACTGAAACATTTTTAGAGGCTCCTGGGGCACATGGCAGCTGCAGCGGCAGTCATGCCGCTGGGGCTGCTTCATATGAGACCACTTCAGCACCCAAAAAAAAGGGGTGCAGGAGGCTTCCACAGGACACTGGAAGGGGCAGTATCTGTGGCCCTTTGTTAGGGATCCCAATTAGTCGGTCATCCGACGTGACATCGGGAGTGACCAACTGAAAGGGAACGTCTCGGTTACATATGTAACCCTCGTTCCTGAAGGAGGGAACGGAGATGTCACATCCCGTCGCCACAGCTTCTGTACCACGGCTGAGCGGCCGGGTCACCGGCTCGGCTCCTCAGCGAAAACCTAAATGCGCTGCACCAGCTGCCTAATTATACTCACGCTGTGATCAGCGGCAGCTGGATGCAATAATTGCATGCCAATGTGCATTGGCTCGTTTTGTTACACTCAAAATAGATCTCTCTAAGCAAGATCCCAATTCGTCGGTCATCCGATGTGACGTCTCCGTTCCCTCCTTCAGGGAACGAGGGTTACATATGTAACCGAGACGCTTTTTTACTACTGACAATCGTATTTAGGTTTCAAAATTAATAAAAGATTTTTCATGTTTTTCCATTTCTGCAATAATCTAAAATCCGATAAAATAAGCTTTTGGTTTGGCCTACAAAAATAAGTCAAGATGACTGGCTCACACACCGGAGACATTAAATCTGTAATACTCAAACTGAACACCCAAGTTATGAATTGCAGTATGTTCCTTCCACTGTGCCTCTAAGGAACATGCTATACAAAAAAAAACATTATATTCAAGTATACATTTGAACTGAACTGATGGAAACTGAACTAAATTGAATCCAACTGAACTTATTTAGAATGATCTGAATTAAAGAATAATCACTGATAAAAATGTATTCTGTGGTGAAGTAAATACTAGGGGAAAACAAATGTAATGTCTACATTAAATAATTTAGTTCAAGCAGGAGTTTGCCTGAATTTTGCCTGAAAAAAACGAGTAAATTCTATATCAGTACTCAGTTCAAGCTTGTAGAAATTAAAGTATATTTTACTTGGAATTGTGTATGTTTACAAATATTATTTGAGTAAATATCAAAGGTATGATACTGGTGTGCCCATTATTCACTGGGACATGAATAATTAATAAGGTTTAATTTTTCACTGTTTTTGAGTTGTATTGACACTGTTTTATGAGCATAAAAAAGCATGTTTAAAAGCATGTTTTTTTTCCAGTGCTACGATGTAGAGTAAAGTTTACAAACAATGATTGAGTAAGATGTACTTTAGTACTTTAATATTGCAGAGTAAACTTCAAATGATTGAATAGAAATTACTTAACAAACTCTAACTGGCCAAGTTAAATGTACTTATTCTCTTTGATAATTTTACATAACTTAGTTAAGTAGATTTGACTTAATGCCATGCTTAAATTTACTTAAAAAATATGTGTATGTGCAAAAACATGCAAAAGAAAAATTAAGCAAATTTTACTTTTTTTTTCAGTGATGAATTTCACTCATTTCACATGTAAAAATTCCCTAATATTCTCATGTCAATGTTAGAAATTAGTTGCATGTTAAGTATTAGTATTTCAGCTATGTTTGCTGTACCACAAAAAACTCTTCTTATTTACATCATTTATGCTGAGCCAAAATATGTGTGTGCTTTAGAAAGAACTGGAACTGCAATAAATTGTTAGTTATTGATTACAAATGCTCAGCACTTTCAAAGGTATTACATCAGTTTTCTGGTAGTGCAGATATGTAGATGGACAATTACAGGGGGAAAAAAAATTATTATGATTTCAAAGAGATATGCAATATGGAGTACTAGTTGTCTGTGCATTTTACAAATATGACCACGATTATAACTAATTATGGGGTTATAATTATAACTAATTATAATTAGATGTAAAATAACTAATTAACTAACTATAAACAAGTTCCCCTTTAGTCGCTACAAGACAGTGTGATTATAATCTACATATGCTGCTAAAGACTGCTGGATAAAAACCATACCAAGATTGCGGCCACATACAACACCAGATCCAATAGATAATTAGTTTTGTGTAATTCGATTTCCTTTGGGTCCATCACTTTGAATTAGCCAAACAAGCTAAATGTAACTTCACTGCGGAGAAAATTATGAAAGGCTGCATGTTACAGACGGTTTAAAATTAGACCAGATGGGATATCTCTTTATGAAGGGGAAACTATTAAGACCAAATAAAACATCAGTCTAGCAGCATGAGGAGACCTAATCCAATTAGCCAACGGATACAATGAATGCTATTATGGGTTTGTCACATTATTTAGCAACTTTAAGCAGTATTATATACAGTCGTGGTCAGAATTATTGGCACCCTTGGTAAATATGATCAAAGAAGGCTGTGAAAATAAATCTGCATTGTTAATCATTTTGATATTTTATTTAAAAAATTCACATAAATCTAACCTTTCATTGGAGAATAAGAATTTAAAATAGGGGGAAATATTATGACATAAATGTTTTTCTCTAATACACATTGGACACAATTAACGGCACCCTTTTATTCAATGCTTTTTGAAACCTCCATTTGGCATAATAACAGCTCTGAGCTCCCCTTCAGGAACTCGAGCTGCGTCGAGTCGCTTTGGGAACGCCCTTGCGTGACCGCGTTCTGAAGCACGTGTCAAATCCGTCCAATGGAGCAGCGAGACGTCACGAGCAGGGTGACGTAAGCACCAGAAAGCATAAAGGCACATCCGGCCGGGAGCAAACCAGCTTCTGCTCTTCAGTAGCGCTCTGTGTATGTGTCTGTCTATTTACTGTTGTCTGTCCCCACAAGCACTCATATATATATAAAACAATGAGAAGTCTATGGCGAGCGAACGGCATTACAAACGCTGTGTTCCTCTCTGCCTATGATATCTGGCGGCGGGGGATACACACGTTTTGTGTGTCGTTTGTTTAGGAGCAAGCATGCACGGTCAGTTTTCGAGCAGCTGATTGTCATCACTGTGAGCTCTCGCTGTGTATGCTCCGCTCTCGCCTGGCTGTTTTTGATGAGAGTGGCCAGGCTCGCGATCCCGCTTGCAGCGGTCCCGCTGTTGCCGAGGCAACGCGTAGACTGTTGTCGTGTGGATCGCGGGTGGATTTAGCGGAGGGGTTCCGAGACGGGCTCGTCCTTTTCTCGGGCCTCACCCGCTAGATCCGCGGCTCTCTCTCATCGCCGCGCCCCCCCCCCGTGAGAGAGAAAGAGCAGACGCTTCATCGTATCCCTCCGAGGAGGTGGATTTGATAGTGTCCGAGACTGAGGAGACTGTGGACTCGCCACCACAGTCCCTCGTGTATGAGGTGTGATTCGTTATTATGGGGTGTGTTTTGTGCATTCGCCATATTAAAATATCGTTTGGCCAGCCTAGAACAGGACGCTCGTCCTAAAAATAATTAGACAAGCTTTTTCTGAATCCAGATCACAGCCTTCACAACGGGGCTTTCCGTTTTTCCCCGATCTCCATGCCTAGGTGTCAAGATCGTGGGAGAAACCGTATTTACAGCCCCACAGTCTCTAATTATTCAAGAACATCGTGGGGCTGAATGATAAGGTAGATGGGGCGATGCCAGTGGTGGAGCAGACGCTTTCGAGTTATCTCTCCCCATCCTCAGCATCGTCCGTGAAGGCCCCGAAGCTTTCCACCAGGCCCGTTAGGCTTACATCGGGTCTGGTTGGGAAAGCTTATATGGCGGCAGGTCACCATGTAACACCATGGCGGTGTTACAAGCATACCAGCTGACCTGCTCAGGGGTGGGGCTCCTGAGCAGGAGCAGCCCAAGTCATATAGCTCCTCATATCGCCAGTCTCAAAAACAGAGCTTGCAACCCGCACCCCTCCACAGAAAGATCAGGGGTCGGGGCGATGCTCTCAGTTGGGGTCTTATAGACCGGAAACTGATCTGTGGACCGTTATTTGTCTAAGAAGACCTCGGCGAAATGGTCCTACCATTGTCAGGTCCCTGAGGGCAGCCACCTGGCTAGGAAAGGATAACACCTCAGTATACGTGCCCAATCCTCTTCAGTGCCCTCACGGAGGCTTATTGAAACCCCTGCCACCCTCGGTGCTTCAGGACCCAGTAGGCTCTGGCGAGCAAAATTCCCAGCTGCCACCCGGCAACGGTACGGCACGGGAGAGCTCGCCCCCTCAATTGAAGGTGCTACAGCAGTCGGGTCGGTTGTCCCCTCAGTGCCCTCATGGAGGTTCATTTTTTTTTAATAACCCCTGCCACCACCGCGTCGCTTCAGGGCTCAGTGAGCTCGACGATCGAATCCCCAGCTGCCGCCCAGCAACGGTACGCACGGGAGAGCTTGCCCCCTCAATTGAGGGTGCTACAGCAGTCGGGTCGGTTGTTCCCTCAGTGCCCTCATGGAGGTTCATTGATACCCCTGCCACCTCGGTGCTTCAGGTCTCAGTGAGCTCCGATGAGCGAAATTGCCAGCTGCCGCCCGGCAATGGTACAGCACTGGAGATCTCGCCCCCTCAAGTGAGGGTGCTACTGCAGTCAGGTCGGTCGTTCCCTGCCGTTCATCCGCTTCAGGGCATTGAACTGGCTCCTTTAATAACACCAGAGGCCAGCCTCGAGAGGCTGGTTCCCTTAGTAGATTTTCTGGTAGCGTGGAAACTTCTACCAAATATCTCAAAATGGGTCCTGCAGATTGTAGAGAAAGGTGACAGAATCCAGTTCGGTTCTCGTCCGCCTCGTTTCAACGGGGTCATCCCCACACTAGTGGGCCCCGAGTAGGCTCTGGTAATGGAACAAGAAGTAGATACTCTCTTGAGGAAGGGGGCCATAGAACGTGTTCCTCCTCTCGAGAGAGCGTCCGGGTTCTACAGCCGTTACTTCATCGTTCCGAAGAAGGATGGGGGGGTGCGACCTCGGTGCTTCAGGGCTCAGTGAGCTCCGACGAGTGAAATTCCCAGCTGCCGCCCGGCAACGGTACGGCACGGGAGAGCTCGCCCCCTCAAGTGAGGGTGCTACAGCAGTCAGGTCGGTCGTTCCCTGCCGGTCATCCGCTTCAGGGCACCGACTGGGGGCCCCCCCCCCCCCCCCCCTCTAATAATACCAGACGCCAGCCTCGAGAGGCTGGTTCCCTTAGTAGATTTTCTGGTAGCGTGGAAACTTCTACCAAATATCTCGAAATGGGTCCTGCAGATTGTACAGAAGGTTACAGAATCCAGTTCGGTTCTCGTCCGCCTCGTTTCAACGGGGTCATCCCCACACTATTGTGCCCCGAGCAGGCTCTGGTAATGGAAGAATTAGATACTCTCTTGAGGAAGGGGGCCATAGAACGTGTTCCTCCTCTCTCGAGAGAGCGTCCGGGTTCTACAGCCGTTACTTCATCGTTCCGAAGAAGGATGGGGGGGTTGCGTCGGATCTTAGATCTCCATCTTCTGAACCGCGCTATCAAATGGCTTCGGTTCAAGATGCTCACTATCAGCAGATAGTATCTCAGATCCAGTCCGAGGACTGGTTTGTTACGATAGATCTCAGAGACGCTTATTTCCATGTTTCCATCCTCCCTCAACACTGGAAGTTCCTGAGGTTTGCTTTCGGGGGCGAAGCATACCAATATAGAGTTCTTCCCTTCGGCCTGTCACTCTCACCCCGCACTTTCACGAAGTGTGTGGATGCTGCTCTGGCTCCACTGCGACTCCAGGGCATCCGCATACTCAATTATATCGACGATTGGTTAACACTAGCTCAATCGGAGCAGATGGCGGCTCGGCATCGAGATGTCGTCCTCGCCCATACGAGAGAGCTGGGGTTAAGACTAAACGCCAAGAAGAGTGTTCTTTCTCCACTACAGAGAACCACTTATTTAGGCGTGGTGTGGGACTCAACCTCGATGCAGGCACGTCTGTCTCCTGCTCGAATCGAGTCAATCCTCACGACAGTCAAAAGAGTAAGAGAAGGGCAGTCACTCATTGTCAAACAGTTTCAAAGGCTGTTGGGCCGTTGGGCAACGTGATACCTTTTGGCCTGCTGTACATGAGACCCTTGCAGTGGTGGCTCAGAACCAAAGGATTTTCCCCGAGGGGGAATCCGCTTTGCATGATCAAGGTCACGCGGCGATGCTTACGTGCCTTAGACATGTGGAAGAAACGTTGGTTCCTGGTTCAAGGCCCGACGTTAGGGGCTCCTTGTCGTCGCGTAAGGCTAACGACGGATGCCTCTCTCACGGGCTGGGGAGCGGTCATGAGTGGCCGCTCTGCCCAGGGTCTGTGGGAAGGCCATCATCTCTTTTGGCACATCAACTGCCGGGGAATGCTGGCCGTGTTTCGAGCTCTGACACACTTCCTTCCTTCCAGACCGGGGGGCATCATGTTTTTGTCCGCACAGACAACACATCGGTGGTCTCCTACATCAATCGGCGGAGTTATGGAAGCTGTGGGCGTGGCCACTGAGGGGGCACAGCTCATAGCATCCAGTCTCTCAACTGAGGTTGTTGATACCACCCTCCAATCCAGAGCTCCCTCCACAAGGAAACTATACTCCCTGAAGTGGAAGCTTTTCACTTCATGGTGCGGACAGCGACTGCAGGACCCAGTCAACTGCCCAATTGGTACAGTTCTGGAGTTTCTGCAGGAGCGATTCTCCGCAGGGTTTTCCCTCCACTCTGAAGGTATACGTGGCGGCCTTAGCTGCTTACCACGCCCTTCTTGGTGGTCAATCATTGGGAAGACACCCGCTTGTCACTCGTTTCCTCCGTGGCACGCTGAGGCTGAGGCCGGTACAGTGCACCGAGTTGCCCTCATGGGACCTGGCTGTGGTTCTGGAGGGCTCATGCAATGCCCCCTTTGAACCCATAGAAGAAGTTCGGTCAAGTTGCTCAGGCTCAAGACCATCTTTCTCCTCGCTATTTCCTCACTAAAAAGGATCGGGGATCTTCAGGCACTTTCTGTTTCGTGCCTTGAATTTGCTCCAGGCATGGTTAGGGCAATCCTTTACCCGAGGGCCGGGTATGTCACTAAGGTGCCCACTTCTTCACCAGGGCCCATAGTACTTAGGCATTCTGTCCTCCCCTGTACCAGGAAGTAGGCCAAGAAAGGCGTTATCTGCTCTGTCCAGTTCGAGCACTGGACCCTTACGCACACAGAGCTGCCCGTGGCATAAGGCAGATCAGCTTTTTGCTTGTTTTTGGTCCGCCAAAGAAGGGATATCCGGCGACCAAGCAGACTATGAGTAAGTGGGTGGTCGAGACCATCTCACTAGCCTACGAGTCCTCTAGCCTCCCATCACCTATGGGGGTCAGAGCCCACTCGACCAGGAGTATGGCGGCCTCCAAGGCTTTCAGCTTGGTGTGGCCTTGCAGGACATTTGTGCTGTGGCAGGCTGGTCCTCTCCGCACAAGTTTGTCCACTTCTATAGCCTGGAGCTGGCATCTACCCCAGGGTCCCAAGTCCTCTCTTCTTGATGTACTTAAGAGATACTCACACAGGCAGGGACTTGTTAGTATGGCGCAGTGGGTATTCTCGTTCCCAAAGCGTCTCGACGCAGCTCGAGTTCCTGAAGGTGAACGTCTCTAGGTTACGTATGTAACTATGGTTCCCCGAGGGAACGAGATGCTGCGTCTTTTTGCCATACTCCCTGCATCCCTGCAGGCACTACTTCATCAAAGCTGGTTTGCGCCCGGCCGGATGTGGTTTTATGCTTTCTGGTGCTTACGTCACCCCGCCCGTGACGTCTTGCCCGTCCATTGGACTGATTACACACTTGATTCAGAGTGTGGTCATGCTGAAGGCGTTCCCAAAGCGTCTCGACGCAGCGTCTCATTCCCTCTGGGAACACGGTTACATACGTAACCTAGAGACGTTTTCTCCTATAATGCCTGATGAGGTTAGAGAGCACCTGACAAGAGATCAGACACAATTCCTTCACCCAGAATCTCTCCAGACCCTTCAGATCCACAGCTCCCTGACGTGGCTTCTCCCTTCATTCCCCACAACTCATTTTCTATTGGGTTCAGGTCAGAGGACTGGAATGGCCATGGCAGAAGCTTGGTTTTGTGCCCAGTGACCCATTTTTTTTGTGTTGTTTTTAAGGTTTGTTTTTGATTTATTGTCTGGTTGGAAGATCCAAACATGGCCTATTATAAGATTTCTAACAGAGTCAGTCACTTTTAGATTTTTTTATCTGGTGGTATTTGATAGAATCAAAACTACCATGTATGTAAAAAAGATGTCCAGGACCTCCAGCAGAAATATAGGCCCACAACATTAAAAATACAGCAGTATATTTCATTGTACACATGGGGTACTTTTTATCCCTGTGTGCACCAAACCCATCTTGAGTGTTTGTTGCTAAAAAAGCTAATTTTTTTTTGTTACATCTGACCATAGAACTTAGAAGCCAGTCCCATTTGAAGTTCCATTCGTGTCTGACACCTCGATATGCTTGGGATTGTTTTTGGATGAGAGCATTTTCTTTTCTAGTTTTTTCTTGAAACCATCCCAAACCACCCATGTGGTGTAGGTGGCTGTTTTGATTTTTTTTTTTTTTTTTCAGGGTTTTCTGACTCTGAACTCAACTATTTTCTGCAGTTCTCCAGCTGTGGTCCTTGGAGAGTCTTTAGCCACTCAAACTCTCCTCCTCACCGTGCATTAGGACGATATAGACACACGTCCTCTTCCAGGCAGATTTGTAACATTTTCTGTTGATTGGAAATTCTTAATTATTCCCCTGATGGTGGAAATGGGAATTTTCACTGCTCTAGCTCTTTTCTTACAGTCACTTTCTATTTTGTGAAGCTCAACAATCTTGTTCTGCAGATCAGAACTATATTCTTTGTTTTTTTTTCTCATTGTGATGGATGATTAATTTGGAATTTGTTTTCCCTCCTATTTATATTTCTGTGAAACGGGAAGCCATGGCTGGATGATTTCATGTTCATAATCACCCTGGTATGCTCAAAATTGTAAATATGAATAGGAATATACTTCAGAGATATTTATTTTAAGAATTTCTAGGGGTGCCAATAATTTTGTCCAACGTGTATTTGAGAAAAACATTTTTCATAATGATATTTCCCCCATTTTAAATTCTTATTCTCCAATGAAAGGTTAGATTTATGTGATTTTTTTTAAACAAAAGATCAAAATGATAAACAATGTCGATTTATTTTCACAGCCTTCTTTGATCACATTTACCAAGGGTACCAACAATTCTGACGGTATTAATATACCAGGTATATATATATACTTATGGTAATCATGGTGCCAAGTGAAATATCGTTTGTTACTACTACATCAAATTACTATCAGATTAATACAGAATGTGGTTAAACAATAACGATATAGTAGAATTTAAATGAAAAAAAATATTTATTTACATTTAAAATTATTTCTGATTGATTTATATTATTACTTAATAATTTAAAAATTGTTATTTGTTTAAAATAATTGTATGCCTTTGTTGTATTTTACTAAACTGAACATGAATAAAATTCTGCAGAACAATCTGACCACAAGGCACAATTTTGTCAAGAGTATTAAAGAAAAACTATGCAGAGGATGATGGTTCTGCATTTCTTCATGATAAATCACCTCCTGCTCCGCCGGTAAAATCAATGCAAAATGTGCGTCACAATCTTTTGTTTAAGAATCTCATAGACTTTCATCCCTCTGAAAGTATGAGGATGATAAATAAGTGTGATTTCTTAAGACAAAAGTTCTGTTTTTCTTGTTTATTTCTGCATGAGCGTGTGTTTTGTGAAACCAATGGACCGGGCCAAAATTAATGATTGGGTCATTGTAGGACAGTTTTGCAAATGGGCCTTTATCTGATCTAGATGGCGTTTGCAGAATAAATGAGAAAGGCAAGAGGAAATGCCCTTTCCGTTCAAGGGTGCATGTGGGCATAAAACAAGGTATTATCGAGCACTTAAACTCTTAGTGCGTGTAGCGAAGAAGAACCCACAGGGATAAAAGGGATTTACTAAACTGGTCAAGACTCCCATGTTTTATTGCCTTATTTATTACACTTCCTCCATTAAATGCTATTTGGTGCCAATTTCCTCTATCTTTGACATCCATGTACAAGCTTGGACAGTATCCAGAGCAAAATACAAAAAACAATGGCAAGTGTACATGTATATCACTGTTATTTTATCACTGATATACTATTACAATATTTGTTAGATTTTTTAAATAGACTTTATTTGTATATTTCCTGCTTTCATTTAAATTTTTAGTAAGTTTTAGTAATTTTTGTGTTTTTGTCATTTTTATTAGTTTTGTTTTAAATAATTTGCCTACGTAGATTTTATTTAGTTTTAGTTTTAGTTTATTTAGTTTTAATTATTTAAGCATTTTTCTTATTCCTGTTATTTGAGAATTCTTATTCTTCTTGAATTTGAAAATGAGAAATGTTGCCCTGGCAACTAGCTGAAATATAATAAGATTCTTATAAAATAAATAAATAAATGTTTATTTTATTTCAAGTATTGGAAATGTTTTTTATTGGTTTTAATTACTTTTAGTTAATGAAAATAGCCCTGGTGTATATACATAAAGTCATTTTAAAGTGTTAGTTTAGACGCAATAAGAATAATATTAATAATAATAATAATATTAATGCTTGACAGACCTAACTAATTATATATATATATATATATATGAGCAATATCACTCTCGTACTCGAGCGATACCGGCTCTATATCAGCATGGCTGCGGCCTCGTGCCGGAGGCAATCACAGCCGCTGAATAGAGCCTGGTATCGCTCGATTCACGAGAGTGATATTGCGTTTATTACAACATTTCGGCCGCCAGTGTAAATTATTAAAAACAACAACGGAGTGCTTAAAAACCTTTGTGTGGAACTACTTCCTTTCTCCCACCACATAGATTCAAATCTCAGTTTGACAGTTTAACAACTGAGCCCAAGCCACCATTACTAATTCAAAAACATCACTTTAGAGCTAGTAACGAAGGAACGTTGAGTTGCTTCATTTAAAACTTATTGTATTAATTAATTAAAAGCTCACTGTGTTATGTAGAGTATTGTGAGAGAGAGATGGACTGAGCGAGTGTGATTACCGCATCTGATACAGCATTCATTCTTCAGCTCTGTCTCATATTCACAATAAAACATTTGTCTGCTGAGGAAAGCGATATCTTTGTAGTACTGTCTTTCATCTGTTAAGGGTGATTTCCGATGACAGTGCTGCTCAGTGCATTTGTTAGCTGCGTCTTACAAGCTGTTATTAAAAATAACTTCTGTTTTAGTCTCTTTCAATGTAAAAGTCTTAAATGCTGACTCGTAAAACAGTCACTCGTCGCCGTCTATGGCGGGACAATGTCACAAAAATCACCATCACGAACACACACACTGTTTCCTAATACTAAATACTACTATGTATATAAAATATTATTTATTGAATAAACAACAACAACAACAGCCATCATAAAAGCCATGCTCTAATATACGTTACAGCATTAAAGTTACATAAAATATAACGTGATGAGATTTTGCCTTCAGCTGAAATTATTTGCTCTGGAACAAAAAATAGATTAATGAGACCAAAGACTGCCAGTCAGATTTACCCAAAACGAATTATATATCATGTTTAACCACTATAGAGACATTAGAGCCAGCGGCAAATTCCAGAAGATTTGGCCGAGGTGAGGCGCTCTCTCCGCGGGTTCATGAGCGCTGAATGAGCGCTGATGTCCTGGAGTTCACGTCTCTGAAAATGTCGAAGCAAATTTTCAAATAGACGTTATCTTTATTAACAAACCGTAGATTTGAAGTCTAAACAAGTACATTCTCGCCTAAAAACCTTTTAAAACTACATTCTGTGACACAAAAACAGTATTATTTATACATTTTAGTGGATTTGGGTGTCCGCCATGACACTCGCTGTGAGAAATACTGGAAGCGGAGTGATACAAGCGGTGAAAGGGTGTTCCTGTGGCGATACCAGTACAATATCGCATGGTTCTCAACCAATCAGATTTGAGAACCAAAACGAACTGTTGTATAAAACTAAATAATATAATATAATATACAAATATTAGTACACACATGATTAAACCATGATCATCATCATCCTTTCTTCTGTGCATGACTGCAGTGAAGACCACCAAGTGCACTCACGGGAGGTTGTGCATTTAAGAGGATGCATATGTAGTACTCAATATTCATAGACTTTTCATCTTAATGTCCATGTAAACTGCATTAAAAATACCCATTTCAGCGAGTTTCGGACTGCAGTGTAACCTGAAATAACTATTTCAGGAACGTTATCCTCGTGGCTACCTAAGAGATTCATCTTTCACCGCTTTTAACATTGCTTGCCCCTCTTTCCAGCATTCTTAGCCATTGGTTACATTCATGCAGCCTAGGGCCCTTGGGAAGGAGCTCAATGCAAAGATATATCACTTTCCTCTTATGGCTGCTAACAGGGCAGAAACTCAAATCTCTAGCAGGTCTGTTTTATAAAAATGGAGTTGAGCTTTCAGGATGTTTACATCTTTGCATCCCAGTCCTGGAAAAAAAAAACAAGAGCATGTAATATCTGAAACAATTTCGGAAAGGTCAGCATTTTGGGACTTAGTGCAGCTGTTGAATTCAGGAAGCAACTTCCTTTTTTCTAAATATCTACTATCAATTTCGTCTAGGTAAATAAATCATCTTCTACATCCCAAAAAAATAATATATATAATATATATATATATATATATATATATATATACGTGTGTAAAAAAGTATTTAGCATCGCACCAATTGTGCCAGTTCTCCCACTTAAAAATATGAGAGAGGCCTGTAATTTTCATAATAGGTATACATCAACTATGAGAGACCAAATGAGAAAAAAAAAAATCCAGAAAATCACATTGTCGGATTTTTAAAGAATTTATTTGCAAATTAGGGTGGAAAATAAGTATTTGGTCAATAACCAAATTTAATCTCAATACTTTGTTATATACCCTTTTTTGGCAATGACAGAGGTCAAATGTTTTTTCTGTAAGTCTTCACAAGGTTTTCACAAACTGTTTCTGGTATTTTGGCCCATTCCTCCATGATCTCCTCTAGAGCAGTAATGTTTTGGGGGTGTCGCTGGGCAACACGGATTTTCAACTTCTTCCAAAGATTTTCTATGGGGTTGAGACTGGCTAGGCCACTCCAGGACCCTTGAAATGCTTCTTACGAAGCCACTCCTTCGTTGCCCGGGGGGTGTGTTTGGGATCATTGTCATGCTGAAAGACCAGCCACATTTCATCTTCAATGCCCTTGCTGATGGAAGGAGGTTTCACTCAAAATCTCACGATACATGTCCCCATTCATTCTTTCGTTTACACAGATCAGTCGTCCGTCCTGGTCCCTTTGCAGAAAAACAGCCCCATAGCATGATGTTTCCACCCCCATGCTTTAGGTATGGTGTTCTTTGGATGCAACTTAGCATTCTTTCTCCTCCAAACACGACCAGTTGAGTTTTTACCAAAAAGTTCTATTTGGTTTCATCTGACCATATGACATTCTCCCAATCCTCTTCTGGATCATCCAAATTCTCTCTAGCAAACTTCAGATGGGCCTTGACATGTACTGGCTTAAGCAGGGGGATACGTCTGGCACTGCAGGATTTGAGTCTGGCGGCGCAGTGTGTTACTGATGGGAGCCTTTGTTACTTTGGTCCCAGCTCTCTGCAGGTCATTCACTATGTCCCCCCGTGTGGTTCTGGGATTTTTGTTCACAGTTCTTGTGATCATTTTGACCCCACGGGGTGTGATCTTGCGTGGAGCCCCAGATTGAGGGAGATGATCAGTGGTCTTGTATGTCTTCCATTTCTAATAATTGCTCCCACAGTTGAATTCTTCACACCAAGCTGCTTACCTATTGCAGATTCAGTTTTCCCAGCCTGGTGCAGGCCTACAATTTTTTTTTTCTGGTGTCCTTTGACAGCTCTTTGGTGGAGTTTGGAGTGTGACTGTTTTGAGGTTGTGGACAGGTGTCTTTTAAACTGATAACAAGTTCAAACAGATGCCAATAATACAGGTAACGAGTGGAGGACAGAAGGAGCCTCTTAAGAAGAAGTTACAGGTCTGTGAGAGCCAGAAATTTTGCTTGTTTGTTGGTGACCAAATACTTATTTTACCGAGAATTTACCAATTAATTCTTTAAAAATCCTACAATTTGATTTTCTGGATTTTTTTTTTTTTTCATTTTGTCTCTCATAGTTGATGTATACCTATGATGAAAATTACAGGCCTCTCTCACCTTTTTAAGTGGGAGAACTTGCACAATTGGTGGCTTACTAAATACTTTTTTTTGCCCCACTGTATATATATATATATTATATATATATAATATATATATATATTAATGTCATATGTAATAGGTCAGGATTAAGGAAAGAAGCATATGTTTCCTTTTACATCCTCTTACATACCTTCAGCTCACAGGGTGTTGGTCAAGTAACTACTTTATTGGGTGTTAGCCAAAGCGAACAAAATTGATTTCTGCTTTATTGCTTTAGCTCTTCTTCGTATCCAATTCCATATCCACCTTAATGACCCCCTGCCAGTTTCCTCTGAAACACTATCTTTGAATATCCCCAGAAGAGAGTGAAATTATACATACTGTACATACTCAAGATAGGGAAAAAAAAGAATAGCACTGTTTACCAAGAGCTACATCAGCACAAGGTGTGATGTGCTATTTTATGGGCAATGGGGAGGTAACAAAGAAAGACTTTAATCACATCGTAAATTCTGGATTTATTAGCTCAGACCAACAACAAAAAAAAACTGTCTGAGAAATGAATCCAAGGGCCAGGTTATTGCCGCAGCAACAAGGAAAGAAAACCAAAAGAATCAACATCAGTCCAAGAGGCCACTGAGTGTGTTCCTGCTGAAAACTAAATGTGAAATGACAGATGAAGCTTCTTATAATATTTAAAGCGATGAAATCATATTGTAAGATTGCTTGATTAAATAACATAGGAAGCTGAGAATCTTTAAGGATGCATTAGTTTAATCAATACTGTAATTACGTTAGCCTCATATATCTTTCAACCACCATTCAATAGACAACGTCTACGGCTTATCAACACACTGAGAGTGTATGCAAGTTCACCTCAATAAGATGGAGATTGTCTTTGTTTTTACAAATACAGTTGCCCCCAAAATATTTGGACACATACGTCACACTTAGCAATGTATGAATGCCATTACATTAGATACAAAATAACAAACCAATGGCAATTACTTTTCAAAGTTGTTTAATAACAAATATTACTGGAGCTTTCCTATTTTATATATATATATAGTTCATATATATATATATAATATAGATATAATAATATTATATATATATTATAATAGCAATAAATTATACTTTTTAAATACAATTTAAAAAATATTTTTTTTATTGAGGTTCATATTAAATAATGGCAATATGAAAAATATAGTATAAAAATGCAATGACAATTGTATTTATGTCTTAAAGGGACAGATAATAAACAAAACATACTATATAAAAACCATGATTACCAGTTTATTCCCCTAACAACAGAATGCCACACATACTTTAACACAACAATAAATGCATTGTCTATTTTGAGGGAACAATAATACACTCTGTATATTTTTTTCCTTCCCTAGCTCTGGTTGATGTTATTCATTTTATGTTCATAAGACAAAAAAAAAACATCTACTATTGTGCTAAATCCAGGACAAAATACCATCTGTTTCTGTTGCCAATTTGAGCATGGTTGTCAGGTGCTGTGATATAGATGCAATGAGAACTGTGTTACACGAGATGCCCATCTTTTCACCCAGCTTGTGTAAATCACTGCAAGGGCATGGCACAGCTGAGCCAGCCATCCGCAGAGAGATAAACCACTGGGGAACAAGCTTCAGGCTGGCAAATGGGAGAAACGGGGGTCAGGAGCAGGCTATGGATGTTCAGGCTTGCTGAGTGGTGCAAATTGCAGCTTGTAAAACAGCCAGCTGAATGGAGGGGGAGGTGTACCACAAAAAAGCTCCCTGTTGAGAATACCTCGGAGAACATATTAGTACGAAGTGGGTGCAGAACAAGGTGGAAAAATAGTTCATTAAATAGCAGAGGTCCCACAAGTGGCAGTGGAATGCGGTATTTGATTGTAGGTGGGATTTGGTGACTTGTTCATTTGTGGAGACCCCCCTGTTGACTCAATTGCTTGTCTATTACAGAAGCACAATGACAGTGGCAGGGAAGAGGGTGGTTGCTCTTCGACAGCCTGGGTAAGCAAGCCACTGCTGCTTTGAATAGGTTACACATTACCCCCTAAAGAGAAGAAAAATAAGCTGAAATGGAAAAAAACATTTTCAATTTACAGCGTGGCCTTTGTGATAGCAGCTGGATATATGAGACGAAGAATAGATGGTTATAAAAAAGAAAAAAAAAAACTCATCAAAGTCAAAATGACAGCACAGCTGGGCTTTCATCAAGGCACATTTGATGAGTGCTTATCCATCCACAAACCCTAAAAAATCACGGTGAGACGGCAAGCCTGGTGCTGAACGACCACCGCGCACCACTGAGCTGAGCAAAAGCCCCAGCTGGCCTGAAAACCGCCACGTCTGGCTCACAATAGACATGGATGGGTGACAGGTGTCTACACTGGTGGCTCACTCTCTTTGGGACTGGCATCATTGCCAAGCACTCAAGGAAGTGACATGATTTTAGGGGGTACTAGGTTTAGGAGCTTGCCCTCCGGCCGAGATGAGTCAGAGCCAGAAGGGGATGCAGTGTAGGTACCATCTGTCACAGAGGCTGCCCGTCGCACCACCAATGAAAAACTCCCACTCTTCTCCTATCATGTAATAACACAGTCTGAGCTCTGAAGGCTAAGAAGAATAAAATGGCAAAATCAAAAAGGGCAAGATGTGTGCAAAATGTTTTGGGAAAGAAATTAAATTCTGAAGAATTCTTTTTTTTTCCTTTACAAATTTGAATATGTTCAAATTGGTTTGTTTTCAAGACTCAAGGTCATCTGATAATTTTACATTCTGCGAGCATCAAGCCATGTACAGCAACGCAGCTATGACCCGTTTTGCTCAGATTTTAAAATAGAAATGATCAATCACTTTTCTGCCTTTGAACAATGCCCTGAGAAAACACAATATCAGAGGGCAACAGAAGCAAATGGTTGACATCTTGAAATAACAAGGCAAAGACGTCTATCTCTATCTGCAAATGCTCTAGTTCCTATCAACTCAATCAGCTGTAACAAATCTAAAATCTTCACTGAAAATTAATTTGGTCTAACAACAACCTTTATGAGCTTCTACATCATTTCACCCTACACCCTACCTTAATGGCGGTTGTGTCTCAACCGTGCAGTGATCACACAATAAATCTTGTTGGTACATCTGTACACTCTAAAAAATGCTGGGTTAAATACAACCTAGTGCTGGGTAAAATAGGGACAACCCAATTGGTTGTTTTGACCCAGCTACATTTAACCCAGAAACATTTAACCCAACCACTGGGTCACAACAACCCAATTGCTGGGTTTGTCCCTATTTTACCCAGCACTGGGTTGTATTTAACCCAGCATTTTTTAGAGTGTCCTCGATAATTAAGTATTTATTGACCACAACCCCCCAATCTTTCAGCTGTTTACAGTTTCATCTACCCTCTAAAAAATAGGTGACGGGAGGCCAGAGGACTCGTAGGCTAGTGAGATGGCCTCGACCATCCACCTACTCATAGGCTGATTGGTCGCCAGAGATCCTTTTTTTGGCGGACCAAAACAAACAAAAAGCTATTCTGCCTTACGCCACGGGGCAGCTCTGAGTGCGTAAGCGTCCTGTTGAACTGGACAGAGAAAAAAAAAAAAAAAAAAAAAAAAAAAAAAAACAGATTAAGCCCTTTCTTGGCCTACTTTCTGGTACGGAGGAGGACAGAATGCCTTGAGTACTATGGGGCCCGTGACGAAGTGGGCACCTTAGGGACATACCCGCCCCTCGGGTAAAGGAATGCCCTAACC
>JADLZN010001232.1:0-84637 GCA_018155175.1 Sinocyclocheilus anophthalmus
GAACAGTGTGCGGCCATGGCGCTACAGTGGGGTCATGGGCTTCCTCAACCCCTTCCTAGAAGATAGAATAACTGCCAGTAATATGGTAGAGGGGGTTGGGGAAACCCTGACCCCAGAGGAAAGAGAAGATGGGCATAGTCAGGCAGCACAGACAACCCACACACAGAGTCAGCAGTGTGAGGGGAACCAGCTGAGTGACAGCCCGAGCACATGCCCAAGTCAGGCTAGACTTGAGGGACAGGCAGGATCATCAAGCCAGAGCCAGAGCCAGCCCAGTGTACAGGGACAGACAGGGCGCACATACAGGAGAAAGAGAGCACACAGCAGCACAGATTTTGAGGAGAGGATGCTAACAGCTTTAGAGGCTGTAAGTAAGAGAGCTAGCGCTCCTCAGGAGGACAGTGACAGCTTATTTTTTAAAAGCCTCCTGGAGGACTTCAGGACGCTGTCATTGAGGACCAGGCAGGACCTAAAGTTCCAGATGCACAAATTAGTGTATGAAGCAAAATGTTTTGATGCTGGACACACTGACCACTGGGAAGAGAGTATCGGGGGGCAGCTGACAAGTCTGTGAGGGGTGTTAGTAAGCTTATTTCCCTCGCAGTCTTGTCAGCTGCACCTTGTGCTTTCTCCATTATACATATATTTTGTGTTCAAATATAACTAGGTCTGTTTTTATTTCTGTCAAACAGTTTATTCTAGCTTTTATGTTTAAAATGTTTATTATGTCCTTCAATAATAAGTAATAAATAGTTGTAAGATAAAAAAAAAAAAAAAAAAAAAAAAAAAAAAAAAACAACAAAAAAAAAAAAAAAAATAAATAGAGGTTTAAGTTAAATTACGTGGTAAGTTCATAATAAGTTGAAAGTTAATAGTAAAAGTTTGTTAACATTTCTGTTATATGTGTATTAATATTATTACACATCTATCATACACCTTTCATATTGAAAGGTGTAGGCATCCGCCCTCCATGCAGGGAAAAAGTGCAGTCCGCGTGTACTTACAGGTTCATAATGTTTCTAAAAAGAACACCATGAATATGAACTAAAATGTCCTTTTAACATACAAGTGGTACCTAAATAATTTTTTTTAGTTGTTACCTAAATACATGTGATGGTCTTAAGATTGTCTTAATAATTACTAAAGAATAATTGTATTTATATTAAGTACAAAATAAGTGTGTAAAAATGGAACACTTTTCTTTTTACCAGGGGAGAGTGGGTGTTGACACACTTGATATTATATTTATGGAAATGCTTTTTTAATTAATTGGTGGCTCTTAAAAGAGCCGTTAAAATTAATGGCTTATGCCACAGGTTGCCAGGGGACAGCTCCCTCTGTGGAGAAATATGTCATAAATTTCTCCCGTACACGGATGGCCTCCCGTGAGGCATTGTTGCTGCCCATTCGGGTGACCTCCTGTAGGCCAGCAGCGTCTCCGTCTTCAGCCGATGGTATGGGCGTTTTGTTTGAGGACCTTCTCAGGTAGTTGTGCAGGACACAGGTAGCCTTCACACAGGCATCCACGTTGGCAGGGCTGATCTCAATGACTCCTCTGTACATACGCCACTGAGCTGTGAGGATACCAAAGGTATTCTCAACAATCAGCCTTGCCTGTGACAGCCTGTAGTTGAAAACCCTGTGCCTGCCGGAGAGATTGTGTCCTGGGAAAGGCCGCATTAGGTCTCGGCGGAGTGGAAAGGCCTCATCAGCCACAAACACATGTGGCTGTGGTCCCAAATGCTCTGCACCTGGCAGCAGAGCATCCTGTGGCAGGCCAAGGGTTCCATCTCGAAGTGCCTGGCCAAAGATGGAGTTAGCCAGCACACCACCATCGCTTGTCCTCCCGTAGCTGCCCACATCCACTACCTGGAAGCAGTACTGGGCATCTACCACTGCCAGGAGCACAACGGAGTTGGTCCCCTTGTAGTTGAAGAACAGGGACCCAGAGTTGTCAGGGGCCCTAATCACAACATGTTTTCCATCGATGGACCCAAGGCAGTTGGGGAAGTTCCACCGATGGAGGAAGTGCGTGGCAATGCTTTTCCAGTCCTCTGTGGTGGGGACTGGCATGACCTCCTGAACCAAGGCGTCCCATATTGCCCTTGTGACCTCTTCAACAATCCCTGCCACAGTGCTCACTCCCACACGATAGCTGTAGGCTATGGTGCGGTAAGAGTCTCCGGTAGCCAAGAATCTGTAAAAAAAAACAACAACTAATAATTACTTAAGCAAAATGAAGCTATGTACACTTAGTAATGTAGTGTACTTGCATACAAATTTCAGGTTTCTCTATTCTATTTTTAATCAACTGCATTTTCACATGAAAAATAGAATTTTTTTACTTAACTTAGTTTTTTATACCTCAAAAAAAAACTCCTCAATCAACTCCAACAGTAAAATCCTGCTTCTACATTAATGTATGAGTAATAATAATCTAATAATTACCTAATGAAATAATAAAAAAATAAGTTAATATCAGCAGTTCACTTTTTAAGCCTAAAAAAAAAAAAAAAACGAGTCAAATGTTTCTGATTTTACGTATTTATAAGGTGCCACCCTGATCATACTTAAGTCAAATTTTGCAGGACTTTTACTTGTATCAGAGTATTTTTACAGTGTGGTAATAGTACTTTTTACTTCATTAAATAAGGATCTTAATACTTCGACCACAATTGCAAAGAAAACAGCATTCGACTTTTACCAACTACCAAATAGTCATTAAACTACAAATGAATCCAATTTCCAACCCATTGAAAATACAAAACAATTTTTTTTAAAGAAAAAAATCATAAACTCACCGTAGACAAATTGCGAGGCGCTCTGCCGCACTAATAGGGCGCCGATAGTTTGTGTCCCGCTTCGCAATTCGTGGCCCAACTTTTGACAGTAGGTTGTCAAACTGGTCCCTGTCCAGCCTGAAGTACCGCTGGAACCTGCCGTCATCCAGCCGCAGCTCCTGCACCAGCCGGTGATACTCCCCAAGCTGCTGACGGGCTTGAAGAATCTCATGCACCCACACAAATCTCCGACGTCTTCTCCTCAGGTGGAGCAATGCCATACCAAACGCAACAACTTGATCATCCATAGTGATGTGAATTTGACGCAAGTTATGCAACACTATTTATTCTATTCCGCACCAGTCGTGCGCTGGAACGCTTGTTTTTCAGCGGGAATGCAATTAATTTGCTCAAAACAACACGGATTTGACCAATTACATTAAACTTTTTATTCACGGTGTCCACTACAGTAGGCAGATATGTAACTCCCTCAAAATAAAATATATTGAAAAAAGTTTTTTGCATGATTTTTCGCTGGTTTAAAAAAAAAAAATCTTACTTTGTGATTTAATCATTCATGCAAGAAAGGGTTAAGGCTACACTTTAACCAGGACTATTTTCAATGTAGGCTGCACACAAATTAATTGTACAAATTATTGTTAATTAAATACAATAAATATATATAAAAAAAAAATTGTACATACATTTTTAAATACATTTAAAACATTGAAATGAGAACACAAAAGCCACGCCACAAAAATAGCTTTTAATTGGTTTATTTCGTTATTCATTCTCTGCTTTTTACAACACTGTGTAATGATCTGGTGAGTCTGTTGTCCATTAATTTCTTTTCCGTTTTACTTTCACCCTATTAAGAGATTCATAAGGTTCATAAGCCCGGGGTGGGGGGGCGTGGTATTAGTTCTTCGCGCACAAGATCAGCCAGCCTTGTGTGGGATTGTTGTGCGGCCCCGTTAATAAAGACCTGATTCTTGGTCTTCACTACCAGGCGCCAGGCGTAATTTGGTGACCGCCTCTCACCTACCACTGCCGCCAGGTGGGCATCTGTGTGCCCGTACGGCGGGTTCGAGTATGCCGATCTCTTTTTCTTATCATAGCGCTCAGGCACACTCGGGGCCGCTCGGGACCTGTGTGTCTGCTATCGTTAGCCACAGTGAAGCTAAAACATTGGTGGAAAAACTCTGTCCGTTCGCACAACCATCATGTAAGAATTACAACACCCGCAAATATTTCTAAACCAACCCCAACTAAATCACACACTGCGAAGTCGGCGCAAAACGAACAAAATAAAAGAACAATTAGACAACCCATCTACAAATACTCCGGTTTCGTAATCATGTACTTTCCTCCATCCCTTTGTGGCGGGAAAAGACCTAACTTGTAGCTCGGATGTGGGAGGGTGAGGAACGACCCACCTGGAATCGCATCACGCACAGGGGTGAGCTACGAGCCAAAGCAGTGGAGATAAAGCCGGCATCGTCCTGGGGGAACCGTGCACCCAGTACTTAGACAGACGCACCCGACCCATATCTTGACAGCAGCATTCGAATGGAATTCGGTATCCAACCCCACCGTTTGACATACCTGGACCACCCGACAACTTCGGCCCGCACCCCCCTTACCTGCACCGCGCATGTAGAGCCTTTACATCATGCTAAGCAAGAGGAGCTTATTTTATGCATCGTGTCGACCGTACATCGCACCATCACTAGGCAGTCCAATGGGTGGCTGTGACGAAAACAACACACCCGCAACCATATAAGTACAAAACAGAGAGACGGGCATTCCTTGCTTAAAACACACAAAACTTGTTGGGGGGGGGGCCATCGTGGGACAAACATTTTTACCAAAACAACATCTTGTCCTCACTCTTCTCAGGCGTTGGGGTGCACAATCTGGCAGTGGCTAACATCACATCAGACTCCACAACCTTAGAATTCGGGATAAATGAAAAAACATCAAAGATAAGCATGTTAACCGGGTTGTGAAATGCGAGTCAGTCAGGGGCGGACGGACCCAGATGCAAAGGGACGACACGCCCCAACAGCCAGTCCCCCTCAATGTTTCATATGCGCAGTACTCGCTGCACGCGAACCGGGTTTGCGGTGTTTACGCCTGGTCAGTTCTAGTCCCTACCACTACCCGTCGATCAGTGGCCCGGCAGTGTACAGCTGTACCAACTGTGGAGTACCAGACGCTCAACTGGGGGACGGAGCGGGGGTCCTACCGCAAATTTCAGCCGTTATTATAGGCCTTTTTCCCCGTAGTTCGCGACTGGGACCATCCGTTACGGTATGAATGTATCAGAGTCTGGGTGCATCGCCAAGTATGGCGCAGAAAAAGATTACGCCAAATAAAAACAAACATCGGGCAGACATGAATCGGGATGTGCTACAACAATCGAATGGGGGGCCGTTTACAATGTGGACTTACAAGGCGACTAAGTGCATGTACAATTGGTACCATTGCAAGCTACCCCGTAACACTGTTATAGTGAAAAAGGACGTTCAAAGCGGGGCTGGAATGCAATGACGGCAAGTGGAAAGCTGGGTTTTGAACATTGGCTGGCAGGATAAAACAATATAAGACGTTAACATGTCATAAACAAATGTGCTTTGCAGCAAAGCCGTGACAGTGTAAGGTATTCAACCGGGCAACATAATAAATCAAACAGCAAGATACAGTTAGACAAAGGGGGTACACCTATATGACCAGGATACTTAGTGGTGTGAGGGGGGAACTGGATGCGGGAATGAGAAAACTCAAAACGGGCAAGGATATCAATCAGTAGAGGCCCAATAGAGGGATAAAAAAGACTTGCCAGCAGCCTATATGGGCCTGTGGCTGAGGAGAGAAATGTAGCCTGATTACATAATGAATCGAGTTTATGGGAGGGGTAGGCCTAGGGGGATTGGATTATTTCGCGGCAAGGAGGAAGAGGAGGTGCGGGCCGAAGAGGGGATGTGGGGGTGGGGGGGGGTAAAGGGGGCAGGGGGCGGGTGGAGGCAGCAGGGACGGCGCCGGGTCAAGGGCCCGAGGAGCAAAGGGGTTCGGGTTCTGTATGAATCAATGTTTTGGGGGAGAGTGTAGGCACACAAAGAGTCTCCTAGACACGGGACAGTGGAGGAACAGAGAGTACGCTGGACCGAGAAGCAAAAAGCACTGTGGATGGAGGGGTGGCCACGGGGAGAAAAAAAGGCAAGTGATCGCGGGCTGGGCGTCGCGCGACGCGGCACGTCATGTCGTCTCCGCAAACGACGTGCATATTGCACAGGGGCGAGAGGGAAACAGGTAAACCTAACCCTGGTGAAGAATACTGGAAGTCACGTCCTGAGATTGGAGAGGGCTACTCAGGGACAACCAACTATAGACCTCATGATCATTCACGGGCGGCCGCGGGCCGTGACGGAAAAAATAAAGGAATAAAAAGCTACAGGAACGAACAAGTCAAAACCCGCCCAACTGGGGTTCGTCAATCTCCTTTACATAATACTAAAAGGCAAACAAAGAGAAGCACTGGTCCTGCAAACAAACTGACTATTGACAAGAGCTAAACGGATCTAGTACGGTTTGGGGAGGGAAAAAGGGGAAAATCAGCGCGCGCTCAGGCCCTAGCGGGAGAAACCCTGGCGGCAGGGCTCCGAAGCCCCGTCACACAGGCTGGCTGTTGGGCACATCGGAGCATGCTCGGGGGATATAGGAGGTGAGGGGGCAAGGATAAGGGCCGGTTCATGATTGGTGGCAGTGGATGGAAAGTGTAGGGCAAAAAAGAAAAAATACAAACACAAAGGTAGGGTAACTCGTTAAAATTAGACGCCTTTGCTCACAGCTTACGCTAAAAACAACAAAAGGACCCGCAAGTTGATCTAGAAATGGTGGCAAATGTTGGGCCCCATTCAGAATGTTGCCTGGGGCCCCCCCAAGTCACGAAATCCGCCCCCTGTATTGCATGGGAGTATAAGTTCATAGTCCCGTTTTGTGTAGGGGATGCCGCTGTTCACGGATAGGGAGCAAGACCACCACAGGGACATATTCAGTATATGTAACTAGAAAGACATATAACCAAAGCAGGCGACAGTGAGGGTCAGACGAGGGTGCACACACAGCATGGCTATACAATGAGCACGAGTGGTGGAGATATGGAGGAAAAGGGCGGCCGTGCGTTCGTGGGTTGCCAGATTGGGTAGACTTGGACTAGCTCAATCAATCGCTAGCAGCGCGTAATTTGTGGCCGCTTATATGGGTGCCTGCACTAAGGTTAAATGAATGCCTACTCTTTCGATTGGGCCTGCGCCTCTGGAAGGGATCTGTTGAATTCGCTAAACTTTTAATAAACTGAAACTAAACATAGACAACTAATAAAAGACGTTGCAGAAAAGAAAAACTACACTAAACTAAACAAAACTTGGAAGAACGAATAAAAACGACGGAAGGTAGAGCTAATTGGAACGCGAGGAAAAATAACGCAGTTACAATATCAACTAATCACCGGGGATTAATATGAGAAGGGCGCACAATCACAGTCACCAGTCCATTCACTATCCTTAGTCACTAGCCCAGTCCACTTGGAGCTATATTTCCCAAGCATCCCTTCTGTTTAACACCTGCACACAGTCAGCCATCTCCACACCTTCCACAGATGATCATCAAGTCCTAATCAAGTCTTACATAGAAGCAGTGACTCTCCATTTCACCCTTGTCTGGTCTCATTGTTCATATCTAAGGACTTTGGCAAAATGGTTATCTCCTGGAGCAGTATGTGATGGAATTTTTAGAGTTTTCCCATCTGGTGAGTTGGAGCAACACTACTCTTAATGTCTGCCTTTAGATGGGACTTGATAATGAGGTAATTTATTTCATGTCTCCATGTCATTGTGATTCACCCTTAGTCGATTCCATTAATTTCATCCTCTGCCTAAATTATTATGATTGACATGGTGCAAGAAATTAAAGGCCACTCCAGTCACAGAATCCACTCTTGAGTGTCAGCCCAATCCACAGGTGTCACGATTTGCTGCTGGAAGGAACGATGGAGATGTGGATAACATAAACGGTATTTAATGAGACAATCACAGGGGTAAATCTACAACAGGAATAGGGGTAAACACACGTAATCCAACAAGTAGACCCGACAAAGACAGAAAACGCAAGGCGGAACTTAAAACATGTGTAATTAAACAAACAACAAGGCACACCTGAATCCATCACCCTCAGATAAGGAAAACTGGTCCGAACACTGTAGGAAAACATCAACACAAAACATCCCATCGGGCGCGCTTACTCCCCCCCCGGAAGGTGCGGTTGCCATA
This sequence comes from Sinocyclocheilus anophthalmus, assembly GCA_018155175.1. Classification (NCBI taxonomy): domain Eukaryota; kingdom Metazoa; phylum Chordata; class Actinopteri; order Cypriniformes; family Cyprinidae; genus Sinocyclocheilus; species Sinocyclocheilus anophthalmus. Next base: position 8,111 of record JADLZN010001232.1, read on the forward strand.
ATCAATTTTTCCAACACGAAGGGGTGGGCTCCGTGTAAGCTGTTCAGGACTGTACACGAAGCCTCCAAGCTAGACTATCAGAAGCAAACTCGTTCAAGACCAGGTGGCTCCTCAGGGGAGCTTCTTCGCGGCCCATGGCGGACGGCCTCCAGGAGCCTAGATGACAGACGAGGGACTCGGTGGTCTGAAAGGAGCCAGCGGGGACCCACCACAGCCATGCCTAACGTCCCAGTTGGGCTCATGGAGAAGTAGGAGCAGATGAGGAAAGGGCTGATTTACTCCAGGGCCATTACGCTGTGCAGCGTATCGTGCGAGGGAGAGGACCCCAGGCAGAGCACTGCGTAAAAGCCGTCGCTTATCCCGGGGCCCCGTACTGGATGGAGGACCTAACGGAGCCAGGGAACGGGGCCAGCCCCGATGATCCCGAGGTGATGTCAGAGTGGACAGATCAACTGACCCGGACTCGAGAGGCGATCTGCCTAGAGACACGAGGGAGCTATGACCATGGTGGCCGGACACCGATGGCCCAGGAGGCGGGCTTAGAGCGATGCCGAAGGCAGGGATTCTCCAGCCACGTGACAATGGGATGGCAGAACCGCGGGGCTCGCACTGTATAGATGGTGGGCTGAGGGCAAGCAGAGGGGCTGCCAGACAACAGCGGAGGGCTGCCTTTGGGGACAGAAGCCCATTCCTGGCTAGGCTTGGGAACAGGAGCTCTCTCTGGGCTCGACGGGGAAACAGGAGCCCTCCGGGCGTGGGGAACCGGCACCCCTCCTGGCGGACATGGGTACGGGGTGCAGACAGGGCTGCATTAACACCGACTGGGCCCGGCTACTGACTTACTGCAGGGCCCCCCATCACCACATGATATACATTCTATATTTATAGATATATATATACTATATATATAGTTAATATAACATATGTAAAACAGGGATAAAGGCCCCACCTTAAGGCAAAACGTGGGGGGGTGGCCATCATTCCCTAAAATGTATAATTGCAAAAAAATATATATATGTTGTATTGAACATTAAACCTGGACAAAAGATTTTTGGGTGAATAGAATACTTCAGGTGTTTATGTTGTACAAATCGTATAAATGGTACTATGATGTGGCAAGAGGGGCCTTTACCTTACCACGTCACTGGGTAAATCAGGATAAATCCCAATAGGAACATCGTAACACACCGTATTCCAACAAGTAGACTCCCAAAGACAGAATGCAAAGGGCGGGGACTTAGGGTTCAGATGATGCTCTAGGTCACAAGTTTTCTTTCCCTCTTTGGAGAGTTTACAACTGTTTTGGTGAATAGAGAAATCCTAACATTGCCAGAGAATATATTCTTACGAAAGAGTAAAACTAAAGAGAAATTCTTTAATAAAATTTAAGACTGGCCATGCCGCCTAAATGCCTCCTTTAAAACAGCCCACATGAACTATGTCACATGGGAAGATTTGCATACACCACCCAAAGGTTGCCCTGGCAAGAAGAAGGCGTATCTCTTTATTGTCACTGCCCATGTGTGAAGATGCAGTGGTCTTCGTCTGGAAACACTTTGTTTGGCCCTTCCAAAAGAGGACAGACTAGAATCAGTGTTTAAGTTTATTACAAACACTGTTTCAACAGTTCAAACTCAAATTCAATAGTTTCCTGCACATTTTAGGAAGGACTAGTTGGTTTCCTGATCCTGGGAGTAACTACAATGCCGGCTGTTCTGACGCACAGACTGTAAGTAAGTTTTTTATATATAAATAATTTGCCACTGACGATTCAAACGTGAGTTTTGAGCCGTGTAGAGTAGGGCTTGTTGTTTGTCATTTTCTCTGATCACAAATGCAGAGATGGTTTTATGTTTATGCGGCGCGATGCAACGCAATGTGTAAAAAGACAGTATAAGTTATTATAATCCGTAATTAGTCCCCACTGGATGCAACAAATGCCTACATATAATGGGTTTAATGTTTTTGTCTCGTCGCGCCGGGACACGCATCACAATATGGTAAGGGGCGTAACATATCCATCACACGCTTGAGTTATTCGGCCAATCACAACGCACTGGATTTCTGGCCAATCAGAGCACACCTCGCTTTTCAACCGCTGACTTTGTACAAATGATGCTCTTTAGAAAGTCGCGGCCTAGATGAGAAACAATAATCACCGTAGGTTGAAAATAACTGTTTTTTTTTTACTTTAAACCGCATGAACACATTTCATTACACTAAATACACAATATAATGTTATTTTTAGCAACATCATAGGACCCCCTTGTAAATTAACATGGGGCAATCAGACTAACACAATCATAATCATTGAAATGACGCTTTATTGCCAGGAAATGTTTTCTCACATACGAGGAATTATGTTTTTCATGACAGAAAGCTTCCGCATGCAACAGACGGACCAGCGACAGAACAAAAGCCATATAGAAAAGATTTAAAAAAACATAAACGCAAGTAAATCCATATCACAATATATAAATTGAAATTGTAGTGTGTGCGGTATAATTCACGTAGACACTTATTGTATGTACAGGTAATATCTTATGTCAAATTTGAAGTTGGAGAATAAGTATGGTGTTTAATACATAAGTGTCTGGGTGTATAAAGCAGGTCTTCAAGCCACTTCTATCAAACCTTTACAATTAATCCAAAATGCCGCTGCAAGATAATCTTTAATGAGCCGAAAAGAATGTCACACCTCTTTTCATCAATTTGCACTGGCTACCAGTAGGTGCTCGCATTAAATTCAAGGCATTAATTTTTGCCTACAAAACCACCACTGGCTCTTTACCCATTTACCTAAATTCATTACTTCTGAGTTGTGTGCCCTCTAGAAGCTTGCGTTCTGCAATTGAACGGTGTATTATTGCACAAAATCACTTTCACAGACTTTTTTTTTCATTAACTGTTCCCTCCTGATGGAATGACCAGCCCAACTCAGTCCGAGCAGCTGAGTCCTTAACCATCTTCAAGAAACAACTAAAACACATCTGTTCCCATTAGTGAACACACCTCTAACTCTACACTTTCTATTCTATTTTAATCTACTCTATCTATATTTATCTTTCTTTTGTTATTTTTTTTATTTAAAAAACAAACAAAAAACAAACAAACGCTAGCTTTCTATTTTTTTCTATTATATCTACTTGTTTTTTCTTTGTGTGTGTGTGTGTATAAAAAAAAATATATATATATATATATAATATATATAATATATATATATATACACACACCTTGCTACGTGTACTGTGTTAGGCTAACCGAGACTTGTCATTTGCCCTTATATATTGTTGCTCTTTTGTTAGTTTTGACTGCTTTTATTGTCCTAATTTGTAAGTCGCTTTGGATAAAAGCGTCTGCTAAATTACTAAATAAATAAATAAATGAAAATAGTGTTGTGTGTTCCACAAGACTACAAGACACACCTGAATCAAATGAGCCATCAACGAGAGGGAGAAACTGGGTCACGGAGCACATGTGGAGGGAAAACACACACAAAACAGTCCATGGGCATGACAACAGGCAGCAAAAGCCTCAATGCCCTATTTGGCCTCAGCCCAAAGGATGAAGCTGAAGAAAAAGAAACTGCTCCAGCCCTTCAACCCACTCCAGATTCCGCTCTATTGTCGGCTCCAGCCCCTGAGTCCGCTCCAGTGTCAGCTCCAGCCCCAGAGATCAGTAACAAGGCAATTACAATACCTAAATATACATGGGATCCCACTCTAACCCCTGAATTGGTATCAGAACCTGCTTGTGCCTTTGAAATATCTCTACATTTAATTCCAGCTTCCTTCTCCTTGAGTCTAAACAAGAATTCCCCCCAGACCATATATTCAATTCAGAGCACGGGTCAGTGTTGGCTCCAGCCACTGACCAGAGTCCAGGGATGGCTCTAGCCCCTGACCTGAGTCCCTAACCTGAGAATAGTGATGGCTCTAGCCCTTAACTCTTGTTCTGTGCCTCATCTCTTCCCCAGAGCTTAGCCCAGTGTCCACTCTCACTTCAGAGCTCAGCACAGTACCTGTTCAACCGCCAGAATCCTCAGCCAACTGGGCCACCGATTCAGAGTTTCCTGCTAACTTAGAGGAAGTACCTGAGTCTTGTAGAAAACATCAGCAAGATGGCAACCCCCTTTCCACAAAACGTGTGGAAAGTTTAATTCTGATGAGATCAGGCTTTGTGGACAACAAAGGATGCTTGTGCCTTAAGATGAATAACACTACCTCTTGTGGAGAGGGGGGTAACTTTAACATACAGTAACCCCCATGCAGGAACTGCTTTGTTCTTCCTGAAGCTTATCACTTGTGGAAGGCAAGAATTAATTCTTCAGAATTCCATTGATCAAAGACTGATCCGATTACTATTTGCTGTTTTGCTGATCACAGTCCTTCATTTTGAGACCTAAGTGTGAATGACCACTGACTACCACAGACTGACCAAATGGTTTTTCCTTGTGGATGAAGCCACAAGGCAAGGACACACATTCACATTCGTTCACACAAAATGGACACAAAATTGATTAAACCTTTTTCATATAAATTTACAGAACTGTATATACTTAATTAGCAGTGTTGGGGAAAGTTACTTTTAAAAAGTAATCTGATTACACTGTGTGTTTATCCTAAAAAGAAAAAACTAAAAATTTATTTGTTAGAATTTATTATGGAAAGTAATGTGTTATGTTACTTTTGAGTTACTTTTTAAATCTGGGCAGAGCTTGCTTGTTTGTTTTTCATATAAAAAAAGTTATTACAATGTAAAAGCCCTTTCAATCCAAACCCCCCCACGTGCACCTATGGAACGCGCAGCTGCAGAGAAAGTAAATTCATGTCTGTACAGTAGAGGGCGCAGCTCAAACAAATTGCATGAAGAATATGAGGCTGTCAGACTCTGTTCTGTGTCTGTGTGTGTTTCCTTCCCCCACGTGCTCCATGTTTTGTTTATTTCCTTATTTGGTCTTCCTGTCCTGATTGTGTTATCATTTGTTCCAGGTGTTCCCCGTTCTGTTCCATTGTTCCCAGGTGTGTCCCATTAGTTTCAGTGTATTTAAAGTGTTTTCTGCCCCTCGTTTCCCGTCCGGTATTTATCGTCAATCCCCGTGTCCTACGTGCGATTCCTGTTGTGTCAATGACAATAAAGACTGTGTATCATGCTTCTCCAGCATTCTCGTCTTTTTCCGTTCCTTGCGCCGCACTCCACTCAGTAGTGCAACCGTGACAGAATACCGGACCCAAAAAAGTAAGTAGCGCTCCTTCTCCCAGTTTTGTTTTCATTTTAAAAGTCTTTTGTTTTCCCTTGTTTTCCCCCCGCGATCATGGAAATTGCTGCTCGTGTCTCCGCCTTAGCCCGTAGAGATCTCCCCTTCTTCGAGTATGTCTGGGAATTCTGCGGGCTCGCCGCGGCGACGGCATTGAATGACGCCACCATCAACTCTCTGTTCTGGCACTGGGCCAATTACCATCGCCCCGTGGACATCCCAGACACTGAAGGACTGTGCTGGAGGGAAGGGATCTACCGGTGTCTAGGGAGTGTCCGGGCCCGAGCCAGAACCAGCCCCCCGTCGAGCTGCCAGGGCGCAATCTCACTTCAAGGCCAGCCGACCAGGCCTCTTCACGAACTAAAGGAATACGAAGAAAGGAGGAAGGCGGTCGGCTCCAGCACCAAGAGATCGCTCCAGTAGTGGATCCAGCCACCTGAGTTCGCTCTAGTGACAGCCTTCGTTTCTCGACAAGCAGACTTGCGTGTCTTGATCATCCAGAGCACCCTCCAGTTGCCAGCTCAGCTAAGCATACAGTCACCCGAATCAGCCAGAGTGGGCTCCTTTCACTGAGTTTAGCCCACGGAAGGGCTCTGTCACGAGGGTCTAGCACAGTGAGGGATCCTCTCACCCCGAGTTTAGCCCAGACCGAGGGTTACAGTCCCGAGTTATCCCCAGAAAAGGATCCAGTCCCCGAGTTTAGCCCGGAGTCCCTAGTTAGGCCATAAGCGCCGGATCCTTCAAAGACGATATTAACCCAAGGATTTTTTGACGGGGGTGGCAGCATGGGTACGTCAGTAGTCGCCGGAGCCTGAGTAGACGAGCCAAAGGCCCGGAGGCCATCCACGCCATGGCCTCCTGATGTTCCCTACTCCACCCTGGCATCTGAACTGTATGCCCACCATGGCATCGACTCGTCTGCTCCGTCATGGCCTCCTCTTCTGCCTGCTTTCAGCCATGACTGTACCACGAATCCTGTTTCGCCAGGCTTCCTATATGCCTGCTCCACATGGATGCCCTAGTTGCTGCTCTGCCTGCACCCCAACCACTGCATGCTCCGCCAGGCTTCCTAGTCGCTGCTTGCCACTGGATCACTGAACTGTCTGCACTCCGCAGGGCCCCAGAGCTCACACTGTGCAGCACTGGCACCTGGACTGCACTGATCGGACTGAGGATTCCCTTGTGTCCAAGTCCTGCAGCCCCCCCCATTGGATGTTGTATGGTGCGGGACGTGCCTTCCGGGAGGGGGAAGTAATGTCAGACTCTGTTCTGGGTCTGTTTCCTTCCCACACGTGCTCCATGTTATGTTTATTTCCTTAATTGGTCTTCCTGTTCCTGTCCTGATTGTGTTATCATTTGATCCAGGTATTCCCCGTTCTGTTCCATTGTTCCCAGGTGTGTCCCATTAGTTTCAGTGTATTTAAAGTGTTTCTGCCCCTCGTTCCCGTCCGGTAGTGATAGTCATCCTGTGTCCCTACATGAGGATTCCTGTGGTGTCCAAGTCAATAAAAGACTGTGTATCCTGATTCTCCAAGCATTCTCCTCGTCCTGTTTCCCGATCCTCACTGTAGGCACAAACGTGACAGCCGGCAGGAGAAGAAAGTTCAACACTATTCGGCAATAACAAAAATGAACCACAAATGTGTCATTTTTGCTTAGTATGGTTGAACTGGATTATTGAACTGGATTATTTTTCTTAGTATGGTTGAACTGGATTATTGGGATTAAATAGATAATACCCCTATTCTCTTGTTTTTAAACAAATTTAGTTATTGCAGGTTTGGATAATATCCTAAGTTTCCATTTAAATGTTTGTATTCATTTTGAGGAATACTGCATCTGTTTCTGTGCAGGTGAGATGAATAAATACATGTTCATATTTTAGTCATAGAATACGAGTATCATGTTAACCACAGTGACACAACGCCTCTGCACTTACTCCCAATTTCTCTCAACATGGGGACAGGAGAGCTGTCAGTCAATATATGGGAAACAAAGTAACTGCCTAATTCTTCTAAATTAAAAAGTAATGTTACTTTACTAGTTACTTTAAAAAGTAATCTGATTATGTAACTCACATTACTTGTAAAGCGTTACCCCCAACACTGCTTAATTAATGCTGTGTGGAATACAATGTATGCAACCTTACCTATTAAGATCTCTTGTTGCGCAAAGCGCTAAATTACACTGTGCTAAGCTGTTGTTACAGTCTACTGTAAGTGCTAAACTGCTGTTTCTAAGCAGCTAAACTAAGGCATTCCAAGGAGAAACAAAGTTCTGCAAGAAGTTAATTTGGGGAGTTTGGAAACAGCAACAGCAGCAACCACCACAAGCTTAGTGCCCCCATATTCTGCAAAAACTTCTGAATCGTCTTGTCAGTGATCCTTCTCCTGCACATTCCAGGTTGTTTGAATCTTCAATATAGATTTCAGAACCTTCATCTTCAAGGCTTGTTTGCGTGTTTCCAGACCAAGGACCTTCTTTGTGCTCAGGAGTTCATCTTTCACCGGTGCTTTGTGTTCAAGACGGATTCAACTTTCCAAAAACGTTTATGAAATTTCAACTTTCTTCCCACTGCAATGTGGCCCAGATCAACAAGTCAAAGATGTCACCACTCAGACTCCGCACATGACCAGGTGGAACATAAATATTACCTCTTTCCAGAGACCATTGGCATTAGTGTGTATTGTCGGTTTACGATTATCTAATTTGCATTACATTTTATATGACTGATGTCAGTTAATAACAAATAATCTATTGATTTAATTGTTGAATCTAGAATAGAGTTTTCCTTATTGCTTAAAGAAAACTTCAGTTTATCTTTCAATAAGATAATGTCCATAGTAACTTCCAACTCAGTCCCTTGTATCATTCATTGTAGTAGCTGTTAGTTACTTGTTAATTAAACCCCTTTTATTACACCTTTGTCTTCCTTGTGTTGATAATACAGAGGCTCTAGTTCTAAGTTAAGAAGCTCTACACTGTAAAAAAAATTATTGTGATTTTAACAGTAAAAGACTGTAAAAATGCTACAATAAAAACCTGTTAATTGGTTATCAGTAAGCTTCCGTACTATATGTTACTTTAGCATGGCGCCGCAAATGGCAGCAAGGACGCTGAGCTCCGCAGTTCTTCTATTGTTTTTGTTTGTTTGTTCTGTGTTTAGTCATTCTTCTTCTATAAGTTTTACAAGAGACGAACTCCTTAACATTAAGCAACACATCCAATATTTTTCCAGTTTTTGATTATTCAGACGTTTTGTTGGACATTCTAGTCGGAGGTACAGGGCGGGGGGGGTTTGGTGTTTTCAATACGCGCTGCAGAGCAGAGAGGGAAAAGGAAAACGCGCCGCGCGCCCTGGTTGTGAAGCTCCGCCGGCAGCGCGGCTTTTCGGACTGCGCTCCCAAGCATTCATCTCGCGAGTGTCCGTTCCCTTCCTAACAAAACGGACGAATTTCTCCTCACCCTCACCAACAAGGACTTTTCAAACTCTGTTGCACTGTGCTTCAGTGAAACCTGGCTGCGTGAAGCCAGTCGGACAAACGCGCTTCATCTGCCAGGCTACCAGCTGTTCAGAGCGGATCGCATCGCGGAGGTGTGGTGGAGGTTAACGGGGGAAAACAGAGGTGGTTGGGAATTGGTGTTTCTACATCAGAACACGAAAGTTGGTGTTCAGATGTAACAACGCTGAAAAGGGTATGCTGTCCTAATTTAGAGGCACTCATCATAAACTGTAAACCTTTCTACTCACCGCGGGAGTTTTCCTCTTTCGTTCTTGTGAATGTGTACGTGCCTCCGGACGAGTGCGTGAGCGCCGCGATGCAACAGCTGGCAGAACAAATAACTGAAATGGAGCAAAGGTACCCAGACTCTATTTTAATCATTATTGGAGACTTTAACAAATCAAATCTCTCCCGTGAACTGCCAAAATACAAGCAACACATTACGTGTCCCACCAGAGACAGAACTATTTTGGATCACTGTTACACAGCAATAAAAGATGCATATCACTCTGTCCCACAGGCAGATTTGGGGCTCTCTGATCACTGCCTGGCTCATCTTATACCGACCTACAGGCAAAAACTGAAATCAGATAAACCTGTATTAAGGACCATAAAAAGATGGACAAATGAAGCAGAGCAGGATATACAAGCTTGTTTTGACCTCACTGATTGGAGCGTCATTGAAGCTGCTGCCACCGGTCTGGACGAGCTCACAGAGACTGAAACATCTTATATCAGTTTCTGTTGAAGATTATGGATCCTACGAGGGACATTCTTATCATTTAATAATGGATTTTTAATAAACCGTTGTTTACTGGGAAACTCAAACAGCTTCATCATGCCAAAGAGGATGCTTACATAAGTGGGGATAAAATCTTGTATAACTAGGCCAGGAGCAGACTAACAAAGGAGATCAGAGTGGTTAAAAAAAACTACTCAGAAAAGATGAGAAAAGAGCTTTCAGCAAACGATCCAACGTCAGTATGGACTGGTCTGAGGAACATAACCATGTACAAGACACCACCCCCACATCTTGCGGAGAATCAACAACTGGCTGAAGATCTGAATGTGTTTTACTGCAGATGTGAAAAGGATAGTCTACCACCCCATCCACTCTGATCTGCACTTCACACATTCACCTACCACCCCTGCAACCCCCCTACCTCCCTCCCCCACCATTCAACCTGTGTTTAAGGTCTGTGTAGAGGTTGTGAACCGGGTCTTCAGGAAGCAGAAATCTAGGAAAGCTTCAGGCCCAGATGGTGTTTCGCCTGCCTGTTTAAAAGTCTGTGCTGACCAACTGGCCCATATCTTCACACAGATCTTCAATAGATCATTGGAGCTGTGTGAAGTTCCGTGCTGCTTTAAACGCTCCACCATCATTCCGGGCCCCAAAAAGCCCAAAATCACTGGACATAACGACTACAGACCTGTCGCTCTCACAACTGTGGTCATGAAGTCACTTGAGAGAATGGTGCTGGCCCACCTGTAGGACATCACTGGACCCTTGCTGGATACTCTTCAGTTTGCCTACAGAGCAAACAGGTCTGTGGATGATGCAGTTAACACTCATGGGACTGCATTAAATCCTGCAACACCTCGACAGACCTGGAAATTACGCAAGGATCCTATTTGTGGAATTCAGTTCGGCCTTCAATACCATCATACCTGACCTTCTCTCAGACACAAAAACGCGCCAGCTCTCCGTGCTCACCTCCGTCTGTCAGTGGATCAACACCTTCCTGACAGACAGGCAGCAGCTAGTGGGGCTGGGAAAACTCACATCCAGCACCAATATAATCAGCACTGGAGCTCCTCAGGATTGTGTTCTCTCCCCACTGCTCTTCTCACTCTACACAAATGACACTTCTAAAGGTCCCTCTGTCAAGCTCCTGAAGTTTGCAGACGACCACACTCATCGGCCTCATTCAGGAACGTGACGAGTCTGCTTACAGACAGGAGGTTAAAAGAGCTGGCTGTCTGGTGCAGTTCTTAAACAACTAACCTGGAGCTTAACACGCTAAAACTGTGGAGATGATCGTGCACCTCAGGAGGGGGGGGGGGGAGAAAACCCCCTGCACTCCCCCCACTCACCATCATGGGCAGCACTGTGACTGCAGTGGAGTCATACAGGTTCCTGGGCACCACAATCTCTCAACACCTGAAGTGGGACACTCACATTGACTCCATTGCAAAAAAAGGCCCAGCAGAGGTTGTACTTACTCCACCAGCTGAGGAAGTTCAACCTGCCACAAGAGCTGCTTGTTTTAAACCGTCTACTTCTGCCATCATTTGAGTCTGTCCTGTGTTATCCATAACTGTTGGTTGGTTCAGACCAAATCAGACACCTCAGGGAGGACGACAACGGACAGTCGGACTGCTGACTGGAGTGATTATTGGGTGCCCCTCTGCCCAGCCCCAAGATCTTTACATCTCCATTGAGTGAGGGGAAACAAAAAGGGCTAAACTTTTTGATTCTTAAAAAAAAAAATCACTCTGGACCCCTCACATCCAGCACATTCCCTTTTTGAACTGTTGCCATCTGGTCGACGCTAGAGCACTGAGCACCAGAACTGCCAGGCACAAGAACAGTTTTTTCCCAAAGGCTATATTCAGTCTGAACAATTAATTTTCATAATTATACATCATCCATCACATCTAACATAGTATATTTATATTAAACTGTACACTTTGTAAATAACATATCTGCACATTAATAAATATATCTGTACATTTATCTAAACAATTGCATTTTTTTCCTATACTTCTATTTCTTTATATAGTACATTATTCAAATTTTTTTTTTTTTTTATTATATTAGTTTTATAATACATCCCTACTGTGTTATTCCTATGCATGTCTACACTATCATGTATGTCTGCACTATGTTGTACTTTCTTCTACACTGGAAGCTCCTGTAGTCAAGTCAAATTCCTTGTGTGTGTAAACATACTTGGTAATAAAGCTCTTCTGATTCGGATTCTGATTCTATCTATACGGTGAATAACTGTAATTACATTTAATGCAATTTTACAGTAAAATACAGTTAAAAATAAGTTTTTTGGAAGTGGGGGGAAGAAAACAAAAAAAAAAACTTCATTGTATTTAATTTACAGTTTTGAAAAATTGGTTAAAATGACATTCCCAGAATTCCCTGCGTTACATTTAAAATTTGATGTTTTTTTTTGTTGAAATGACTATGTTTCTTCTTAGTTTTTTCTTATCATTTGTGTACATTAGGGTTTTATCTTACATTTAATGGTGTTAAATGAATGTTTATTGCATTATTTCAGTTTCATGTGTGTTACCATGATGGTGTTTAGTGTTTATGAAAGACACTGTGCACCTTCTATGTATATATATTAGTATTTTCCTTCTCAGCTTTTGGAAGAGCTTATTGTGATGAGCTTTGATTCATCATGTGACTTCCTCATCACCACCAGTTTTTGGTGGTTCTCAGTGTATTTCAAATAGTTTTTATAATTTTTAAAACAGATATTTTAGAGTTACTCAAATATTAGCTGGTTTTATTAACATACATCAGTTTAATGAAATATGTTTTTTATTTTTTTTTTTTTTTGTGAATTTAAGTTAAGTCTGTAAAACCTAAAATGTTTCTACCACATTTTTAACGGTGAAGTTCTGGCAACCACAGCTGCCAGTATTTTACCGTAATGTCACAGATTTTTTTTGCAGTGTAGTTCTATGTTCTTTACTGTCAAGGTGAAATTTCTGACTGGTGCCCTGTAAAATAGTATGACCAAAATGTTATATTAATATCTAAGCCATCGCACTCGTGGTGATACTTAGATCTGAAATCACTCCATTTAGTGGTGCCCCGTGTGAGGCTATCTAACAGTGGAATCACTACAGTCTCCTGATGTTATGGCCTTCATGCCTGAACATAGCCCTATAGCTCCATGTCTGGCAAATACAAAGACCCTGTTGCCATTGATTGCTCTCCCTGTTACAGCAATGATCATAATGTGTGTTTGTGCCACACGCTGCTCTCCAGTCCATAAGTCCACTCCAGAGTCCCCTCCAGAGTCGTCCAAAGCCCTATAGCTCAGTATTGTGTTGATGCCAAACTGTGAGTTCCCTGCCTGTCCTGTCTCAACCACAAAGTCATCCTTGAGCCTCCCACCTGTCCTATTTTGACTGTAGTGGTCAGTGAACTGTCTGCTTGCCCTGTCTTGGACAAGGAGATGGTCTCTGAGCTATTTTCTATCCTGTCACAACCAAGGAAGTAATCTCTGAGCTCTCAGCTTGTCCTGTTTCAGCCAAGGAGGCCATCCCTTACCTTCCTGTTGGCCCGTCTGTGACCAAGGAGGTAATTCCTGAGTTCCCTGTCTGTCCTGATATGACTACAGATGTCATTTCTGAATTTCATGTCTGTCTGTGACCGAGGAGGTTGTTCCTGAGTTACCTTTCTGTCTGAATGCAATCACTGGGGTCATCACTAAGATTCCTGTCCATCTGAATACAACCACAGCGGTCATCCCTGAGTTCCCGGTCAGTTGGGATGCGACTATAGAAGTCATTCACAAAGTTCTTGTTTGTCTGTCTGTCTGCGACCAAAGAAGTCCACCCCCGAGTAACTTGGTTGCCCTGAAGTGGCCACGGTGGCCCGCATCCCGGCCATGGCAGCCTGTTCCCTTATCTCCTGTGCACCAAGTTCCCTCAACACAACCACAAACATTATCCTCAAGGTTCTAGTTTGCCCTGATGTAGCCATGGAGGCCAACCCATATGCCCTAGTCACTGCCACAGAGGCCGAACAAAATCCCTTCATAACGGCTACTGAGGTCGATCAAGCTACCCTCGCCCTTGAATTATCTGCTTATTTTTGTGTTGCCTTAGGTCTGTCGAAATCAGCCTTCCAGACGTCATTAAGTTATCTGGCCCTCAAGATGCCCGTCTCTCAGCCGACCCTCCAGATGCCCGCCCCAGGCCTCCTGGCACTTCAGACAAGCCAGCCCTCCAGTCTGTTCAAAGGATAATGGACAGAACAGTGTAGAGTAAAGGTAAAGAACATTTAAAAAATAATGCATTTTTTTAAACGAAGCATTAACACCCCATAAACACAATCAAGCCTAGAAAAAAGTGGTCATCCACCCCTTTAATATATACATTACTAGGCTTTGACTTGGTTCTGGTCACCAGTGCACATGGCAATAGTGCAGAAATAATAACAACTATAAATATAATAAGAATAAGTTTATAATAAGAATTTATTATTAAGAATAAGCTTATGAAGTTTATCTGAAAGCATAGAAGTATGTTACACAAATATGCTCTATGCTCTGTATGGCACTATGTTAATTTACTGGTAAAATTACACATTATTAGTAGGACCAACAACTTTCAATTCCCCCATTGCTTTACCATAAATTGTATTCAGCATTATATACATAGCTTATAGAGATGGGCAGTGATTTAATTAAATGTATTTAAAATACGTAATTAACAACTTTTGAGTATTTTGTAATCAAATGTAATTTGTAAACATAGCAGCAAGCAGCGATCACGGGCCCAAGCCATCAGTGCAACCGCCACCCCGGTGGAATCAGGAAAATGGTGAAACAGAGGGTGGTACAGCGGGGGTTACCAAGGTAATTGGTGGCTCGCATGGCAGTTAATAATACGAAGATATGATCATGCAGTCAATACAGATATTTCATAAAAACATTTAAAACAAGCAGGGCTATAACATAATCCATGTTAAATGTAAAGCAGTGAGCTCGTTGGCTGCATATGCAACGTGAACCAATCAGCTTGTGCCAAGTCATTTATCGCTGAGAATATCACCAGTTACGTTAAGAACCACAACCTGCGCCATCTAAAGAATTTTTTTCTGAACGAACTGGCCTTATATCATGACAAATCTCTGAAGATTTTAGCATGGTAATGGATATGACAATGTTAATGTATTTGGTCTTGGCGGAATAGATCTGCAACGCTGCTCCTGCTGCTGGTTATTGCTGTAGTTGTAGATTATTGCTGCTGCAAGCAAGTACAGAAACTTGCTACTGCCAGTGCATACAGTGACATGGTGCTGTGAGTATTTAAGAGATTCTGCTGCTGCACAAATAGCTATTGCAACACACCCCAAACAAAATCCTGGCACCAAGAAATAAACAAAAACAGCCAATACATATTTACTACTGCTGCTCCGGAGAGCCGTGATACTGTGTGTTTGCTATCTATGTGAGCCTGGGTGGCTTTTTCGAATGGCTTAACACTAGTGGACTACTGCTGTGTGTGCCTGATTAGTTGACCAGATAACTTAACTAGTGACTTGAGTTAAATGTGTATCTGGGCTAATGAAATGCAGATAAATTAACTAGTGGCTTAGCAATGTTAACCTGGGTGCTATACCCTTATGTTTATTTGACTAATCTCAATAAATTAGAATGTCGTGGAAAATTAATTTATTCAGTAATTGAACTCAAATTGTTAAACTCGTGTATTAAATAAATTCAATGTAAATAGACTGAAGTAGTTTAAGTCTTTGTTTTTTTTTAATTGTGGTGATTTTGGCTCACATTTACAAAAACCCACCAATTCACTATCTCAACCAATTAGAATACTTCATAAGACAATAAAAAAAAAACATTTTTAGTGAATTGTTGGGCCTTTCTGGAAAGTATGTTCATTTACTGTACAGGTACTCAATACTTGGTAGGGGCTCCTTTTTTAATTACTGCCTCAATTCGGCGTGGCATGGAGGGGATCAGTTTGTGGCACTGCTGAGGTGGTATGGAAGCCCAGGTTTCTTGACAGTGGCCTTCAGCTCATCTGCATTTTTGGTCTCTTGTTTCTCATTTTCATCTTGACAAAACTCTGGTGAATTTGCTGGCCAGTCAAGCACACAAACAACATGGTCATTTAACCAACTTTTGGTGCTTTTGACAGTGTGGGCAGGTGCCAAAATCCTGCTGGAAAATGAAATAAGCATTTTCAAAAAGCTGGTCAGCAGAAAGAAAGCATGAAGTGCTCCAAAATTTCTTGGTAAAAGGGGGCAGTGACGTTGGTTTTCAAAAAACACTATGGACCAACATCAGCAGATGACATTGCACCCAAATCATCACAGACTGTGGAAACAACACTGTACTTCAAGCAACTTGGGCTATGAGCTAATCCACCCTTCCTCCAGACTCTAGGACAAATGAAATACAAAACTTGCTCTCATCTGAAAGGAGGACTTTGGACCACTGGGCAACAGAACAGTTCTTCTTCTCCTTAGCCCAGCTAAGACACCTCTGACGTTGTCTGTGGATCAGGAATGGCTTAACAAGAGGAATACAACAACAGTAGCCAAATTCCTTGACACATCTGTATGTGGTGGCTCTTGATGCCTTGACCCAGCCTCAGTCCATTCCTTGTGAAGTTCACCTCAAATTCTTGAATCGATTTTGCTTCACAATCCTCATAAGGCTGCGGTTCTCTCGGTGGTTGTGCATCTTTTTCTTCCCACCAACTTTCCATAAAACTAAACTTTTTGTTAACATGCTTGGATACAGCACTTTGAACAGCCAGCTTCCTTGGCAATGAATGTTTGTGGCTTACAAATTGTGAAGGGTGTCAATGATTGCCTTCTAGACAACTGTCAGATCAGCAGCCTTCCCCATGATTGTGTAGTGAGCCTAGTGAACAAAAACCGTGGAGGGACCATTTGAAGACCTCAGAAACCTTTGCAGGTGTTTTGAGTTTGATTAGCTGATTGGCATGTCACCATTTTCTAATTTGTTGAGATAGTGAATGGTGGGTTTTTGTTAAATGTGAGCCAAAATCATCACAATTAAAAGAACCAAAGACTTAAACTACTTCAGTATGTGTGCATTGAATTTAATTAATACACAAGTTTCACAATTTGAGTTGAATTACTGAAATAAATGAACTTTTCCACGACATTCTAATTTATTGAGATGCACCTGTATGCGTTTCTGAGCCAATGTAGCTCAAACATGAATGTTTTACAGAGGTATTCTGTTATTTTAAATTATATTCAAAACTCTGTAAAATTACAAACAATATCTGGAAAATTAACAACTTGACTGTTATTTTAAGTATTATTCCATTAATGACAAATTAAAGTCATTCTCATTTTTATATAAAAATACTGATTTTTTTATGTTTTCTTAAATTGCATACACATTTATGTTAAATTACAAAACTAATCTATAATTAAATAATTTAGCTCATTATATTAAAGGTTTGTGTTCACACTAACAATTTAATGCTCTTCTTTGTAATTTTAAAGTAAATCTTATTAGTTTTATATGTAGGTGTATTTTTTACATTCAAACTCTGTTATCTGACACAAAATATTACAAACTCTATTAAATCCAAACAAGCTATCTGCTTTTGAAGAGTAAAGCTCTGTAGAGTACACTGCTCTCCAGGTTGAAACTTTCAGGCTTCTGCTCACACACCAGTTGATCCAAATTGCCAGGAAATTGTGAATAGAGATGAGAAAAGTCACAAGTTTTAAAAGATAAATCCCAGAAGAAAACTTTTACAAACTCACTGATCAGAATGTGCATTTGCTTGGAGTGTGTGAAAGAAACCTTGCTAGATATTTGAATACTAGAAAAAGCAGACCATGTAGAAAAGGGTCTAAAAGTACTGGAATGTATCCCAGCATGCAATGTGTGCAAAACACATTCAAATATGGATGATTTAGAATCCTTAATTTGTCAAATGTGCATGTCTTTGTACTATGGAAACACTTGTTATGAGGTGACAGGACTAACAATTCTGCTTCAAGCACATTATTGAAATGAACAGCTGTACATGCATTATCAAAGTGTTAAATTATTGTTGAATTAGTCAGACAGCAAGAACAACAATATTCATGATGGAACACTCTCAGGGCCAACCTATACATTGTCTTCACTTATGAATAACTAAAATATAAACTGCCAATTTTTATGGTGAGAGGTTCATTTTATTTTCAGCTTACATTGTCTCATATCACAAATGCTATAACGCCTTACTGCAGTCAATAGCTTGCAATATCTATGCTACTAAATAAAAGTATGTAGACAAATTTAGTAACTTAAATGCAATTATGGCAGTATTTTTAAATAAATTTTATGGTGGACAGAGGATTAACCAACAGGCTGTGTAAAACTGAATATGAATATACACTGTTGCAGTGTGTGTGCTGCTGATTGGCTTCTGCAGTTCTGCTTCGATCGGTCTACCAGTAAGGGCTTTTACAAAGATTGTTTTATTTAACTGCTTACACACAAAATCTTTACTTGTCACACAGTTTCTGAAACCTGACACTCAAACACCAGAACCACACACCAAATCTGCAAAACCATACACTAATTCTCGGCCCTTGACTCAGTTTTCAATTTCATAAAAACACTTTTTGCAAAACACAACACACAATTCTCTGTGTAACACACAAAAATCGAACTTCTTTCAAGGACCACTATCGTCAAAGATGATTGACAATTAGCATACAGTTTGGATTGGCGGTATGGTTCTGTTCTGGGCAAGAACTCCCTGTGATGCCATGCAGCCTAGCATGGATGAGAGCAGGGAGAGCACAGATAACCCCCCCAGGGTAAACAGAACAGAATCAACATCAATATATTGCAGATATCGTTAAAGTTCAATAAAGTAATGTACACATTTAGAATTAGTCTGATTCAAAAGAGAATCAGAAGGCTGAATCCTGACTGACAGAGGAGTCGTCGGGGGATGGAGGAGGGTAATTAGCTATGGAGCAATGCGAAAACTGCTGATAATACTGAGGGACCNTGGAGGTGTTGATGGTTGTGTGGAGAGATGTTCAGAGCGGGTGTGGGGTGTTAGACTGGGAGTTTCAAATCTACAGTAAAACTCATTCAGGTCTTCAGCAAGTTGTTGATTGGCCTCAGTGCTGGGGGATGGTGTCTTGTAGTTGGTGATGTCCTTCAGGCCTTTCCACACTAATGCAGGCTCATTCGCAGAAAACTGGTCTTCTAGTTTTTTAGCGTAGTTCCTCTTTGCCACTCTAATCTCCTTATTCAGTGTTTCTGGCCTGATTGTACAAGACTCTGTCCCCCCTTTTGTAGGCGTCCTCTTTGGCCTGACGAAGATAACGAAGTTTTGCTGTAAACCATGGTTTATCATTATTGAATGTTAAATGAGTCCTGGTAGGGATGCACATGTCTTCACAGAAACTGATATATGATGTTACAGATTCCGTGAGCTCGTCCAGATCGTTGGTGGCTGCTTCAAAAACACTCCAATCAGTGCAGTCGAAACAGGCTTGCAATGCCTGCTCAGTTTCGTTGGTCCATCTCTTTACAGACTTTACTACAGTTTAGCAGATTTAAGTTTATGCCTGTAAGTCGGTATAAGATGAACCAGGCAGTGGTCAGAGAGTCCTACAGCTGCTCTGGGGACCGAGCGATATGCATCTTTTATTGTGGATTTTTTTAGGAGTAACAATTCGAAACTATAATTTTACAGTGGTCCAGTATATTACTGTCTCTGGTGGGACATGCTGTCTGTATTTTGGCAGTTCACGGGAAAGATTTGCTTTATTAAAGTCCCCGAGAATGATTAAAACAGAGTCCGGGTGTTGTTGTTCTGTCTCTGTGATCTGATCAGCGAGTTTCTGTAAAGCTGAGCTCACGTGTGCTTGCGGAGGAATGTAAATACTCACGAGAATGAACGAGTGAAACTTCTGCGGCGAGTAGAAAGGTTTACAGTTAATGAAAAGTGCTTCTAGATTGGAACAGCATATCTTCTTTAACGCTGTAACATCTTTACACCACCTTTCGTTGATGTAAAAACATGTCCCACCGCCGTGTGATTTCCCCGTTGATTCTGCGTCGCGATCCGCTCTAAACAGCTGAAAGCCCGGGAGACTCAACGCGCTGTCCGGAATGGCGTCATTCAGCCAGGTTTCCGTGAAACACAGAGCAGCAGAGTTTGAAAAATCCTTATTTGTCCGGGAGAGCAGAAGAAGTTTGTCTGTTTTGTTGGGTAGAGAACGGAGATTCGCCATATGGATGCTCGGCAACGGTGCTCTGAATCCGCGCTTCCTGAGCTTTACAAGCGCGCCGGCTCTCTTTCCCCGTCTGTGCGCAGCAACTCCGCCGACTACAATGTTCAGCAAAACGTCCGAATAAACGAAATCCGGTAGAAGATTGTGTGGTGTGTTCTGCCGAATGTGCAGCAACTCATCCCTGGTAAAACTGATCATGTTTGAGAAACAAAAAACAGGAAAAACTAACAAAAACAGTACAAACACTGGAGAGCCAAACACTGAGGCTGCCGTCTGCGGCGCCATCGCATAACCATTTTCCATAACCAGAAGCATGGTAATTTGCATATGGAACTTGAATCAAAATTACTAAAGATTCTCAGGACACTAATATTGCCTATGCACCAACATATAATATACACTCTCGTTTAGATCATCAGAAGACGAATTCATAGATACTAAACATGATAGGATTACATATAGGTAAGATGACAGGAACGCGTGGTTCCATCATAAGCCTGCATAAAACAGTATACAATATAAGAGACAATATACAAGGACAGTAACAGCATAATGGCAAATATGCTGCGATACAAATCCGCTTGCTAAAGAGTTAAAAAATCTTATTCTCTCTTTTGACTTTGTTCAAATGGTTACAGGGCCTACACACTCCCTGGGTCATACTCTTGACCTTGTCTTGCTACATGATATCAATATTCATGACCTTGAAATTGGTGATTTAAGTTTTTCAGATCATAATCCTGTGTTCACATGTTCTATTTTAGATCAGATTGTTAAAACTAAGAAGCCTATTATTTGGTCACGTATGTTTAGCTCTACCTTTAGTGAGGATTTTGCTACCCTTTTTGATGAGGCATGTAAGCTGGTTTCTCTTGATTTTCCCTCAAAATATTTAGATGCAGAACAACAGCTTACTTAATTTAATTCTACCTGTAATGGAATTTTAGACTCTATTGCTCCTTTTCGGAGTAAGCAACTCAAACCTAAGGCAGAGCCATGGTTAAATACTGATACACGGGCTCTTAGACAAGTATGTCGACGTGCAGAACGTAAATGGAAAAAGGATAAGTTACATGTGTCGTTGGAGATACTACGTACTTCATTAACTAACTATAAAAGAGCTGTGAAGGAGGCCGAATCAAAGTATTTCTCTGACATCATAGCTAGAAATGATCAAAGACCCAAGATTTTGTTTTCTACAATTAACTTGGTGATAAATCCGTCAAATTATCTGCACTTTGATGACTAAGTTTCTTCTTATGAATGCTTTTTAAGGTATTTTACAAACAAGATACATGACATTAGACAGCTTATTGTCCCCATAAATTATGATCCTTCCTATTTTCGGCTTGTACCTCATCTTTTAATGCCTTTGAAACTATCTCGATAGACTATCTTCATAAACTGGTTATGAAGTTAAAACCAACCATGTCTGAAACTGACATTTTTCCAGCACGCCTACTTATACAGGTTTTTGATGTTATTGGGCCTTGTATCTTAGAAATAATAAATAAGAGTCTTTCTGTTGGATTTGTTCCAGAATATCTAAAGCATGCTATTGTTAAACCATTGTTGAAAAAATCTCGATGTGACAGTTCTCTCAAATTTTAGGCCAATTTCTAATCTTCCTTTTATCTCTAAAATCCTTAAGAAGGTAGTTTCTGTCCAATTATTACATTTTTTAGACTCAAATGGAGTTTTTGAATCTTTGCAGTCTGTTTTTAGGAAACATCACAGTACAGAATCTGCTCTCTTAAGAGTGTCAAAAGATATTTTATTATCTGTTGATTCTGGGAACTCTGTAATACTTCTGCTGTTGGATTTGATTGTGGCTTTTGATACGGTCGATCATGACCTTCTTATCTCTCATCTAGAATATTGTGCAGGTATTAGAGGCCATGCACTGAACTGGTTCAAGTCTTATTATAACAATAGAACCTTTTCTGTTTATATAAATGGATGTTTATCCTCCAAAGCGTGTCTGACTTGTGGGGTTCCCCAGGGATCTATTCTTGCTCCCATTTTGTTTTCTTTATATATGCTCCCTTTGGGCTCAATTTTTAGAAAACACAGAGTACTTTTTCACATTTATGCAGACGATACTCAAATATATGTGCCCATCAAGCAAAATGATAATGCTGGTTTGTCTGCCCTAACTGCCTGTTTGTCAGATATCAAGGCTTGGATGTCCAATAATTTTTTTAACTTAAACGAGAGTAAGACTGAGGCAATTGTGTTTGGTCCATTAGCTTTTTCTGGCAGTCTAAATCAAGTGTTAGGCACCTTAGCTGCTTATGTAAAACCATCTGTTAAAAACCTGGTTATTGTCTTTGACTCTGCCCTGCTATTTGATAAGCAGGTAAATGTAGTTATCAAATCGTGTTTTTTCCAGCTGAGATTACTGGCCAAAGTTAAACGTTTTTTAACTTTTGCTGAGTTCGAGAAAGTAATCCTCGTCCAAATAGTTCAAACGATATCTTCTCGTTTGGACTATTGCAATTCAATCTATATAGGTATTGGTCATTCCTATATGAACCGCCTACAGTTAGTCCAAAATGCAGCTGCAAGACTCCTTACTGGCACTCGTAAATTTGAGCACATCAAGTCAAGTCAAGTCACCTTTATTTATATAGCGCTTTTAACAATACAGATTGTGACAAAGCAACTGAACAGCATTAATTAGGAAAATAGTGTCAATAATGCAAAATGACAATAGTAAACACTAATTTTCAGTTAAAGACAGTTCATCATTGTATTCAGTGATGTCAACATCCAGCTCAATGTATCTTTGCAATCATGTCAACGATACCGCTGGAAATGAAGTGTCCCCAACTAAACAAGCCAGAGGTGACAGCGGCAAGGAACCAAAACTCCATCGGTGACAGAATGGAGAAAAAACCTTGGGAGAAACCAGGCTCAGTCGGGGGGCCAGTTCTCCTCTGACCAGACGAACCAGCAGAACGGAAAAATCAATATAAGACGTAATAAAACAGACGATGAATAATATTAACAGCAATTATTATATGATGCAATCAAACTTATAGCAAAATGTGGTAGTTCTGTATGTTGTTCCAGGGTTGGCATCATCTGAGGTCCTCAGAGGAGTTGCATCATCTCTTCTCAGGTGTTCTGGATCCAGACTGAAGCCGTGGCAAAAATTGAGAAACAAATAGAGACATAATTAGTGAAGCTGCTGTTCCAACCAAGCAAAAATGATTTGTTTAACCCCAAACTAACGAATAATAATGTGCATTTGATTAGATATAACTGCAGTAAAAGATTATGACTGCAGTAAAAGATTATGAGATGCATTATTTGAATGCTTGGCCAAAGAGATGTGTCTTTAATCTAGATTTAAACAGAGAGAGTGTGTCTGAACCCCGAACGTTATCAGGAAGGCTATTCCAGAGTTTGGGAGCCAAATGCGAAAAAGCTCTACCTCCTTTAGTGGACTTTGCTATCCTAGGTACTACCAAAAGTCCAGAATTTTGCGACCTTAGGGAGCGTGATGGAATGTAGCGTGGTAGAAGACTAGTTAGGCATGCAGGAGCTAACCCATTAAGGGCCATATAGGCAAGTAATAATATTTTGTAAATGATACAGAACTGAATAGGTAGCCAGTGCAGAGACTGTAAAAATTGGGGTAATATGATCATATTTTCTTGACCTGGTAAGGACTCTAGCCGCTGCATTTTGGACTATCTGTAGCTTGTTTATTGAAGATGCAGGACAACCACCTAGCAGTGCATTACAATAGTCCAGTCTAGAGGTCATGAATGCATGAACTAGCTTTTCTGCATCAGAAACAGGTATCATGTTTCGTAACTTGGCAATGTTTCTAAAATGGAAGAATGCCGTTTTTGTAACATGGGAAATATGTTTTTCAAAAGACAAGTTGCTGTCTAATTTAACACCCAGATTTTTGACTGTAGAGAAGTAACAGTGCATCCGTCTAGTTGCAAATTGTAATCCACGAGATTCGGCGTACTGTCTTTTGGTCCAATAAGTAATATCACATCACCCCCATCTTACTCTCTCTGTGTTGGTTGCCGGTTCATTTTAGAGTAGAGTTTAAGATTTTACTTTTTGTTTTTAAGGTCTTAAACGGTCTGGCACCATCTTATTTATCTGAACTCATGACTGTTAACATATCTGCGAGATGTTTAAGGTCATCAAATCAGAAATTGTTAAAGGTTCCTAGATCAAGGTTAAAAAGAAAGGAAGACCGGCTTTTGCCATAGTCGGCCCCAAACTGTGGAATAGCGTACCTTTATCTATTAGGATAATCTCTTCAGAATCTCTGTTTAAAGTAAAACTTAAAACTCACCTTTTAGAAAAGGCTTTTAACATCTGAGTCGTCCTGAGCATGTCTCTGTTGTCCTCTGTATGTACTACCTCCTGTACCATATGACTTTTATGTTGTTTTATTGTTTTGATTGGTGTTTTAATAATCTGATTTGATAATTTCTTGTACAGCACAATGGTCAACAATTGTTGCTGTATTGTGCTATATAAATAAACAAACCAACCAACCAACCAACATACACAATGACATAAAGGATATGTGTGTTCATTCAAAGAAAGGTTTTCCTATGAATTAATTAGAGAAGAGTCCATTTTTATGGTGCATTGGGTTTTTCCAATGGAAAATGTAGTGAGTGTCTCTACCCACATTCCTTTGGGCCATAAAATCAGTGATATCAGCATTGGTTGCAATGGTGACCAGGGGCCTGGTGTTGTTCGCAGACATCCTGACACCCAGTTTATTGGGTAAGGGGTCTGTGACGAATTGTTAATCTAATGAATAACTGATTTGTTAAATCAAATGGAAAATGGTGTGTTTGATTGGTCCAGACTCTACACTGTAGTGCTATAAAAATTTGTCTCGCGTAGCCAGACCTTCAGACTGACGGCTGGAGGTCTGGAATTCATGGCAGCATTTGGCCAAGCCCGCCCATGAGGCCATTTGACCGACATGTCAAACAACCAATCACAGTTCGTTTCATTCAGCGGCACGTTTCGGGGCGTGGAAATGTTGTCTCAATAACAGACCGGTGTGTAAAACTCTCGGACGTATTTGAAAGATTCTGTGCCGCAAACTTAAATATTTTACATACTTTGAGAATCCAGCGTTTAGTTGATCCTGATAAGCGCTCGTCGTCACAGTTGTAAACACGACAGCAGCTTTCTTCTTGAGGGTTTGGCGTCACGGCATCTTTGTTTCCAGCGGA
This sequence comes from Sinocyclocheilus anophthalmus, assembly GCA_018155175.1. Lineage (NCBI taxonomy): Eukaryota > Metazoa > Chordata > Actinopteri > Cypriniformes > Cyprinidae > Sinocyclocheilus > Sinocyclocheilus anophthalmus. The sequence goes on from JADLZN010001232.1 coordinate 33,116, forward strand.
ACGTTAAAGAACTTGACACACACGTCTCCCGGAAATACTGTATAATTCAACCAATCCGACGACGACTTCGAAACTCCTGAAGTCTTTCCACTTTTGTGTGCCGGATGCATCAGACATGCCAACGGTCCGAGGGCATGACGTCTGTGGCTGAGACTATATAAAAATAAAGTTGACTTGACTAGGTTAAAGGGGACATAACACACACAGTTTCGGCCAATCTCATGTTAATCTTGAATACCTATAATTGTAGTATTGCATCATTCACATCTCCGAAGAGTCTTCAGTTTTATCAGATTTATAAAAGAAAGATACAACTTTACGATTCTCTCCGGAAAAAGCAAGCTCCTGGAGGCGAGCCGTGGGCGGAGCTGAAGAGTCGCGAGCACTTACACTTACTAACAATCACAGACATTTGATGCAGTTTTACAGCAGTTCCTATATGACCGGGATCTTTTATCACTGGGGCTTCTCCATCTTCCAGTACCAAACGATGTGCAAATCCAGTGTCAGAATGTACATTGTTATAAAACATTAATCACCGAAATGACGGGAACAAACAAACACGATTGAGAAACTCCGTTGCTGCCTTGGAAAACAAATTGCATCCACTGTTCACATAACACTGAATAAGGTCATCTTTTCCTCACAACCAAAAACACACTCTTTAGAGATATTAGGCTTGTTCGACTTCATGCGGCGCCACAAAGATCGGCTGCCGCCTGTCAAAAACAATGCATTCTGGTTACATTAAAAAAGTTTTTGTCCAACTTTGATCGGTGCTGCAGCCGCCCTACGATCACATGTGCATTTTCAAAAGTACCGCGAGAGCAAAAACGGGGACTAAGCCGCCTAGGCAGGCACTGCAAAAGCCTTGATGACGACACACTTTATTCTCATTGGTTAGATTCTGTGATGACAAGCACAATGTGTGTTGCAGTCTTATTCTAACAATTCAATTCCAATGATGCTCACAAATCTATGTTTTTATAACAGTAAAAGCATTTTTAGGTAGTCGCACTGTTATATTGAGACGCGTAAAAAATAAAAACACAGATAAAATACCACCACTTTACTGGTATTTAAATAGTATATGTATATGTTGAACTTTATTCTTGAACAGAAGGCACTGTATTAAGCAGTATATAAAAAGTGCTTGTGTTGCTCATGAAAACATTTCTGAAACATCTGTGTATTTGACAAATGTTGCATTTAATTAAATTCATCTGTGAATGTATGCAAACACTACGAGAGCGTCATTACCAGGAGCAGAAAGTGTCTGACTTGACGTCTCCGCTTTAATTCCACCCCGACTGCAAGCGGCTACTCTCCCCAGCCGGAGGCAGGCTAGTGTAGTTCCTCTCGAACAACCTAGTCTTCTCGAGCAAGTAAATGCGGTGCTGCCAAAGACTTCCGTAACCATGAAAGAAACGCGTTAAGCGGCGCGTTCTTGCTCTTGCTCTTGCTCTCGCTTGGGTCGCTGAGTGAGCACATGCGCATAAGAATCCAACTCTTTAACAGTGTATATAACTCAGAATGCATGACATGACATTAGACCCCTCGTTAAGTGCAGCATATTGCAGTGACAAGCGTGTTGCCAATGACAACAGATAAGTACCGCATTAAATGGATCTTAGCTTGTGAAGACGTTTAAGAGAGTGAAACATAACAGCTGTGAAGTGGATGCTTGATCCTTCTTAGGGATGAAGTTCCCATCTGAACTTGTTCTTGAGTCAGTCACATAACTTATGGAGTCCATGACAATAATGTAGTGTTGCATGAAGTAATGCTAATCAGTCACTTCCGAATCAGGCAGCTTATGATCAGTGCGGTGAATTCACGTGTTCAAGTTAACGAACTTGAATGAATCAGAGGTGAGACCATTGGGGAAACGAATTCCACTTCTCTAAATGGTGGTGATGATGGTGTTTTGTCTGCCGAATTCACCATTTAATTAGCTATTGAGCAATGCGAAAACTGCTGATAATACTGAGGGACCTTATATATGTATGCTTAGATAGGTGTCGTATTCCCATAGGTTGATGTGGATCAGCTGAGAGCCAGCTGATGCGAGCTTGACTAACGTGACCTGCCAGAACTAATGCTACGCTAGATCATTGTGAATTATATTATGGAAAGGTGTTTGCAAATGTTGCTTTTGAGATGAGGTTTGTGATATTTTGAAAGCAGTGATTCATTTTCCAAGAGATGTGAGGCATGTTGCATTTTGCGTGTGCAATTCTTGAATTTGTGTAAAACTTTGAAAAAGTGTGTAAGCAGTTAAAAAAAAAACCTGTAATTCATATTTTGAGCACGTTTGGGTTGTGGAATGATGACTGAGAATGAACAATCGTGAATATGGACACAGACATCTACCAGCGGCTAACAGACATGCAAACTGCAAAAGTTAAGAATATTTTACCATATATGGAAAGCGTCCCCAGCGAAGTTCTAAATAGGAATCTTAATGTCACGTCACATATTACAATTAGATCGAGCCAATCATCACTCAACACAAGGAATATATAAGCCCTCTACTCACCCTTAATTGTGTTTGCAGATACTGCCGGCGTTTCCTGCTCAAGCTGGCACTTGACTTATTGCCCGACTTTCCCTGGGTTACTTGCATATAGTTAAGTTTGTCTTCAGTTTAAATGTAAACTGTAATTACAATTATAGATTAGGGTTGGAGCTAAAATCTGCAGGAAAGTGGACCTTGATGACCAGAGCTGACAACCCCTGTTTAAAATTTGCTGTTCTCCTACTGAGCATCAGAAATTCATACATCTATTATAATTGATTTTTGGTCAGAAGTTACCATGTTAGTATTCCTTTGTTGTAACGAATTAAATAAACTATCATTTCTTCCATCACCTTTTTTACTGGAAATACTTTTTGTAACCTCTTATTTGCCTAAAAAGATAAACTATATACATGAAACTAAGCATGTTTGCTCAGAATAACCTGTTCTCCACGTCATTTAATGTTGAAGAAAATGTTGAAGGACTTAGGCCTAAAGAAAATTAAGTTGAGATCACGAGAAAACAAGGAAGAAAGAAAAAAATGTGCATGGGCTCTTGGGCGATAGTGTCCAAGTAAAACAGCATGCCTTTAATTTTCAAAACATGTTTAATTTAACTTCACTTAAACACTAATATATATTAACCAGCGGTGTGGAAAAGTTTTTGCCCCCTTCCTGTTTTTTTTTTTTTATGGATATTTGTCACACTTAAAAGATTCAGATTATCAAACAAATTGTAATATTACACAAAGATAATGCAAGTAAAAACAAAAAGCCGTTTTTAAATGATGATTTCATTTATTAAGGGAAAAAAAAGCTGTCCAAACCTACCTGGACCTACATGAAAAATTAATTGCCCCCTAAATCTATAATAACTGTTGTGCCACGCTTTGGCAGCAACATCGCACTTAAGTTTGTTTTCGATGACCTGCAATGGACTCTGTCAATCGCGGGGAGGAATTTTGGCCCACTATCCTTGGCAAAGAATTGTTTTAATTCAGCCACATTGGAGGGTTTTCGAGCATGAATGGACTGTTTAAGCATCTCAAACGGATTTAAGTCCATACTTTGATTTAGCCACTCCAAAACCTTCATTTTGTTTTTCTTGAGCCATTCAGAGTTGGACTTGCTGTTGTGTTTGGGATCATTGTCCTGCTGCGTAACTCAAGTGCGCTTGAGCTTGAGGTTACAAACTGATGGCCGGATATTCTCCTTCAGGATTTTTTGATAGAGTGCAGAATTCATGGTTCCATCAATTATGGCAAGTTGTCCGGGTCCTGAAGCTGCAAAGCAGCCCCAAACCATCACAATACCACCACCATGTTTGACTCTTGGTATGATGCTCTTTTTATGAAATGCTGTGTTGGATTTACCCCAGATGTAACGGGACACACACCTTCCAAAAAGTTCAACTTTTGTCTCATCAGTCCACAGAATATTTGCCCAAAAGTCTTGGGGATAATCAAGATATTTTGGCAAATGAGAGACGAGCCTTTGTGTACTTTTTGGTCAGCAATGGCTTTTGCCTTGGAACTCTCCAATGGATGCAGTTTTTGCCCAGTCTCTTTCTTATTGAATCATGAACACTGACCTTAACTGAGGCAAGTGAGGCCTGCAGTTCGTTAGATGTTGTTCTGGGTTCTTTTATGACCTCCTGGATGAGTAGTCGTTGCGCTCTTGGAGTAATTTTGGTTGGGGCCCCCCCCCCCCCCCCCCCCCCCCCGGGAAACTCCTGGGAGGTTCAACATTTTTCAAGTTTCTCAATTTGTGGATAAGGGCTCGACCATGGTTCGCGGGAGTCCCAAAGCCTTAGAAATGGCTTCCTAACCCTTTCCAGACTGATACATGTCAACTGTTTTGATTCTCATCTGTTCTTGAATTTCTTTAGATCGCGGCATGATGTGTTGCTATTTAAGCATGCTTCGCTTTGTCAGACAGGTTATATTTAAGTGATTTCTTGATTCAACAAGTCTGGCAGTAATCAAGCTGGGTGTGGCTAGTGAAATTTAACTCGGCTTTCTAAAATAATGTGGTTAATTGCAGTTCTTTCATGATTTAACAGGAGGGGGCAATTAATTTTTCACGTAGGGCCACGTAGGTTTGGACAGCTTTTTTCCCCTTAATAAATTAAATCATCATTAAAAAACTGCATTTTGTATTTACTTACATTATCTTTGTGCAATATTTAAATTAGTTTGATGATCGGAATCTTTTAAGTGTGCCAAACATGCAAAAAAATAAGAAATCAGGAAGTGGGGCCAACACTTTTTCACACCACTGTGTATATATATATTATTAAGATATACGACAAAAGCACTGCTTGCTTTTATTTAAAACATTCCAGAGCATGTTGATATATGATACATTTATTATTTATGTATTTCATAAACAATTTGTGCCTCAAGTGTAAAAGTTTTTGCTATTACTGTGTTGATTACTGTGGTTTCTTCAATGACACATGCTTGTTCAATAGCTTTTAAAAAGCTTGATGGATTGTTCCTGAAGACATTGGAAAATCTTAACTTTTCCCTTTTATCAATGGTCAGAATTTCTAACCTGTAGTTGTGCTCTCAGGAAGTGGATGGTTGAGTGAGTTGGGTTTCCTCATCACAGTGAAGGCTGTCCCCATTTTATGCGCTAGACAGGTTGTTAAAGCAGAGAAGGACTCCCTTGAACGGGACATCGTTCGCCCATGTATGGGAGATCCCATGGTCGGAACAGTTTTATACTAGGATGTACGAACACTAATAAGAGAACGAGCAACGCACCCGAGTAAACCTCTTCACATGTCTCCAATGCTGACCCAGTTGCATATCTTGTTTATTCCTTCGGTAAGCTGAAATAAGAACATCATCCAGGTTTAATAGTCTGTAGAAAAGGACGGGAACAAGTGCTGATGAGAGCCCCAGTGCTACAGTGCAAGTTGTAAAATCTTCATTTGACCCAAAAGAACATACTATAACTGCAATCTAAAATTATTTGCTCTATATGTTTCATTTCTACCATCTCTGTATTCTATGTTGTTCTTCAATGGCACACCATCCAGATCAATAACTTTCCAAAGGAGGGTTACACCGCTCCAAAATAAGTTGCTAAATTTATCTGACCCCGTAGAACATACTACAAATGACCGATTAAACCCTTACACCACCTCCTTGTGGTATCGGCTGATAACAAGGCCCTGATGGACCTTGACTAACGGTGGGGGTCCCCAACGACAGGCGAAGCAACACCCCAGCTGGGGTATCTCTTCTCTTTGTTGCATCCATGGAACTGTCTCAAAATTTGGCTCGTCAAGCTAGGGCGTCCCCCAGAGGCAACGTGCGCCACCCTCGCCTGAGCGATGCGAGAAATATGCCAGGGCTACCTACTCAAGGATGGAGTAGGCCAAAGAAGCTAGTCCCGCTATGACTTGCCACGATCAACATTGGAACGCTCACCGGCCGCCATCGTGAGTTGGCCGACTCCCTTAAGACCCGGCGTGTCGATTCGCATGTGTACAGGAAACAAATTGCAAAGGATCGAAGGCGAAGGAAATTGGAGAAGGATATAAGGTCATCTACCATGGCACCAGCTCGACCCGGAATGGAATAGCAGTCGTTATCAGCAGGCGCTTCCACAACAAAGTGACTGAAGTCAGGCAGTTGTCGAATCGGCGCATCTCTGTCAAAATTTAATCGGAGTTAACTACGGCCCGCATCATCTCCTGCTATGCACCTCAGACCGGGTGCCCTGATGATGAGAAAGATGACTTTTGGGACAGCCTGGACATGCACCTACGGACAGTCACCCCGGACGAGCACATCATCCTGGGAGGCGATCTGAATGGTCACGTTGGATCGGGCAATGATGGGTATACGCGCTGCCATGGAGGACATGGGCTCAGTGTGCGGAACGATGATGGAAGTTGCATACTCGACTGCGCAGAGACCCATGACCTGGTCGTGACCAACACTTACTTCAAGAAGAGGGACACTCACTTAGCCACCTACACCAGCGGCGGCCATGCCACCCAGATCGACTACTGGATGATCCTGCGGCGAAACCTGAAGCTGGTGAGATAACCAACTGGATACGCCAGGAGGGGCAAATAACATCTACCACCTTGCCAAGTCTCGCCACCGCTCCACTCAATTCAAGGGAGATGACAACCAAGTCCTTTGAGACCCACCATCCATCCTTCATCAATGGTCAGAGTATTTCTATGGCATCTGCAATGAAGAGTTCCCGAACCTGCAAATTCCAAGCCCTCCACCCGCCCTTGGCCCAGTTCCCCGGATCACGATTGCAGAGGTGAAGCTGGCCATTGAAAAGATGAAAATAGGCAAAGCAACCGGCCCCGATGATATACTGACCAAGGCCTGGAATATCCTCGGGGACTGCGGAGCAACCTTCCTCGCTGACCTGTTCAACCGAATTGTGGCCGAGAACAAGCCTCCCCACGCCTGGACAACCAACACAACCATGCCCATTTGGAAGGGCAAGGGGGATGTCAGCGATTGTGCAAACTACCGGCCAATACGACTGTTGTATCATGCAATGAAGATCTTCGAGCGAGTGCTGGACCATCGCATCCGAAGCCTAGTTGACATCACGCCAAATCAATGTGGTTTTGTGAAGGGATGTGGCACCACTGATGCCATTCATGCTGCTCGACTGCTGATGGAGAAGCATCGAGAGAAGTACAAGACGGTGCACATGGCCTTCCTGGACCTGGAGAAAGCATTTTACCGGGTCCCACACGATCTCATATGGCGAGCGCTGAGGTTCCATGGTGTCCCAGAAGAGTATGTAAAGTGGGTCCAACTACAGTATCACAACACCTCAAGCATGGTTAGATGCCCAGCTGGGACATCGCCACCCTTCAACATCACTGTTGGCGTCCACCAAGGATCGGCCCTCTCGCCCCTGCTGTTCATCCTCTGTATTGACACGGTGATGGCCAACCACCAAAGACCTGTGTGATAAGAAAATCCCAGAATATCTCAAGGCAAAGGTCTACAAGACCGTCGTTCATCCAGTTGCCCTCTATGGTGCTGAATGCTGGCCCACGACCAAGAAACATGAGTCGGCCCTCCACACGATGGAAATGAAGATGCTCCAGTGGGTGCTTGGGCTGACCCTCCACGACCACGCAATGAATGAGGCCGTCAGGCGACGACTTCGAGTAGCCGCAATAACGGAGAGGGAAGGCCGCCTGAGATGGTATGGCCACACTATGCGCAGTGACGAGGACTCCGTGACAAAATCAGCACTCCGTTTTGACACTGGAGGCCGCCGGCCGCGAAGAAGTCCCAAGAAGCAGTGGATGGACTCCATCACGGAGGATATGAGAGCGGTGGGACTAGGCCCGGAGGACGTCACAAACCGAGCCAAATGGAGGAGACAGAGCCGAGCTGCGGACCCAGTGTGAACACGAGAGAATGCCAGGAAAGGAGAAGTAGAACATACTACAAGTCTTTAATGTACAATTATTTGCTCTATATGTTCAATTTCTACCATCTCTGTATTCTATAGGGTTCTTCAATGGCACAGCATCCAGTATAATAACTTTCCAAAGTAGGGTCACACTTCTCCAAAACAAGTTGCTAAATATTTATCTGACCCTCTAGAACATACTACAAGTCTTTAATGCACAATTATTTGCTCTAGATGTTCAATTTCTACCATCTCTGTGTTCTGTGGGGTTCTTCAATGGCACATCATCCAGTTCAATAGCTTTCCAAAGGAGGGTCACACCGCTCCAAAACAAGTTGCTAAATATTCATCTGACCCTGTAGAACATACTACAAATCTTTAATGTACAATCATTTGCTTTATATGTTCAATTTCTACCATTACAGTATTCTATGGGGTTCTTCAATGGCACAGCATCCAGTTCAATAACTTTCCAAAGGAGGGTCACACTGCTCCAAAACAAGTTGCTAAATGTTTATTTGATCCTGTAGAACATACTACAAGTCTTTAATGTACAATTAGTTGCTCTAGATGTTCAATTTCTACCATCTCTGTGTTCTATGGGGTTTGTCAATGGCACACCAGTCAGTTAAATAACTTTCCAAAGGAGGGTCACACCACTCCAAAAAGTAGTTGCTAAATATTTATTTGATCCTAAACAACATACTACAAGTCTTTAATCCCCTGGGGTCGAAGCCCGCACTGGTGTGGTCTGTCTCGTATTTTCTTGATGACCGCGAAAATAACTAAAAACTGCAAAGGGTCTACTTTTATTTGTGTATAGTCATAAGAACAAAACAATGTGCTTTTTTAAAATAAAGAAAATAAACAGACTGCATTCTTCGCCGTCTCGCTTTCTGTCACCTCTCTTCACAGACACATAAATAAAACAACATGAATCTCCGCGAATACTTGCCTCAAAGACATGAGAATACATGCATAGAAAGCTTGAAATGTCTACTTTTAAATGAAGTAAGTCACATCCAAAACAAATATTCTCTGTTAAAGTAATTCGTATGAAACCAACGCGATGTCCAATTTTCCCATCTCAACTCATTATATCTAATGCGGTCACGCCCACGAGCAGCTCGCGCTTTTCAGATTCTAAACATCCACGTGAGACGCGTGCCCATGTAAACGCACACCACGCCTCTGAGTAAACAAACAAGTTCATCCCGGCTACTTTTTGTTTTTTGGAAGAAGACCGCTGAACCCCAGAATTTACCTTACAACGTGATCGCGCAGCAGTGTAGAATATCATTCTGATGAGTAACCTAAGATTACTTAAATCTGTTGTTATTGTGTTATTGTGACATAACTTGTACACATTTTACTAGTTAGACTTTTCCCAAACTATAATTCCTGACTATATGAATGAAATCAATTGAAACATTTTGAAATATATGTCATTTCATTGTCTAAATGTCTCACAACACCAGGATGTTTGATTAATGTTTTATAATATATAAAAATACAAGATATAAAAGTAGAATGAGTGTTAACACTACGATTTTAGAGTCTAAGTTACTGTTCAAGTCTCAGTGTTCAGATCAGTATGTTCAATCATGTGTCCTTGACCTTCACTGTGTATATTTTGATTATAATGTGTTGTAAATAAAATACAAATAATACAAATACAAATAATCAAAAAACCTCATTATTTTACTATCTTCACACTCTTTCTTACCTGCCTCAGTCACATTCATATTGATGGCCCATTATGGGAGGTCCTTTGTCTCTCAGGTGTGAATCACTAAATATTGTCACTCCCTCGCATAAGGGCATTCTATCAGAAAACATATTTTATAAATGTTAAATCAATATATTTTTTTCTGTGAGCGAGTAAACAGGGTCATTTTCACATCATTTTGTAGCAAGATGTCCAGTCTAAAACCACATCCGTTCCTCAAAGGTCTGTTAAAAAATAATTCTGTATTGTTTTTGATGGCCTTATTTTTCGTGACTTAAAACATTTTAGTTTTTTCCACTAAAACCCGCAATCAACTTTGTTTGTCCCGGAAGGTGCGTCCTCACGCCATAGAACAACAGGGAGTGGGGCACGGGTGGAAATTTGGGAGGAGGCTCGGGAGGAGGACGGGCACCCGGGAGTGGGCTGGCAGAGAGAGTCCAGGGTGGTGACGATGGAGGGAGGAGCCAGGGAGGTGACAGGAAGGACTTGGAGCAGCAGGGGCCAAGCAGGACCCAGGCCACAGCCATGACAGCGACCCACGGTGGAGCCGACGAAGGAAGGAGCCATGGAGGAGGAAGGGCCGACCAACGGCGGCAGAGGAGCCCGAGGTATAGAGCCGATGAGCAGCCGGAGGGCCAAGGCGGAGCAGATGACGTGGACCCGAATGGCCGCGGTGGAGCCAGAGCGAACCAGCGTAAACAAGGATTAGCCGAATGGATGAACGCCAGCCTGAGCGACAGAGGACTGAGGAGGAGCCTGACGGAGCCGGAGGGACGATGCGCAGGATGGTCGACGCCAGACCAATGTGGAGCCGGAGGGTCGAGGGAGCCCCTGCGGAGCTAGTGGACTGCCGGGCCACGGCTGAGAGGAGGGAGCTAGGAGCCATGGTGGAGCCAACAGGTCAACAGGCCGAGGTGGAGTCTGGGTCTCAGAGGCTGGAGGCGGTGACCAGGGATTCTGCAGCCACTGTGATGATGGAGGATGGCAGAACTGTGGAGCTCGCACTGTATAGATGGTGGGCTGAGGGCGAGCAGAAGGGCTGCCAGACAACAGCAGTGGAAGAGGCAGGAGAGGGTGGGTGTGCATGCAGGAGAGGGTGGGTGGGCATGCAGGAGAGGGAGGGTGGGTGGTCATTTGTGAGCCTCCGAGCTTAACTTGGGACCAGGAGCCCTCTCAGGGCTGGACGTAGGAACAGGGGCCTTCTCTGGGCTAGACATGGGAACAGGAACTTTCTCTGGGCTTGACATGGGAACAGGAACATTCTCGGTGCTAAACTCAGGAACGGGAGGGACAGAGTTCACCAACAGAGGAGGAAGGAAAGGGGGCAGGTCAGTAAATAAGTAAATTAAGTTCTCCTCCGCTTTGCATTCTCCCAAATCCTTACTCAGCTCACCCTTATCCACGGTGCAGGGGGCGGAGCTCCACTCCGCTCTCTCTCTGTCTGCGGCATTCTCCCTTGTGGAGGGCTCTGTTGCCGGCTCTCGCACCTTGACTGACATCACTTGCCGCTCCGACTCCACGGCAATCCGTTGGTCTGTTGGCCGCGGCGAGCTCGGGCTCTCCTTCAACATTGGGATCAGGCTGATGCTCCGCGCAGAGGGGAGATGGTGGGCTGGGCACTGGGTCGGGAGTGGAACTGGCGAGATTCTATTGGGAACAGATGGGGGAACAGAGATCTGTTTCTCGCCAGTGTCCACTCCACAAAGGCAATGAAATTCGCTCTAAGGCCTTCCTCGGACGACGGTGCTCTGTACGCGGAGTTTAAACTGGCATCCTAGAACGCACAGAGAGCATCGTCCGGGTAGCTGGAGAGGTTGACGAGAACCAGGAACAGTCTGGTGAGTCCCTTGAGCGATTTTTCCCCCTGCTCCAGCAGGAGGAGGTATTCAGGGCGAAGGAGGGGATCCATGGACACAACAGAAACAAAACACTGAGTAAAATGTGAAAAACAAAACTGTAGGGAACACACAGAGGTTACTGTTTTGGTCTGGTATTCTGTCACGCTAACTGCTGCTGTGTAGGAGACGAAGGAGGGTGGAGACAAAGAAGAATACAAATAACAGTCTTTATTTAGCCAACCCTTGGGGAACACACACGTAGCACTGGGAAGACGAACATGCAATACCAGACCAACTCAGAAAGCACAGACAGGACCTTAATGGTAAACCACAGACTTGATGGCTGCTCTGTCAATTCTTCGTCATCAGTTAGGAACCTAGGTGTGCTATTTGATAGCAATCTTTCATTAGAAAGCCACGTTTCTAGCATTTGTAAAACTGCATATTTCCATCTCAAAAATATATCAAAATTACGACTTATTCTCTCAATGTCAAATGCAGAAACGTTCATTTGTTTATGACCTCAAGGTTAGATTATGTTAATGCTTTATTTGGTGGTTGCTCTGCACGCTTAATAAACAAAGTCCAGCTAGTCCAAAATGCAGCAGCTACAGTTCTTACTAGAACCAGGAAGTATGACCATATTAGCCCGGTTCTGTCAACACTGCACTGGCTACCTATTAAACATCGTATAGATTTTAAAATCTTGCTAATTACTTATAAAGCCCTGAATGGTTTAGCACCTCAGTATTTGAACGAGCTCTTGTTACATTATAGGCCTCCACGTCCGCTGCGTTCTCAAAACTCTAGCAATTTGATAATAATTAGAATATCAAAATCAACTGCGGGCGACAGATCGTTTTCCTGTTTAGAGCCCAAACTCTGGAATAATCTGCCTAGCGTTGTTCAGGAGACACACTCTGTCAGTTTAAATTTAGATTAAAGACCCATCTCTTTAACCTGGCTTAACACATAACACACTAACACATTTCTAATATTCAAATCCGTTAAAGAATTTTTAGGCTGCATTAATTAGGTCACCGGAACCGGGAACACTTCTCATAACACCCAATGTACTTGCTACATTGTTAGAAGAAAGGCATCTACGCTAATATTAGTCTGTTGCTCTCGCTCCTCTGTTCTGAGGTCACCGTAGCCACCAGATCCAGTATGTATCCAGATCAGATGGTCACTGCAGTCACCCGGATCCAGTACATATTCAGACCAGATGGTGGATCAGCACCTAGAAAGACCTCTACAGCCCTGAAAGACAGCGGAGACCAGGAAAACTAGATAGCCCCAGATTACAGATCCCCTGTAAGACCTTGTCTCAGACGACACTGGGACAAGACCACGGAAGCGATGATTCCTCTGCACAGTGTGACTTTGCTGCAGCCTGGAATTTAACTGCTGGTTTTGTCTGGCCAGAGGAGAATTGGCCCCCTGACTGAGCCTGGTTTCTCACAAGGTTTTTCTCCATTCTGTCACCGATGGAGTTTTGGTTCCTTGCCTCTGTCGCCTCTGGCTAGCTTAGTTGGGGACACTTCATTTCCAGCGATATCGTTGACTTGATTGCAAATGATTGCAAAGATGCTATTTAAACTGAACTGAGCTGGATGATGACATCACTGAATTCAATGATGAACTGCCTTTAACTGAAAAATGTCTGTTTACTATGGTCATTTTGCATTATAGACACACTATTTTCCTAATTAATGCTGTTCAGTTGCTTTGACACAATCTGTATTGTTAAAAGCGCTATATAAATACAGGTGACTTAATGACTTGACTTAAATACATGGGGCAATTGACAACACACACCTGGAACTAATGAAACTATTAACATGGGAAAACTGGGTCATGGAGCATGTTGAGAGGAAAAAACACACAGAATGAGTCCAGGGGCGTGACAGTATGTTCTTTCAGTTTAACTAAACATTTTACAGTTTGTCCCGGAAGAATTAGTCTATTTATTTCAGAGCTATTGAACCGTGTAATGTGTCAATGATGAAAACCAATGTAACACATTGGGAGTCTTAATTGCCCATATAAAGTCAAGTCACCTTTCTTTATATAGCGCTTTTAACAATACAGAACAATACAGCAACTGAACAGCATTAATTAGGAAAAAAGTGTGTCAATAATGCAAAATGACAATATTAACACAAATTTTTCAGTTAAAGTCAGTTCATTGTTGATTCAGTGATGTCATCATCCAGCTCAGTTCAGTTTAAATAGTATCTTTGCAACCATTTGCAATCAAGTCAATGATATCGCTGGAAATGAAGTGTCCCCAACTAAGCAAGCCAGAGGCGACAGCGGCAAGGAAACAAAACTCCATCGGTGACAGAATGGAGAAAAAACCTTGGGAGAAGCCAGGCTCAGTCGGGGGCCAGTTCTCCTCTGGCCGGACAAAACCAGCAGTTCAGTTCCAGGCTGCAGCAGAGTCAGATTGTGCAGAGGACTCATCTTTTTCCTGTGGTCTTGTCCCGGTGGTCGTCTGAGACAAGGTCTTTTCAGGGGATCTGTATCTGGGGCTCATCTAGGTTGTTGTCCTGGTCTCCGCTGTCTTTCAGGGCTGTAGAGGTCCTTTCTAGGTGCTGATCCACCATCTGGTCTGAATATGTACTGGATCCGGGTGACTGCAGTGACCATTTGATCTGGATACAGACTGGATCTGCTGGCAACGGTGACCTCGGAATAAGAGAGAAACAGACTAATATTAGCGTAGATGCCATTCTTCTAACGACGTAGCAAGTACATCGGGTGTTATGAGAAATGTTCCCAGTTCCGGTTGACCTAATTAAATGCAGCCTAAAAATCCTTTAACGGATTTGAATATTAGAAGCGTATTAGTGTGTTATGTGTAAGCCAGGTTAAAGAGATGGGTCTTTAATCTAGATTTAAACTGCAAGAGTGTGTCTGCCTCCCGAACAATGTTAGGTAGGTTATTCCAGAGTTTGGGCGCTAAATAGGAAAAGGATCTGCCGCCCGCAGTTGATTTTGATATTCTAGGTATTATCAAATTGCCAGAGTTTTGAGAACGCAGTGGAGGTGGAGGACTACAATGTAACAAGAGCTCATTCAAATACTGAGGTGCTAAACCATTCAGGGCTTTATAAGTAATTAGCAAGATTTTAAAATCTATACAAGGTTTAATAGGTAGCCAGTGCAGTGTTGACAAAACCGAACTAATATGGTCATACTTCCTGGTTCTAGTAAGAACTCTAGCTGCTGCATTTTGGACCAGCTGGAGTTTGTTTATTAAGCGTGCAGAATAACCACCCAATAAAGCATTACAATAATCTAGCCTTGAGGTCATAAACGCATAGATTAACATTTCTGCATTTGACATTGAGAGATATATTTTAGATATATTTTTGAGATGTAAAAATGCAGTTTTACAAATGCTAGAAACATGGCTTTCTAAGATAAGATTGCTATCAAATAGCACACCTAGGTTCCTAACTGATGAAGAAGAATTGATGTGGGTAAGGGTCTTGAGGTCAAGCAGCTGAAGGGCTTCCTGATCCTGCTTGGAACAAGTAACTTCTTTACACTCCCGGTAAGGAACTGTATCCAACTGCCACAATTTTTGAACGTGATGAAGGAGCTCATCTTAGACAGGAACCAAAGAGGTAAGCAAGCACTGGCGAGGAGTCGAAGGACAACCCATAGAAGGAACAGGGCCCTGAAGTGTCCATCCCAGGCGGGCACGAACAGCAACTGGCGCACCTGGGCTGCCACATTGAACAGGTTCAGTGGGAATGATAAGGTCAGAACCTATAAGGAGCAAGGGCTGGACATCAGTAATGGTACGAATAGGAAGGCCCCTCAAGTGTCTGTACTTCCGCCGTAACTGCTCAACTGGATAGGACTGGCGCGACAGGTTAAGGCAATCAGCAGTAAAGGCGTGACTGATCTGATAACCGATCTGCGGTCGGTAGATGGGAGAAATCTGGAAGGATATGGAACGAACACGAATGACCTGAACATCGTCTCTGACTGACTGTAATGGAAGGTCTTCTGGAGTACCCTGAATGCCCGGGGCTTCAACGGGATTGTTGACGGCAGTGGACAGCAGGATTGTTCACTCTGACCCGTCATCCAGGAGGGCAAAGGTATCCAGGGTGTGATCCTTATAGCGCAGGTGCACTGGAACCACTTTGAGCATCACACGGCCGCTAACAGAAGGCTTATCCAAGAAGAACCTGTCTGAGGAGAAACTCGTGAATAAACTCTTCTCCACAGTAGCAGAATCCTCAATAGAGGAAGGACTGACGTTCGCGTCTTGAAGGGAACGAAGATGTAGGCCACGGCAAAGACTGCCGGGCTTCTTCAGATCACATCGGGCAGCATGGTGGGATCTGGCACAGCGCCAACGGCGATTGTGGCTACAGATCAAGGTCTTAACTTGATCAGGGGTAAGCTGGGCGAAGGATGCACACTGACTCAGGTAATGCTCAGATGCATCGCAGAAAGGACAATAACGCTTCATTCTAGCAGGCTTCGTTGGCTGCATGGAACCTCTACGAGGTATGGAAGACTCAACTGGGGAAGGGGACAAGGATGAGGATGGGGCTGAGGATGCTCCAACTCCATGCAGTATAGCAACATATCTCTTGCCAGCATGTGAGCTCTTAGACATCAACTCTGCATCGTAACTCTGACACCAGGTCTCGTATCGAAGCCAATTCGAAAGGTCCACAAAGTTAGGGGTAGAACCAGGCTGACGAAACATATGGCGCCGAAACGCCGCTCTCTGCTCTGGGAGAAGCTTACTTAGAAGGCGTGCGACGTGGGAACCACAACTCAACTCCAACTCCCCATCACGTCCTAAGGTTCTCAACAGGCCACCCAGGGCTGGACTTGGAGAGCAAATCTCTGGAAGGCTGGGATGTCACCTCGTCTAACATCAGGACTGTCAAGCTGTCCTCCTCAATGCCAACTGATGTGGCTGGCCGTACTTGTCACAAAGTGCTGACATAGTGTCCGTGAAGGGGTAGGGAAATTCAAATTAGCATCAGCTATCATCTTAGCTTCCTCGAACTTAAGGTGGTCTACCAGGATCTGGTACTTATACAGCTCCGTGCCATCTGGGGGGAGCAGGTTCTCCAGGGCGATGCGAAGGCGAGCGAATTCACTAGGATCTGGATGAGTAAACTTGGGGATTGTAGGAGGGGGGCCACGATACACCTACTCAGAGGAAGGGATTACAGGCTGCACCTTAGGCTGTGACTGAGGAAGAAAGGCTGGGACACGAACATTGGCAGGCACTAACTGGCCATGGGCAGGCAATGGCATGGCACTCGGTGTGAGCAACTCTCTGAGGTCCTCAGGAGTAGGAGGCGGAAGGAATTCACCAACATCAGGAACACTAGGTCCAGGAGGGCGCGGATGAGTGGTAGGGAGCACCAAGGGAAACTGTTGAGACCCTGAGACCACAGGCTGATATGAAGTAGCTGCATAACTCAAGGTCACCTACTTGTCTAGCTAAGGCTGCATCCGGCTCAGGCCAAGGCGGCGGAGGAAGATCAGGGAAAGGTTCATAATCGACTACAGGAGTGGATACACGGAGCTTCACTGGAGGACTGGACAACCGCAAAGCCGAGGGCTGCATGGGCAAAAGAGATTGGCCTCTGGCTTGGCTAAGGTCTACTCGAAGGGACTGCGCTGCGTGAACCAACTCTCGAACTTCTGCACGCACTGCTCTTAACTCTCTCAGGTCAGCTTTGAAGGCGGCACGCTCGTGGCGCAGGTGCTGTAGCTCACTGAGATGGGCAGAAGCACTGGAATCCGCTGCTGAAGGTGAGGAAGGGACTAGCTGAGGGCCCACCGCAGGCTGAGTATGCTGATAGCTGGATGTCAGAATCTGTGAGCCATCAGGACGGACACGGTCACCACCAGGAAGGGTAACACATGGCTGAAAGGACATGGACCAGGCTGGAACAGGTGTCTCCACAGTGCGGAAAACATCAGGCTCGGAGATAGGTCTGCGTCGAGGAAACTGCACCTCATACTGCTCTAGGTAGGTTGGAGGACGAGTAAGACGCTTAGGGCGAGCTCCGCCAACAATCTCCTCATCAGAGTCCATCATATCAGAAAGGAACACTCATCCGGCTCGAAGGACCACAATGTTGGAGAGACTTTTGCCTTTCAGGATCTGATTCAGACTGGGATGAGTGAACCCCCTGGGTGCCGGTTAGAGCACAATAATTATATAAGGATGAGGACACCGGTGATCAGGTTTATGGAATGTATTGATAGGAGATTATCAATGACAGGCAGTAGAGGCATTAGTCTGGAACACAAGAAATACAATAAAGGATAATGAATAACTAACAATAACTAGGCATATACAACAATAAACATCCATTGGTAAATAAAGACAGCCAAAGCATACTAAATCCTCATCATTAACATGGTTTTGTGAAATATACAATCCAAGAAGGGAAAAAGGTATCACATTGTACATTATAAGCCATAAGCAATCATCTGACATGATAAACATCAACCCATTTATGGATATAATCGCGGCACATCACAGTGATCGCTCGTTTGGCATCATGAACAGCTCGAAATGTCAAATCACATCATAAAAGTAACACTGAAAACCAAAACAGTGATATACATCTCAATAAAGAAGAAATAATCACATATATAACAGCATCATTAAGCTAAACTAACAGAAACAACAGCTGTGGGCATGTCTGGATGTGTGTGTGTGTGACGCAGCTATAAATAACTCACTACCGATCTCCATAGACACAAAAATAAAACAAGGCTTACTTGTAGGTCAATGACTAACAGCTCAAAGTAACTTCGGCAGGAAATATCATAAATAAACAGGAATTAACGTCCATTCAGCATTCAACAATAGCAGCGGCTCAACTCACGAGACTACTCAGCCGGGTGATGACATACAATATCAGAATAAAAGCTCTCTCTTAAAGGAGCCTTTACAACAAAAGTAGTTCATAAAGTCATTACTGCTGTGCTGTTGGGAAATGTCACCACCTGTTGATGCTTTATTTTTCATTAGTTTAGCCACTGTATTGAATAAATAATTGGGGTTATGTTTGTTTTCTTCTAAAAGAGAAGAAAAGTAATCAGATCTAGCCATTTTAATGCTTTTCTGTAGGATAGGTTACTTTTCCCGCCAAGCAATACGAAATACCTCTAGTTTTGTTTTCCTCCAGCTGCGCTCCATTTTCCGGGCTGCTCTCTTTAGGGTGCGAGTGTGCTCATTATACCACAGTGTCAGACTGTTTTCCTTAATCTTCCTTAAGCGTAAAGGAGCAACTGTATCTGAAATGCTAGAAAAGAGAGAGAGAGTCCATAGTTTCTGTTACAACATCAAGTTTTTCTGAGGTATTGGATATGCTGAGGAATTGATATAAATCAGGAAGATTACTTACAAAGCACTCTTTTTTTGTGGTAGAAGTGATGGTTCTACCATACTTTTAACACAGAGTAGAATTTACAGTTTTAGCTATATGAAGTTTGCACAAGACTAAATAATGATCTGAGATATCATCGCTTGGCTGCATAATTTCAACACCATCAACATCAATTCCATGTGACAGTATTAAATCTAGAGTATGATTTCGACAATGAGTAGGTCCTGAGACATGTTGTCTGACCCCAATAGAGTTCAGAATGTCTATGAATGCTGATCCCAATGCATCTTTTTCATTATCAACATGGATATTAAAATCACCAACAATTAAAACTTTATCTGCAGCCAGCACTAGCTCTGATATAAAATCAGCACATTCTTTAATAAAGTCTGTATGGTGCCCTGGTGTCCTGTATACAGTAGTCAGTACAAACGACACAGGGGATTTATCATTAACACTTGTTTCTCTGGACAATGTTATATGAAGCACCATTACTTCAAACGAGTTATACTTGAAGCCCGCCTTCTGAGAAATACTGAAAACATTGTTATAAATTGAAGAAACAACCCCCCCCCCCCAGCCCCAGCAGACGGTTGGTTTAGCTAGTCTGTCTGCTTCCTGACCTGGGCCCCAGTTAGTCAAGTACAAACTCTAAGTCTATGTGCCATATTTCTAGAGAGAAGAGTAGCACCACCCCAGGAGGGATGACCTCTCTTTTCAACAGGTCAGGTCTGCCCCAAAAACTCATCCAATTGTCTATGAAACCTATGTTATTCTGCGGGCACCACTTAGACATCCAGCCATTGAGTGACGACATTCTGCTATGTATCTCATCACCACGGTAATCAGGGAGGGGACCAGAGCATATTACAGTGTCTGACATCGTACTTGCAAGTTCACACACCTCTTTAATGTTATTTTTAGTGATCTCCGACTGGCGAAGTCGAACATCATTAGCGCTGGCGTGAATAACATTTACTACACTTACTGTATTTACGTTTAGCATTAGCCAGCACTTTTAAATTTGCCAAGATGTCAGGCGCTCTGGCTCCAGGTAAACATTGGACTATGGTTGCTGGTGTCTCTATTTTCACGTTCCATACAATAGAATCGCCAATAACTAGAGCACTTTGATCAGGTTTCTCAGTGGGTGCGTCACTGAGTGGGGAGAACCTGTTTGATGTTTTGATCGGAACGGAAGAGCGGTGTTTTGACCCGTGACTATGCCGCCTCACAGTCACCCAGTTGCCCTGCTGCGGAGGCTCTGTTACCGGAACCGAACAATGTACAGGACTCCCTGAGCTAGTCGCATCCAAAGCCGTATCTAGAGCCCTCACATTCTTACTGTCCTCAATTAAAGTTTGGATGCGTGTCTCTAATTCTGAAATCTTCTCTGTCAGCCTAACTATTTCCCTGCATTTATTACATATGAATCCCTCGTCGCCGAAAGAGAGAGATAAACTATACATGTGGCAAGCGATGCAAACAACAATAGCAGGAGAAGAAGCCATTACTCACCGTGATTGATGAATGATTCATGTGGTAATGAATGGTTCATTACCACAGTTGTTTGATGAACTTGTGATATCTCCTTTTATTGGATCAAATAAATATATTGCAACTTGTTTTGGAGCGGTGTGACCTTCCTTTGGAAAGCTATTGAACTGGATGGTGTGCCATTGAAGAACCCCATAGAATACAGAGATGGTAGAAATTCAACATCTGGAGTAAATAATTCTACATTAAAGATTTGTAGTATGTTCTTTAGGGTCAACTAAATATTTTGGAGCGGTGTGACCATCTTTTCAAAAGCTATTGAACTGGATGGTGTGCTGTTGAAGAACCCCATAGAATACAGAGACGGTAGAAATTCAACATCTAGAGTAAATACTTCTACATTAAAGACTTGAAGTATGTTCTATAGGGTCAAATAAATATTTAGCAACTTGTTTTGGAGCGGTGTGACCTTCCTTTGGAAAGCTATTGGACTGGATGGTGTGCCATTGAAGAACTCCATATAATACAGAGATGATACAAATTCAACATCTGGAGTAAATAATACTGTGACGAGTGGGGGCAGGGCCGAGAGCCATGGGAACAGAGCGAGGCCAATGGAGTAAATGATAATGAGCGACACCTGCACCGCTCACCGATCTCGAGTCTCACGGAGGAGCTCCGGAAGGATAAAAGGAGGAGTGACGACAGTAAAAGACGAGAGAGGACCAGGCCTGGACTTTATTTTGGGTAGGCAGTCATCTCCCCGCGAGGGGCTGCCGCTTTACTTTCGTTTTGTGTTTGTTTATTTTATTAAATTGTTCAAATGTTCGCCGGTTCCCGCCTCCTCCTTTGTTACAGTGGAGCCGAAATCCGGGAGGAAGGAGGGACACGCTGTCAGAGAGCCCTTGCTGCTGAGGGGGATCGCAGTGCTGAGGAGATCGGGCAGCAGGAACAAGCGGAGAGACCGCCGGTGGCTGCCCGAGGCGGTGGTGCTGGAACGATGGAAGACGAGGTGGGACGGAGAGCTCGCTGCCGTGCTCCTGGGTCGAGGTGGGGTGGCTGCTGTCCGAGAGGGAGCGGAGGAGTCGGCTCCATTCACCAGGAGGCCGGAGCCTGCTGCCATCCGCCATGATTGGGAGGAGCAGGGAACGGGGGACTCGCTGCCGTCTGCCCTCAATAGGAGGAGCCATCGCCGTTCGCTAGGAGGCGGAGGAGCGGTGGGCCGTCCACCAATGATGTCCAGTACCATCGCATGGCACCGCGAGTGAGAGCCTCTCAGCCGGTTGAGGACCAAGCGGCAGTGTGTCCGGGAACCGGACCGATAATTTTTTTTTTCCTTTTCCTCTCTCCCCTCTCTCGTATCTGTCTCTCCTCATCCTTCCTTCTCCTTTTCTCTCGCCTCGTCTGTCTGTCCTTACCCCCAGGTACGCCGCGGCCGCCATGATCGGCTCTCTCGGAGGGGGGAGGGGGGAGTAGAGCGTAGTCTCGGGAGTACCCCCCGGCCTGCGAGGGGCGATGGGGGTATGTGACGAGTGGGGGCGGGGCCGAGAGCCGTGGGAACAGAGCGAGGCCGGTGGAGTAATTGATAATGAGCAACACCTACACCACTCACCAGTCTCGAGTCTCACGGAGGAGCTCGGGAAGGATAAAAGGAGGAGTGACGACAGTGAAAGACGAGAGAGGACCAGGCCTGGAGTTTATTTTGTGTTTTGTGTGCAGAGTTGTCCGCAAGGGGCTGCCGCTCTACTTTCGTTTTGTATTAAATTGTTTAAATGTCCGCCGGTCGTCCTCCTTCTCCCGACTCCTTACGTTGTTACAAATACTACATTAAAGACTTGTAGTATGTTATTTAGGGTCAAATAAATATTGTGCAACTTGTTTTGGAGCGGTGTGACCCTCTTTTAAAAAGCTATTGAACTGGCTGGTGTGTCATTGAAGAACCCCATAGAATACACATATGGTAGAAATTCAACATCTAGAGTAAATAATTCTCCATTAAAGACTTGCATTATCTTCTTTAGGGTCAAATAAATATATTGCAACTTGTTTTGGAGCGGTGTGACCCACTTTTCAAAAGCTATTGAACTGGATGGTGTGCTGTTGAAGAACCCCATAGAATACAGAGATGGTAGAAATTCAACATCTGGAGTAAATTATTCTACATTAAAGGCTTATAGTTTATTCTTTATGGTCAAATAAATATTTTGCAACTTGTTTTGGAGCGGTGTGACCCACTTTTCAAAAGCTATTGAACTGGATGGTGTGTCATTGAAGAACCCCATAAAATACAGTGATGGTACTAATTAATCATCTAGAGCAAATAATTGTAGACTACATAGTTGTAGTATGTTCTATAGGGTCAAATAAAGATTTTACAACTTGCATTGAAGCATTGGATCCCTCCTGTCAAAAGCTATTAAACTGGATGATGTGTCATTGAAGAAACCCATAAAACACAGTGATGGTACAATTTAAATATATGTGAGGTGCAAACTATTTATAAACCATCTTGAAGAAAGTTTTGCCACTAATTTTTGAAGTGTTCACCCAAAATAAACATCCTGTTTGCTGTCAAGCTTTCTGAGTACTTGTCAAGTAATCTGATTGATTCAGTACCATGGTGTAATGTCACCATGGTCAACCTGATTAGAACTGATTTCCAATTTGATAGTTTACACTTTGTCAACGGTCGTCCAGTAAGACTTTAACCTCAGTATATTTTAACAATTTGAATATTTGTATTTTCCCTGGCCACGGGTTAATACGTGCTTTGATAAGTTATTAGCTACGAGCTAGGTAACAAGATCTTTGGCAAGGTTCAACTTTAAAATTACAACACAAGACAATGATTCTTTACAAATGAAACAAGAATGTATTGGCTATTCTAGATTACATTAAACTAAGCTAAAAAACACACACACACAAAGGTTCAGGGAAATTATGTTAACGGAGTTCTGATGAAAGCCCAAAGTTTTAGCAAGATATTCGCTACAGTTCTTTTACTTGCAACCTGAGAAAAGTCATAAAGCAGAGACTTGGCTTATGTTTACTGCTTAAAATTATCTCGGCACCAGTTCAGCAGATAGAAGATTTGTTTGTTTACTTGCGTTTGGGTGAGTTTCCTTGTGTGGCTGCTTGAGGGAATTCCGTTGCTGGTTGGTTGCTGAAATAATTTCAAGTTGTCCTCAAGGTAATATATATGCAATTACTGGTGGTGGTGTAATACCTATTCATATTATTTCCTAACAACCTCTATGGATTACTATCTGTGGCTTAACTTAGCCTTTCTTTCTGTGGCCTTTCTCTTTGTGGCATTTCTTTCTGCGGCCTGTCTTTCTCAGGTTTCCCCTCTATAGCCTTCTGAGGTATTTCTTTATGTGGCCTATAATGGCCTTTCTCACTATGGCCTATTGAGGCCTCTCTTTTAGTGGCCTATTGGGGCCTTTCCTCCTGTGGCCTATCGTGGCCTCTCTCTCTGTGCAGCCTATCGTGTCCTCTATCACTATCCGGCCTATCGTGGCCTCTATCACTATTCGGCCTATCGTGGCCTCTATCACTATTCGGCCTATCGTGGCCTCTATCACTATGGCCTATCGAGGCCTCTCTTTTAGTGGCCTATTGGGGCCTTTCCTCCTGTGGCCTATCGTGTCCTCTATCACTATCCGGCCTATCGGGGCCTCTATCACTATTCGGCCTATCGTGGCCTCTATCACTATGGCCTATCGAGGCCTCTCTTTTAGTGGCCTATTGGGGCCTTTCCTCCTGTGGCCTATCGTGTCCTCTATCACTATCCGGCCTATCGTGGCCTCTATCACTATTCGGCCTATCGTGGCCTCTATCACTATCTGGCCTATCGTGGCCCCTCTCTCTCCCCTTGAGACCTTTGTTGTCCATCTCCTCTACTCTATAAGCACCAATACTTTAGCTATAATCTGATTGGTCACTGCCTCAATACACCAACCACTACTGCTGCTGAACATG
This sequence comes from Sinocyclocheilus anophthalmus, assembly GCA_018155175.1. NCBI lineage: Eukaryota > Metazoa > Chordata > Actinopteri > Cypriniformes > Cyprinidae > Sinocyclocheilus > Sinocyclocheilus anophthalmus. The sequence goes on from JADLZN010001232.1 coordinate 57,497, forward strand.
GAGTTCCAACATCAGCCATCAAGCTGCTGGGCAGATGGTCATCCTCCGTATTTGAATCCTCCGAATCTGATTATTTACCTATAATCTGATACATTTTTAATGCTTGTCATACTCACCTTAATTATGACTAATTAAATATATTTTCATTTCTTTTGTTTTATATATTCTAGGATCTTCTAAGAAATACTGAAATATCTGGTGGGTATTTAATTTTCTTCTCTTTCTTTTGGGTTAGGCTCCGCCCTGCCTTCGTCTTTGGCAGGAATAGCTGGAATCTACGACTTCAGATTTAAGCTACGGATGGGGCCTACACCAAATAATTCTGTTTTTTGTATCAGTTTTGTAAATAAATACTTTTGAGTTTTATCTTCACCTCCTGAGTCTTTCTGGTAGAAATGGAAGCATCAGTGCAAGTTCTACTAGGAAGACTTAATGCCATGTCACATATTACAATTATATCTAGCCAATTGTCACTCAACACGAGGAATATATAAGCCCTCTACTCACCCTTCATTGTCTTTTGCAGATACTGCCACTGTCGTTTCCCTCCATTCTCCCCACCACCACCAGGTTGGCCCCATCCATGCGGGGGTAGACTCCGCCCTGCCTTCGCCTTCAGCAGGAATAGCTGGAATCTACGACTTCAGATTTAAGCTAAGGATGGGGCCTACGCCAAGTAATTCTGTTATTTTGTATCGGTTTTGTAAATAAATACTTTTGAGTTTTATCTTCACCTCCCCAGTCTTTCTGGTATAAATAATGTTCTATAGTTACATCAAGATACAGTGCATTGAAGTGAGATGCTAATCGCCATTACATATCTCAATGTCCTACTAGTGTATGTTAGTGTGTTTTGTTAGTATGAGCTAATACTGTTAGCAGCGGCCGGGTGATATATGACCATGTTGTGGCAATGATATGAAGTGACTATTGTAGCACAATATATATCCTCATAGCACAGTACTACTTAAAGTTATTGACACTTTGATGAAGAAGCGTGTATGAACGAGGAATAAATAGCAGGACACGCGCTGTGGTGAAATGAGTGAAGAACAATAGACACAGAAAGCTGCGCCTCATTTGAATGGTCAAGTACAGATAATTCTCTCAAAATTCACTTGACTTAAATGTAGCAAATTATCTCAAAGGGAGAATATTAATAATTAATCATAACTTGTTATAATTAATTACAATATTTGTATAGGTTAATAGAATTAGCTTGATAAAGCAGAATTTACACTATACTCAATTGACTAGTTCATCTAGTGAATGCTCAGTATTGATTAGTTATTAATACAAAGAAATGTTAATTTCCAAGGTAAGGGAAATACCCTTTTTAAGGTACTACTACTTCAGGCATTAACAGATCCTAATTGTTAAATTGTCTTTGTTGCAAGCAGGTGTAGCAAATTAGCTCAAAAGGGAAATGTATATAAATAATTACAATTAATTATGATTAATTACAATTATTTATATCAGCTGCCAGTAGTATCTGTAGCAGAATTAAATTGCCCTCAACGAATCTGTTCGTCCAGCGAACATTCAGTGTAAGTTCATATCAACTCTAGGAAAGGATCTTTTTCGTGGCCACAGAAAATACTTTCATACAGTATTAATGCATTAGAGCATGTAGCAAAGATCAAAATTGTAAAGGGACATTAATTTGAAAGGCAGAATCGGAAACTCATGTAATTTGTGCACAAGAGTTTTATTAACTAAACACTAACACAAACTAGTCTAACAAACAAACAAACAATCACTCATACATGGGAAAAGGCAAATGAGACTTGATGGATGAAACCATCAGGAAAACCAGAGAATGAAGCTATGAAAAGGCCAGGTAAGCGTTGCACCACAGACTCAGACCCCTCTTTGGGGTTCCCCCCCCCCACCCCCCCATTGGAAAAACCCGGTCCCTACGTTCCATCTCGCTTTCCCACCACAGGTATGTCGGTGGTCCCGCTGGTCCAGCTTGTACGGTGTCTGGGTGCCTGGCTAGCGCTACCCAGTCCGTCTCGTTGGCTCCGTCAGACCATTAGACTCGGCTATGCGATTCAGTTCGCCACAGGTTCCTGGTCATTACGTCACCTGCCCGTGACATCTCGTCCATCTATTGGACTGATTATACATGTGATTCAGAGCATGGTCACGCTGAAGGCGCTCCCATAGTGATCGACGCAGCCCGAGTTCCTGAAGGGGAACTCTAGTTTACGACATTCTGTTATCAAAAGTCTCGTGAGCAAATGTATGTGTTCTGTATGTGTTTTATGGCCTTATTTCAGTGAGTTAATAATTTTAGTTTTTCACTAACCATGCATAAACGTTGTTTTCTCAAAAACACAAATATGTACATTCATGCTGCTTACATATTATTGTAGCACAGTTTGTGCTGATTACAGTGTAATCAGACTTTAGCCATTAACATGTTTTTAAGATAATGAAAAAAGGAAAAATGTCAGGGCGTGTCAAAACTTCTCCAGGGCCCCAGACAACTCCAGAGTTGTTTTCAATCAGTGAAATTACTATCAGGTGTCAGTGTGTGCCCTGTTTATTTAAAGAACAGGGACCTATCAAAGTCTGATCATGTTTGTGGAAGTGTATCATGGCATGAACAAAGGAGATCTCTGAGGACCTCAGAAAAAGAGTTCCTGTTGCTAATCAGGCTAGAAAAGGTTACAAAAACATCTTTAAAGAGTTTTTGACTCCACAAATCCACAGTCAGACAGATTGTGTACAAATGGAGGAAATTCAAGACCACTGTTACCCTCCCTAGGAGTGATTGACCAACAAAGATCACTCCAAAAACAAGATGTGTAATAGTCTGCAAGGTTGCAAAGGAACCCAGGGTAACTTCTAAGCAACTAAATGCCTTTCTCACATTGGCTAATGTTAAAGTTCATGAGTCCACCATCAGGACCACCACCATTGCCGACTCATGTGTGATTGGTTATAATGCGCAACACTGTCAAAACACGTAAAAAATCATGGCGCAACATAGAACAGATCTAAATTTAATGCTGTGGACAACACTTTTCATTTTATTTTCATTTTATTCGTGACAGCCATAATGGATGTAGTTTAACTGTACAGCACCATCTGTGTCCATGTGTTGCCATAGTTTCTTCAAGCGGATACTGATGATATCAGTTTTTTGACAATATTATATCATTGATTGCGACAATGATCAGGGATGAGTCATTGTTTAAAATTGGAATTTCTCTGGATTTACAAATCCTTGGGATTTTTTGGCATAACATGAATACACAGCTGCATGAAATATATCACACTGTGCAAGTAGTTTTTGGATATTTTATAACGAAAATCTTACATATTGTGCCTTTAAATGATGAGTGATATTACATTCCTTTTAAAAAAAAATGTTTATTATTATTTCCATTAGCAAGGGTACATTTAGTATAATAAACTTCAGTACATCATGGAGAAGTGTCTATGATAGTATGTCATCCAACTGAAAGCATTCAGTAAAAGGTCTGGGTAGCTTTGTTGACAGCAAGTTATATTACAGTTATGCCAAAGAATCTTCAAATATTCTTGCTTTTTATTCATGTGCATACATCTGCTTATTTCCATTTGAGGTGCTACTTTTTTAATGATTTTCTTCACTCAATTATTTTTCTTTGCAGACATATTGCTTAATACATCCACCTTATCATATTAGTAATTTGAACATACACTTGAAATCATTATTTATTACAATATGCCCCCATTAATTATGCAGACTGTTATCACATATTTATCTTGTCTATATTTGTATTTATGCATGTCTATACATAACCTGCTTTGCCACATATGCCTAAACACACAATGAATTCTAAGAAATAAATTAAAATAAATATTGAAGTGTATTTCATATTTAAAATTTGCATTCAAAGAAAATGTTCACATCATTACAGTGGTTTTCTTGTATAAATATATGTAAATACATTAAAATCAGCTAGAATTAACTTTATTTCTGCATAGTTTTAACATTCTTTGTCTTATTTCCTTGGCCTGTAAACCATATATTATGGGGTTTAATCCTGGTGGTATAACATGGAACATTACACTCCCAAACTTCCTATTTTCAGCATACTCAGAGAAGCGATGAAGAAAAATTGGGACAAACCCAGAGATAAATAAGATTACATAAACAGTCAAATGAGTGCTGCAAGTTTTTATGGCTTTGCTGTTGGTCGCATTGTTTTTGCTTTTTAAACATACCATTGCTATTCTGAGATATGTCATTAACACCCACCCCAATGAAGAGGTAAGTAAAACCACAGTAAAAGTTAATCCATATACATTATTAATCACTGTATTTTCACAAGACAGTTTAAAAAGTGAAGCATTATCACAAAAGTGGTTTGGAATAAATGATCTACAGTGAGACAGACGCACGCTGAGGCCAATCAAAATTCCCACTGGCAATATTGCAGCAGCCCAAGCTCCTGTTGACAGTTTAACCATCATTTTATTGGTCATTATAGTTGGGTATCGCAGAGGATTGCATATGGCCACATATCTGTCATAGGCCATAATCATTAGAATAGTGTGGGAAGTTGTTCCATATAAATGTACAAAAAAAGCTTGGAAAACACACTCCACATATGTAATGTAGCGCTCAGAGGGGTCTGTTAATAAGTCCTTCAGTAAGCGTGGTATGAGGACAGTTGCTCCAATTACATCACTCACTGGTAAGTGACAGAAAAGAATGTGCATAGGCTGGTGTAAACTTTTTTCTGCTGAGATCTGAATCAAAATCCCAATGTTAGACACCATTGTAAAGACATAAGCAATCAATAGAAAAATGAAGGTCAGCTGGCTGGACTGATGGGTAATTTGCAGTCCCTCCACTAACAGTGCACTGTATCTGAATGTCAGGTTGTCCATTTGAAACCTGAACTAAACATACAAATAAAGTGGTTATATTAACAGCATAATAACAGGAATTTGATCTTGTTTTGTCTTGTACTCTAGCCTGCAGAACCCAAGAAATACCATCATTGTTCAATTATGTAATAAGTCAGAGTTTAGAATTGTGAAAGTCTGATAATATAAATAACCGAAATACCTACCAGGGTATTTACCAGGGAAGATGGTTGTGATAGATGCAGAGTTGGGACACCACTTTATATGGATTATAAATTGAATTATTGCACCCTCTCCTACTCACTGTGGCTTATTTATACTCACAATATTCAAGATCACAACCTGCTTACTCTGAATAATGTTTAGTTTGTTTGCCCATTTTTATGTCTTTCACAACAACTGCACTCTTTCCGTCATACCTCAAGAGGGAAAATAATCTCATACCTGTCTTTTCTGTGATTGGTGCACTTCTGATGAGCTTTGTTTGCTGAGAACAATGTTGGATCATTGCACTTAGAGACCCTTGGGTACACTGAGCTCTCTTTCCACCACGATCAGATGCCCTGTTTAAAACAACAAGGATGTTTTTTTTTCTTGTAGAAATATGGTAGAACACTATTCTAAAAGTGTTTTTGTGTCAATATTTGAAAATTTACATAAATATGATTTATCGTGCAGACCTATCTGAAGATAACTAACACTGAACTGACTAAGCTAAATAATAACACTATTGTCTTTTAGAGTTGCTTTACAGCAGCCTCTGAAATGTCTCCATAGTTTCAAATTTGTTTCTGCTGTTTTACTTTTAATAATTGTGAACGTACATTACAATAATGCAAAAAGCAAAATATACTGTATGCATGTATTTATGTGTTACAAAGTATCAAGGAGGGAGAGAGCAGAGGCTTGGACTCTTGGACAACTTGCATCAGTAGTATTTATTTACAAAAACAAAGAACTCAGGAATGCAAGATACAAAGATATCATTAACAGCAACAACAACAAACTAACATTAGATACAAACACAAGTCATTATACTCTACATATGGGAAAACTAACAACCAAATAAAGACAAAGGGTAAGAACATAAACCATAATATGGAAACGAACTAGGATATAATCAAAAACCAAGGCAACAAAGGAAACAATAACTAAAAATTAAGAAACAATGGGATGAGTCTTCCTGACACCACCATCATGGGCTGGTGGAGGAAAAGACCATGGAGGAGCTGGTGAATCCGGCAAAGTGGGATGCCTTGACAGAGGCAAATAGAGTTGTTGACCCATGGAAAGCCTTAGACAGTGAAGTTGTAATGTCTACCAGAGAGGTGAAGTCTACCCGGATGAAACAAAAGACAAAAGAAGAAAAACTTGAGGCAATCAGCTGGTCGTTCCACAAGCCTTTATAGTTGTTTGCACCAGCATACTCTTCTCACACACATATGAAAGAGTGAGTACAAAACAGGAAATATAACACACTGGTATCATAACAAACAAAGAGAAAAGAAGTTAGACACAGTAATGTGGTAGTCAGCAGTAGAGCAAACATCTATCCTCACTCTCGACACTTCAAAGTTTACGGTTCAAGAATCACAATTGCTCAGACTGTTATGTATATTGAGATATATAATATTAAGAACATATTTTTTAAATGTATAAAAAATATGTTGCTGTGCTAAAAGCTTTTAGAAGCACAATGAAGCAAAAGGCACAAGTCTACTAGAGAATGCGATTTTTAAAATGTGAGGGACATGTATTCTATAAGCTGTGATTTGTATGAATGACATTTCTCAAGACGATTATGTCATATATGTTTCTAGAATCGTCGCTATATTTATAAAAGGCTAATAAAATTAATTTATGGCCCCCTGTAAGCTCTCCTGCATGCTGTTGCCTCATGTCTGGTGCAGCAATATGCCCCACTCATGATTCTATTGTTCTCCCTCGACGAACCTTTCACACCTCCGCGACGTATGAGACATTATCCTCATTATTCCTTTATCATTTTTCTTTTGTTTTTATTCAGCCAATATTAGCCTTTATTGTGGCATTACAAGGTTTACCAAGCAACATCGCTTCAATCCCAGTAAACATTTACCTACTACTATCTAAACTACTATCAAAAGTATTTCTAAAAAATACAACAAAACATTTTCATACAACCTTATTCAAATTATTATGACAAAACACACTATAAAGAAGAATTGCACCTGTTCTGCAGCTGCATTACAACTAACATTAGCATCAAGATACATATGACAATTTATGAGATTATTAGTATAATTTTACTCAAAACTGACTTTAAACCACCATCGAGGGTGGTATATACTTCTAATTTTCCGATGCTATACGGAATGTTTTGATAGTGGATGTTATTAAATGTGCTGATTTAGAAGCCTTTTAATCTGATTACAAATTAGCATTTCAGATGTACACTATCTTGCGTACTGTTGCAATGTGTTAGTATGTCTAATCTGGTAGTATTGTAGTATACGATCCTACACAGCATAAATCACTCGTTTCCCCTCCTTCTCTCCGCGCTCCTGATGCTAAATCTCTAAACTCAATTTTTCCCCACTCATTATAATACGATGTCCGCCTTGACCTATCCCTCTCAGTCTCTTCACAGCCATTTCATCCTGTCCATGTACCTCACTCACTCATCATCTGTCAACACACATCCCTTCAAACTGGTGGTTTCCTTTCTCACCATTTAAACAGTTGTATACCCCATTATTATGAAAAACCACTCTTAACCTGACGCAAGCGATCGAGAGGTGTGTACACTCGACATCCTCTTGTTTGTTCGCTCAGTGTGTTTGAGTTGAGCTTCATCAATAGTGTATATTATGTATGTCTATTTTGTATATTTAAATCTAATTTTATACACCATAATTTGCATTCCTATACACGGGTGAATTATATCCCAGATTGTATTACAACAAAACAATCAACGAGAGCGTTGTTATCACTTGTTTTATTTTGAGTTACGAGTCTGCTATTAGCATATAGCCCATTAGTATCGCCAGCGGAGTTGGCGTCGACTAGTCTTGCTTACATTGCTTTTTATACTCTATTCACACACATTTCCATTGTTTTCCTCACTGTTACTTGCTTTAATGGCGGTTGTGTGTCTACCTTTGAGTGCAGGTGAAGACACGTTCGAGCTGCATTCGGTGCACGCGGGGTCGACGAAGCTGGTCGGCCCATGGATGAAAGCAGATACAGAACTGGTGCGAGAGGACAGGCCCCGATGAGCGATGATGAGACAGAGTGTATGTGGAGTGTCCCACTGGACCCCACGAACCGATACGGGCTGACGCTCACAAGTCCGGGGTAATTATTTCCGCAGCGGAAGACGTGAGCCAGGCCCTGGGCGATGACTTCTCCCCCGCGTCGGAGACTCCATCGCAATACCCGCGATCCTGAAGGGCGACGAGAGCCCCGGAGCAGACAGAGACACTGAAGAGGGACTTCAGGAGCCCGATCGAGACAGTGCACAGCATCATAGCCCGCGCGAGAATCATTTTTCCCACCCCCCTCCCACAGCCCCCCCCCCCCCCCCCCCCCTCCACCCCCTTTCGTGTCCAGGACGCTTTCCCACGTATAGCGTGGACACGGAACGTTTCAGTAGACTTTTTGCTTATTTAAATTACTGGTTATGGTCATGGTTGTAAAGGAACAGAAACATCATGCTCTTTTTCGCACTGATGGCCTGCATCCCAGCAGAGTCGGAGCGGTGCTCATGTCGGACAACATCTCCAGGAAGCTGCGCTCCATATGACTAATAAGTCAAATCTCAAATAACTGCCATGATGACTTTTGTTCTACCCGCTTAAATGATAGAAGTACTTGCGCTGTCCAATCTATAAAAACTGTGTCTGTTCCCCGAATAGTGAGGTAAAAATATAAATGCGTGCACAGATGTGTGCACCAGCCTGTCTGAAAACCTGTGCTGACCAACTGGCGTGGAGATCTTCACATAGATCTTCAACAGATCACTGGAGCTGTGCGTAGTCCCTTCATGCTTCAAAAGCTCCACCAGCACCCCCATCTCAAAGAAACCCAAATTTACAGGACTAAATGACTACAGGCCTGTGGCTCTAACGTCTGTCATCATGAAGTCATTTGAAAAACTGGTGCTGGCCCTCCTGAAGGACATCACTGGACCCTTGCAGGATCCTCTTCAGTTTCCCTACAGAGCAAACAGGTCTGTGGACAATACAGTCAACATGGGACTGCATTACATCCTACAACATCTAGACAGACCAGGAACTTATGTGAGGATCCTGTTTGTGAACTTCAGCTCAGTGTTTAACACTATCATCCCAAACCTCCCCCTGCCCAAACTAACTCAGCTCTCCGTTCCCACCTCCGTCTGTCAGGCAGCAGCTGCTAGTGAGGTGGGAAAATACACATCAGCAAGCCGTTAAGATCAGCACTGGAGCTAACCTCAGGGTTGTGTTCTCTCTCCACTGATCTTCTCCCTGTACACCAACGACTGCAAATCTACTGACCCCTCTGTCAAGCTACTGAAGTTCGCAGACGACACTACAGTCATCAGCCTCATGGCCAGGATCACGCTATAGGTGAAAGCTCTGCTTACAGACAGGAGGGTTTAAAGAGCTGCGGCTGTCTGTTAGCAGTGTCCTCAACACACCCCTCTGGAGCTTCTCAACCCGCTTGTGAAAACAGTGGAGATGATAGTGTACTTCAGGAGCAACCCTCCTGCTCTCCCCCAACTCACCATCATGAACAGCAATGTGGCTGTAGTGGAGTCATTCAGATTCCTGGGCAATACTATTTCTCAGGACCTAAAGTGGGACACTCACATTGCCTCCATTGCAAAAAAGGCCCAGCAGAAGTTATACTTCCTTCGCCAGCTGAGGAAATTAAACCTGCCACAGGAGCTGCTGAAACAGTTATACTCGGCCATCATTGAATCCGTCCTCTGCACATCTAGAAAACTGTCTCGGTTTCAGCTCAGCAACCAACATTCGACCTTTGTTAGTCCGGCCTGCTGAGCGAATCATTGGTACAACACTCCCTTCTCTCCAAGAACTGCACTCATCCAGAGTGAATAAAAGAGCAGGCAAAATCATTCTTGACCCCTCACATCCAGCACACTCCCTGTTTGCTAAGAAATAGTGATCACACATAAATAAATTTTATTGCATTTGGAATTGGATACATGTTTAGATATTATGAAGGACTACTTTTTGTCTTTATCTGTTTGTGTTTAGTTGTTAGAAACATCGATTTAAGTGTAAGTTTTTTGCACCATTATTATTTTAAGTCAAACCTTTATAAAAAACCCCCTTGTTACCCAAACTACATATAATGATGCTTGATCAGTAAAATACACCCAGTAATCAGAAGCCCAGCCTTACCTCTTCCTTTGGGTATCAATTCCTTTGCGCGAATTATATTTTCCCATCCCCAGTGGGGGGAAATATTTCCTCGCAGACCTATTGGTTACTGTTGATAAAACGCTAATTGTCAGAGATTGATGTCAACTTAACGTCAGCTTAATACAAAAGTAGGCCATTCGGACTGCGATTACTGGACCTAATAACCTCCCTTTTGGGAGCGTCACAGGGCACACTCACGTTTTAATTCATGACGATAGATTTCATTATATCCCCATTGGAATTGATCTATAGTGAATAGTATTATGTACCTCAAAGTGATTGATGTTACTGCCAATTTCCTTGTACGTTGAATGATGCCGCATATTACCATATTAAACTATAGGCCTCCGCGCGAGCGTTGGGCAGAACTATTGATTCCAGCCCAACAAGACAGATCAACACAAATAACCTTGCCCTGCTTTCTCCCTCTCAACCCTGCTCTGTGTACCCATAAGTACACCTGACATAGACGAAATGACTCAAGGCAACATGGGGTGATAGAAGCTGTTGCCCCCATAAAAACTGAACTAAAGGTTAAGGAAAAATTGTTAATTGTGCCATAGTTACAACAGTTAAACCCATTCCTTTCAACGAATAAAACACTCATTACGTCTCCCCCCCCCCCTGAGCACCAATGGAGTTTGCAAGAACTAACACTATCTTGGCTCAGTTTTTCAGGATGGCGGGAAAAACGGTATGTCCTGCTATAGACAGGCTCTAAAAGCTGCTAGGGTCGAGCATATCCACAAACTCATAGAAACTAACCAAAACAATCCAAGGTTTTTATTCAGCACAGTGGCTAGATTAACAAATAAACAGACGCCACCCGATCTAAATATTCCATCACAGTTTAATAGTAATGACTTTATAAATTTATTCACTGATAAAATAGATAACATCAAAAATACAATAACAAATGTATATTCTACAGCATATAATACTTCAGCTTAATTTATCGCACCAAAATATAAACTGCAGTGCTTTACAACTATAAAACAGGAATAGCTAAATAAACTTATCACTGCATCTAAACCAACAACATGCATGTTAGATCCTGTACCCACTAAATTATCGAAAAACGCAGTTGTTACTGTAGGAAGCCGAACCGTTCCTCAATATTATTAACTCTCGTTGCGTCTTTATGTCACGCCCTCCCAAAAACCATTCAAGCTGCAGAGGTATTAAGCCTGTATAAGAAACCACAACCTAGATCCACCCACCCGCCTGAGGAACGGAAAACCTTACAGACCCATCTCAATATCTTCCTTTTATGTCTCAAATTTTAGAAAAAGTTGTGTCTGTTTTTTCTCCATTGTGCCTCCCTTCCAGAAACAATATTATTATCTCTATGCAATGACACCTTTGTAATCGGTTTTACAGGCCCCACATCGCACGGAAACTGCAACTTGTCACACAATTATTTCAACATGACTTGCTTCTTGAGTCAAGACCAAGCGCCCCCCCCTGTATCTCATTGACTAGTTTACTTGACTAGTGCTTCCTTTTCGTTTACGAACCATAGATCTGGGACATACTTATAGATTCGATGCAAAACTATACAGGTTAGTCCAGGGCAGGCTTCTAAGATGGTTTTAGACTACCTACCTGTCCGATCGCTACCCACCTCTGTTATTTCAATATGGTGTGAGTCATCTAAATTATCACCAGTTAAAATATGTGTATGTGCCACGAAGGATCTGTCCTATGGTTCCTCTGCTATTCATCGAAATACATGTTGACCCCCTTGCGTAATATTATAGAAAATACAGGAGTAGTTTTCCCACTGTTATGCCGATGCATACTCAACCTATATATCTCAACAACCGACCGATGAACAATCTCTAAATGATATCAGCTAACCTAGAGTTGTGTAAAAATGTAAAATATTGGATGGCCAATAATTTTCTCCTATTAAACTCGGATAAGACAGAGATATTACTTATAGGACCAAAATACAGTACACAGAATCTCTTGGATAACAACTTGCAACTAGACGGATGTACTGTTACCTCCTCTACAGTCAAAAATCTGGTTGTTATATTAGACAGCAACTTGTCTTATGAAAATCATATTTCCAATGTTACAAAAACAGCATTCTTCCATATTAGAAACATTACCAAGTTACGAAACATATTACCTGTTTCTGATGCAGAAAAGCTAAATCATGCATTCATGACCTCTAGACTGAACTACTGTAATGCACTGCTAGCTGGTCGTCCTGCATCTTCAATAAACAAGCTAAAGATAGTCCAAAATGCAGCGGCTAGAATCCTTACCAGGTCAAGAAAATATGATCATATTACCCAATTTTACAGTCTCTGCACTGGCTACCTATTAAGTTCCGTATCAGTTACAAAATAATATTACTTACCTACAAGGCCCTTAACGGTCTAGCTCCTGCGTACCTAACTAGTCTTCCTCCACGCTACAATCCATCACGCTCCCTAAGGTTGCAAAATCTGGACTTTTGGTAGTACCTTGGATAACAAAATCCACTAAAGGAGGTAGAGCTTTTCGCATTTGGCTCCCAAACTCTGGAATAGCCTTCCTGTTAACGTTCAGGGTTCAGACACACTCGCTCTGTTTAAATCTAGATTAAAGACAAACCTCTTTGGCCAAGCATTCAAATAAATGCATCTCATAATCTTGTACTGCAGTTATATCTGATCAAATGTACATTTTTATTCTTTAGCTTGGGTTAAACAAACCAATTTTGCTTGGTTGGAACAGCAGCAACGCTAATTATGTCTCTATTTGTTTCTCTATTTGTGGCCACCGGTAACTGGATTTACACCCAAGTTCAGTCTGGATCCAGAGACAAAACTCCTGTCGCCCCACGCAAGAGATGATGCAAGCCCTCAGAGGTCCTCAGATGATGCCAACCCTGAAACACCATACAGAACTACCAAATTTTGCTATAAATTCGATTGCATCATATAATAATTGCGTTAATGTGTTTATCGTCTGATTTATACGTTCTTAAATAGATTTTCTTGTACATTGTCGGCATATGTACATTAACCTGACAGTACCATGATAAGTACCATTAAATCCCCCCCCCCTTAATCATGGTAGAAAACTATATTGCGGTAAAGTTGCTTGCAATGATTTGTATGTGTGAAAAAGCGTCTGTTACAAATACCTGACTTGGGACTAGTTAGCGCACAAAATCTGGAATAACTACCAAAACACTTGTTTTCGGGGAGGCGAAGCCCACCCGCTTTCAGTTTAAATCTAGATTAAAGACCCTTCTCTTTAACCTGGTTTACACATAACACAATAACACATTTCTAATATTCAAACCCGTTAAAGGATTTTTAGGCTGCATTAATAAGGTCAACCGGAACTGGGAACACTTCTCATAACACCCGATGTACTTGCTACATTGTTAGAAGAATGGCATCTACGCTAATATTAGTCTGTTTCTCTCTAATTCCAAGGTCACCGTAGCCACCAGATCCAGACTGTATCCAGATCAGACGGTCACTGCAGTCAACCGGATCCAGTACGTATCCAGACCAGCTGGTGGATCAGCACCTAGAAAGGACCTCTACAGCCCTGAATGTCAGCGGATATCAGGACAACTAGATGAGCCCCAGATAAAGAGATTCCCTGTAAAGACCTTGTCTCAGACAACCACTTGGACAAGACCACAGGAACCAGATGAGGCCTCTGCACAATGTGACTTTGCTGCAGCCAGAGTCAGAGGAGAACTGGCCCCCCGACTGGGGGGGGGTCAAAAGGGGGGGGCCCCCATGCGTTCTCCCAAGTTTTTTCTCCATTATGTCCACCGATGGAGTTTGCCGTCTTGCCGCTTGTAGCCTCTGGCTTGCTTAGGTGGGTACATTACATTCAGCTGAGATCAGTGACTTGATTGCAAATGGTTGCAAAGTACTATTTAAACTGAACGGACGCTGTGATGATGAAATTAATTCGTGAATTCAATGATGAGAACTGTCTTTAACTGAAAAATGAGTGTTTACTCTTGTCACTTTGCATTATTGTCACACAATTTTCCTAATTAATGCTTTACAGTGCTTTGACACAATCTGTTTTGTTAAAAGCACTATATAAATAAAGATGACTTGACTTTACGACCGTCAAATAGCCGTAATGTAAGATGTTATATATGTAGTCTTTGTGTTTTTTAGTAAAATTTGATTATACTTGATATCTGTTCAAAAGGATACGCACGTGCGCCCGGCGGTGAGGGCTGCGCACTAGCACTGCAACGCAAGATTCTTTCATAAAATCCTATATAACTTGCCATTTTCGTAGTTTGTTTTCACCAAACCCTCAGTATCCCTTCAGAATGCTTGGAATACATGGCAAGAGATGCATGAGGATGATTTTACGACAGTATGCATCCCGTCTTCAAAAAAACAAAACATAACAAAGAAAATATCATAAATTGCGTCACCATTCTCTGCCATTAAATTGGCAAGCGCGAGCAGGTCATTTTTGTGTTATTAAGAATTAAGCCTTTAGAACAACATTAAGGTGAGTAGTCACTCAGTAGTTCATACAGTTCCAATAAATTGCGATGGGTTAAATGAACTCAATAAGCAGACAGACGTGACTACATTCAAGCACAGACCAGTATTGAAGTGCACAAGAAATAAGCAGCAGTCATATTTAAAGCATTTAAATTAATATTGAGTACTGATTGAAGTTCACTTGGATTTTTTCCCCCATCGAGGGGAAATAACTTAATACACTGTCATTTATAGTCGTATGGTAAAATCTATATTTTTATTTGTGTAACGTTATGTTCAAAATAACAAAAAAATGTCATGCCTTTGAAAAATAAAGAGAACAACAGAATGCGCTGCTTTAGCGCCTCTCTGTCTCCTTGAGCATTTTTCTGGCGCATGCCACAAACATCAACCATAGTGAATACTTGTCTTTTTTTAAAAGGCTTCATTTAGATTATTTGACCTTAAATGCATCATATAGTAACTTGGGACTAAATAACACGGAGGCCTATGTATCATGATAAAAAATGCGACTTTACAGTCTGGAAATACTTTAGGTTATAGCAAATTATTTCTCGGACCCCCTATCACTTTAGGAACCGCTGGTCTACACGGAAGAAAGAACTGTCTAGACTCTGCCCCTGTACGAGTTGTGTCAAGCTATTCACTGGTCTGTTTACATGAGAAAAATATGGATAAAATGGGTTTGTTATTAATCCGGACAACTGCAGCATTGGCAGAGTGCCTATATATGCTGCGTGCCCGTGTAGGGAAACATGCAGAAGACACTGAGATGCAGGCTTTGATCTTAGGCTGACCATATCAGCAGAAAGAGGGGTTTGATATTCCGCAACATGTAGATAACGAATATTCAAGCTTGTTTATTCATTTTTCCACAATAAACGAAAAACGAACATTTAAGCTGAATTCTAATTTTTCGGAGAACCAAAAAAACAAAATAGGATGACTACGTGTTTAGAATGTTTTACTTTATAATAGGAAAATCAGACAACGATTCCCCGCCTCTTTCCTCTTTTTTCCTCGCTTCTTTATGATCAATATGACACACGGATCGTTGGTATGACAATAGCCAGGCAATTAAGCCGTCATTCATCTCGGCTATCAACCTATCCCCTAAGACACAGTGGCCTCACCCGCTCGTAATGCAACTGTCCAGCCAATTATGATATGTTTTGATGGTCGTGGGAATTATACTCTGATTGAGATGTCTGATAACTGGTTGTCTGCGTAGGAAATTGGTGTACCATCGGGGGGCTCTTTGGGAATAACTTGAGATTCAGTATCGGAGACAACTGCCAATCATAATCTGCGGAGAAAAGGACACTCCTCTGATTCAGACCTTGAAATTGCAGTCTCTCGAGCAATACATCAGGAATGAATAATGAATAAGTAATAGAAAAAAATGCTATACTATTTACTGTAGCTTGTGTGTGCTTTGTGCGTGTGTGTAACAGCTCGGATTCAAAACTTATGGCTCCGAACAAAAAGGTGTCACTGACAGGCTTCCTGTCATCAGTTGGGGTCCGTGCAGGGGAATGCCGAATCGGACGCATTCTGAGAGTAGCCCATGCCCCTTACCATGAAGAACGGCATAAAGTATGTTATAAAATAGTTAAGTTCCATGCTTTTACAAGAGTTTATAAGTGTAAAAATTTGTATGCCCGCGCGTGTATTCCCATGTGGACCAAAGGTATTCATATATTTTCTTGCTTACCTTGTATAGGGTACCCGTAACTTTAACCCAAACCCATATAATGCAGAATACATGGGACACAAGCTACACATGGACCAAAATGAAAAATTGGTCATGTTTGGAGTGACTCACGTAATTGCTGTGGATGGATACAGCAAGAAAATTGTTGCAAATGCAATTATGTCTACAAAAAAACAAAACCAATCTAGCGATCTATGATGTTGTGTCACCTCAGGCTCAGTTTTGCTTGCATATTAAGTTTAAAATAAAATATTTTAATTGTCATAGAAAAAATTATATCATATACGTTTATGTAGACCTGCATAATTATGGAATGTGGGATCAGCTTCGTGTGGATCATGGCAAAGAGTTTTACCACTGTCTGTACATGCAAGAGAGGCTGTCACAACCAGCAGAGAGCGCCATACCTACAAACTCGGTCAACAAGGGTAAGGTTATTAGTCTGCAAGCCATCAAACTATGCATACACCAGTCATGAAAAGTAATATATTAAGCAAATTATTGCTTTTAAGTAAAAGTTTGTGGTTCCTGTACTTATATGTTCTGCTACTTGATACTCCACCACAGTATGAGTAATGACAAACTAATAGAAAATATAACTGCTCTTGAAAACTGGCCGTGACATTTTAGAACTTCCAGTACATTTATCAGAAAATACTTACTGTACAGTTGTATGATTTATGATGGTGTATTTCAACATCATGATGTTGGTGCTTTTACTGAATGGTTCTGAGTATTTCTTCCATCACACACACCATTACTATCTTTAATTGTTTGTTTCTCTAGTTTCCAAATGTGTAAGTTTCCCTGTTCCAACCTTTTATTATTATTACTACAGAATCACACTGTGGAAAGGATGTGGCCAGAAATCAACAACCGGATAAATTACCCACTAAAACAGGCCCTGGTACAGCTACAAGATCAGGAAGCAATTGATATGGAGGACAGCCTGACGAGGTTCTGCACATCCAATCTGACTGGCCAGGTGTGCCAGATTGGAATGAATAGATTTGTGCATTCAGGGAATGCTCACAGGATCCCAGGTATGTTATTCTATGCTCCCAGCTTTAGTCAGAGATGCTCACAGAATTGGATGTTCATAGTAAGATGGACCCAGGCTATTCTACAAACATATACTATATAGGTTCTAGAAGTGATGTACCATTAAACAAAGACTTGTTTGTATTGATACAGGGAGAGGGATACCAAATCAGCTGGCTGGGACAGGAACACCAAGAAAAATCACAGCAGATCTTCTACCAGATGCCACGGTAGCAGCTGACATGTATGACAGCAACATGGGATCATCTCTTACCAGAATATCTTCTTTTGGAAGTGACCCCTTTCGGTCTGAGATAGACAAAGTGAGAGCAGAACAGCACTTTTCACATAATCACCCCGATCTTGCAGTTCTTTTTGACAGTGTTGCCAATTACAACCATGTCCCATTCAAAGAGGCTTTGATCTACCTGATTCATGTAACAGAGATTTTCCTAATTTCATATGTCCTGGGTCATGTGGCACCTTGTCATAAATTGAGGGATAGCCTCACTATGATGGAATGCAAATTTTAGTACTTATGTTCTGTTTAAGTATACATACTGGAAATATGGACTCCACTGACTGCAGTCACTATACTGTAACAGGGAACAAGTATTAAATGTATCTTGTTACTATAAAAACAATTAATAATTTTTTTTTAAAAGTCCACTTTGATATTGTCATTGCATTAATTACACAGTATACACAGGACTGTTTTTGGGGAAAATATATTTAAGAACCAATGAGAGCTTAAAGATGAAACAGACAAAATGTAAACAAGTTGCGTCCACCTGTGAAAATCTTAACATAGGATTTAAACAATCTTAACATCAGTGTGGAGTGAGCTCAGAACAACAAAGCCATGTAAAACAACATCTTGCCAAACGTTATCTCTATTATAATATCCCCGTGAGTTCAGAACAAAGCAGCAATATAACACAACATACTGCCACATTTGTACTCTTATGAAATTTCTGTGAGCTCAGAGCAAAGCAATATAAAAAATCTAGCCTTATTTTCTAATGCTTATAAAATTCCTGAGTTGACTAATATGCAACATAAAACACCCTCAAAAGCATTTCTCATGAACTAATACTGTGAAAAGATGCACACATGCTATGCTGTTACCTAGCTGTGCAATCCTCTAACACAGGCACAAGTTCAGTTTATGAGCCCAATAACCCTTGGGAATTGTGGTGGAAACCTCATTCCTGTTCGACACTTCAAAAACACAGCCCGAGAAGATCATTTCTAGCAGCACACAGTAGTGTCCTCAGGATCTGCAACCAACTAAGCTTTCACAGCATGCTGCGAATACTGGATCTTCCATGAATCCTGACAGTGGAGAAAAAATATATATTTCAGGTCTAAAACTGCAATACAAGGCAACAGCCTCAGATCTGTGGAGAACGCTGTTAGTGAAGTCTCTTTGTGTGCCAGATTCTCCAAGCCAAAAATAAAGGTCCATGTTACCTATGTTAATAATGTTTTATTATAGTACTGTGAAACAGTGAAAAGTGACATCGAACATACAGCCAGTATGTTGGGGATGACCCATTACTGCGGAATTTGTCGCCCCCTGCATCAAACCCAGTGCCACACAAATGTTGTATGAGAAGGCTGAATTTTTTAAGTCCAACAAAGCCAAGAGCTGACATCTATGCAAACTAGACAAGTGTGAAGAGTACTCACATTTCCTGGACGGTTCTTTCCTTTTTTTCTTCGGTCAGTACCAATGTTGTCTTCCTGTTTTGATGGACACAGTTAATGGGCCCTAGTTGCCCATGTTGGTCAACTCTATTTGAAACCTCTTGAGCCAGCCAGGACAACCTCCTCACTTTCTCCAACACACTGTGTCCAGCTAACAATTATTTTTCAAGATTACATAGGTATACTAGGACGCATTGGTAGTAGTAATAGCAAAGAAAACACTTATAACCATGACTTTTTCCATATGTTGCATCAGCTTTGCTAATTTAAGGCCATTCTTTGCCTTTTACAGCACTGATGTCAGGAGGGAAATTAAGGAAGCATAAGTCACTGACCAACTGACTTACGAGATTCTCCAGCCTCTTATGTTTCATAGCTTGGAAATCAGCCTCCAATACATCCATGATTTTTCGTGAGTTTTGTTTCCAGTAAAAGTACCCTAAATGAGTACACAATGTATAATGATTGAATAAGAGCTCATTTGTGAGACTGACATGTGAATGCATTATAATTTAGCAACAAAAGTTTGACAACTTTACTTGGTTACATGGCAAATAAAAGTACATAAGGTAAATAAAGGTAAATAAAAGTTTTCAAATGAAGCACCTCTTGTTCCTTCGGAGTCTAGTATTTCAACTGCATTGTGGTCTGTCAAAATGACTGGGTCATTAGCTCCTAGGGCATCTTTCACTTTTGCAGTCATAAACGGTACAGTGGCCTCTTGCTCTGTGAATTTTATCACCACCATTCTGCTGGTGACAAGTTTCCCACTTTGAGACTCCCCCAGGCTGACCGTCCAGGGATTCATAACAGCTTCATTTAGAGTTTTGCGCAATGACGAACATTGTGTACATGTAAGAAAAAATAGTTTATTGCCAGGGACAATAATTTAAAAAGAAAATTAGCTTACTTTGTGAAGTATTTCAGAGATTGGGCCCTGGGTGGCAGTGAGGGACTCGCAGAGGTACAAGGCCTGGAGAAACTAAACTGGCTGCTTTCGGATGGAGGTGGTCCAGAGGCAGCAGCATTGCCACTTGTGCTGGGAACAGACCCATGGACCTCATAGTGGGTAGGGTGACCATACGTGCCATTTCCCAGGAGCGCGTCCTGGCCAGGATTTTGTTTTGGGCTGGTTTTCCTTGTTTCATGCTTGATGAAGGTAAGATCAAAAAGTAGTTTGACAAAGAAAATGAAGCATTTGTTACATAATGGGACTAGGGACCTTGCAGTCCGATATGAAACTTTGGCTACCCCCGCCATTTTACCTGCTAACACCGAGAATCCTTTATTTTGAACAGCAGATAACGATATGTGGACGATTAAATGATATCCAAAGTGTTAATACTTTTTGGACGCTCTGATTACAAAAAAGTCATCATCATTAACCAAACCAGCCTCCGAACTAACATTCAACATAAGCAGCCTAGTTGGAAACGGTGTTAAGTTTTAAAAATCATTGTAGGCTCTTTCCAATTACAAATGGTAGTCTTTTGAAATAATAAAAATGCGAATATAATGCAACCAAAAATCATTGGACCTATATACACGTGTAAAGAATCAAAACTTTTGAAGGCGCATAGGATCATAAAGAAAGGACATAGCCTCTTCACTGGACAATAATTAAATGATTTAAGTACTAACCCATATTGCTTGATGACAACTAATAATAGAATAAATACCAGTGGTTTATTATGAATAATGTATCAAGATTTTTGAATAAAGTAACTAAATTAATACAACGCCCCCCCACTGTTTAATACCAGACGTTTGAGATGCGCCGTGCTGAAGCGAAGACGCTGTATTTATGACTATCTGTGTTAAAGTATGAAGCGTTTTGCTGGCTCGCTTATTTAATTCAAGGATCCAATGCATCCTGAGATATCTAGTACAACATAAACTACTATTACTAAACTCTATAGTTCTGTTACCCAAAATGATGCAGTACCACTGCGCGTGCTATAGTCAGAATGTGTGATTCTGTTGTGGATGCGCTCTTCCCATAAAAACGTGCTGAAACACGGCAACTAAACCCAAAGGATTCACAACGTTTTATTATAATAATTTTCTTATTAGAATGTTATATACACGACATTCTCAATCATAGTTATTAATGTTGTGCACAGCTGTTTGAGTTTATCACTGGTAAACTGAAGCACTCTTTTAACTTAACCAAACACATTCTATACGAGATAAATCAGATATACATAAAATAAACACAATATTACAACGTACAATTGCACAAAATTCTAGGCCTGCACCACCGAACAGCGCCCTGCATCTGAAGGGTCTCTGAAGGAAATAATGCATTATTTATCGGCTTTAAGATATCGGCCAAATTTTTTTATCAGGCCGATACCGATAACAGAAAAAATGAGCATTTATCGGCCGATACCGATGTGGTGGCCGATATATCGTGCATCCCTATAATGGACCAATCATGGCGTGTGAGCCAATTGGGCCGATCTACGGTCAACTCCCGTGTTTGCAATTACGCGTACACCTTAGGTGTGTTCGATCCCTTAAAACAGAGCCAGATCCGATCAGTGTTGACATTCAAAGTACCTCGAGAGAGCTCGAAAGCAATTAACCGGCTGTATGGCTCACATTGATGTTCATATACAGTATGGGTCTGCACCACGCACACCCAAGCCAAAACCTAGATGATTAGGGACAATTACCCTAGAAATCGGGCCAGACGCGTCCTGGACAAAATGGCATCGTTGGTCAAATAAGTAGTGGCCTGGTCTCTGAGGTCTAATAAGCTACAGTGGCCTCTGGCTCGGGAAAACACCTGGCAACATTTGCAACATCGTGAGAGGCCAGGCTCTGGCTGCTTTTACTCTTAAAAAAAGTAGTTTTTTAAGGATGCACAAACACATTTTTTTTGATTTATTTTTGCCTAATTTTTCATTGTACCCTTTCTTCTTTAGATAGATATAGGCAACCACTACAATCAGATGCCAGATTTTAGGTTCAAAGCTAAAACTAATTAAATCAAACACAGCAGTCCTTCAATAAATAATATTACGTTTTTTGTGTTTGAGAAGTGTAAGATCATTTTGAAGGATGCAGTTTGTGGCATTATCTAACTGTATTGCAAGAGTGTTTCTGTCATTGAGCTGAACCGAACTGATTTAAATGGGGTAGACAAAATAATAATAGTATCAACCACATGACCACAATCCCCAAAATTTCTAAAACAGTTTTAACCAATCTGAGATTATAACACGAAAATCAATAAATAAATAAAAAAAAAAAAAAATATTATATAATATATATATATATATATATATATCTTACATATATATATATAGTATAATTTGGTAGTGAGGATATCCCCAATCGTAATCCAAAATCGTCAGCTATGGGTGTGGGTTCCCAGGATACACCTTACTGGAATTATTTCTGAACCCTATTTTTTTTCCACCATCAGTCCTCTCCTCCTCAATCGGATCTCTTTTAGACGACAGTAACCAGCACAAATGCTCATTATGATAAATTCAGATCCATCTTCGTCGCAATATGTTGACTCCTCGTTCAACTTAGGCTCCATGTAACGGGTTGAGTAGCAAGATTTCTTTCCCCCTCCCCCCCTTTAATTACATTGCGACATGCGCAACACAAAAGCGGTAAGAGGACACCGCAGGGGGAAACTGGAAAAAAAATAATAAAACGTAAACATATGGGTTATTATTTCGTTTAGTTTTCCTGTTTATGGAGTTTTGGTTTCGTGCATGGAAAAAACGGCGGAAACAAGATTAATCGGACATTTTTGTGGTTCATACAGAAAAAAACCCACAAACGAATATTGAATGTTTGCTCCATTTTCGTTTTCGCGTCTTGGAATATAAATGACTGATTCAGAGAGTAACGGATCTCCTCTGCGACTAGTCAAACACAGTCTCATGATCAATAATCATCACATAATGTGACATCCTGGTCCAGTGATCCTTGGCGTCATTTTTTAACGCAAATGGGTTTTACTACTTTGCTGTACCATTTTTCAACATGCAGGGCGTCCACGGACTCTGACCAGAGTCCACATGCATTGAAATTTGACCGGTGTTAGGGAAGTCATACCGAAGCGTGATTACGATGAAAATAGTATATAAAAAATGAATACTGCGACAATAAATTATTTTGGAAGGGCGGTCAATTGGCGCCCCTCAGGTCATATTTACCTAGCTCTCCATACTGATTTACCTTTTTTTAAAAATCACTGGTCTGTCTAGATATGCCTTCTGCTGAAACTAGGGTTTCAGCGGGTGACTTTAACAACGCTCATGGCTTACCCGCGAGCAACGCAGTATGCAGGTTAGTGTATCCTAGGTAATGCTTGGGATTGTGGTCGGAGGGCTTTTGATGTTGATAAATGTAGGCGAATTGAGCTCCCCCACATACAGAAATCATGAATAATAATCCATAAATAAATTATGATAATATAATATTTAGATCACACGGTAAGATATTGATTGACCACTCATTATGGCGTCAACCTCGTGTCAATGCTGACTGAACTGGTAATTTCCCTGGTTAAAGGAAATAACGTTCTTATCGTTGACACATTCTATAAGTTGTGTACCCCAAGTAATTCTATGCAGGATTATTGAACACGGTTCTCAGTCAACAATGAACCGTAAAGTGATGATACAAGTAAGGTTTATTAAACATACATAAACACTTAAAATAGTCTAAACATAACTACATAAACACATTAAGCCGGGTTATAACATACACCATACACCACACACACACCCAATACAGTTGGCTATAGGAAAAGGGTTTAATAGTTTAACACTCACATAGTAAAGAGGTGCAATAAGAATGGATTTTATGGAACACCTTTAGTATAGTTTGGTACCCCAGCCCTCATAACACGCATCAAAGCCTTCAGGAGAAGTCGCTTAGAGTGGCAATTTACACACCTTTGTAAAAAGGTGCGTTATGATACTTAATGTATCAATTAATAATACTAAGTTTGATACTTAGCGAGTCTCCGCGGTCTGAAAGAGATTCCTGATGCAATCTTAAAGCTTCCCGTAGATCTTTGCTGAATTCGGGTCGATGAGCAGAACCAGTTTGAGTCAGTGTTACTTGATAAATGGAAAGGACTAGGCCGAAGAAAAAGCCTGGCACAGATGCTTTGGTATCCTGAATCGTTTTTCTCACATCTTCATCTTTGCTTCTGACTGAACCACCGACTGGGGCGGGTCCCTGGGGCCGGGCCTTTAAGGTCGGAGAAGATTTCCGCCTTTCAAGATGGGCTTGTCCACTGAGCAAAATGGAATTTCCGAGCGGGAGCTTTTTTCCGGTGGCAATTGCTGGAGGGTTTACGACCCTTTGTTCTCTAGCATGGTAATTTGCAAATGGGAATCCAAATCGAAATTATTTCACCGATTCTCAGGGCTAATATATATTGCCATGTACCCACCCTATAATAGACACTCTTGTTTCGATCATACAAATGGCAACCAATCATAGATAATAACACAGGTGGTAAGATTATCATATAGTGAAAAGGGTGATCAGGAATGGGTCCACTACAGCCTACTAACAATATTCTAAGTAATGTTATTCCTAATAGACAAAATACACTAAGACATATAAGTCTCCTCCCCATGGCTGAAGAAATAGTGTGTTCATTCAAATAACGGGTTGTTTTTCTAGACACATTAACTAGAATATTAATTAGAGTCATTGACTACTCTGCTTTCTGGGACTTAAGCAGGGATTTTCCATGCTGTACATACTTTGGGCTCAAATCTAAACCTAGGGTGATATACACAGTCGTTGGTTCTGTCATGCCAACCCAAGAAATGCCTTCTCTGTTCGACTGGCATTGGGGGGTCTCACTGCCGAATTCTGCCTTTGTCGGTTTTCGCTGAACGTGGAGTCATGGTGTCATACGAACCCTTATGGGTAATGAATTCTGATTAGGGCCGCTACGCACGTACTCTCCCGTGCATTATAAAAAGAGAAGATATAGGGTTGGATTGGTCAACGCTAAATATTTAAACCTTCGAGCGTGGTGGTCCGTAGATACCAACGAATCGATCGCGGGTATGTCAAGGTGCAGAACAAATCGAACCAAACACCTGCGCACCATAACGGTGGGAGCCGTGGTGGTTTTTGGCTGTTGGTGCGTGTTGGATGCTGTCTGCCGTCTGGGGTTGCTGCGTGTGCGTTCTTGGATGTAGGCTTGTAGCAGTGTGGGTCACAGAGCTTAGGCAGGCAGGTCGTTCGAGGCTGTGTATCATGTCATTCGAACGATGAGTTAGTCCGGGTGGTTTATGGGTATTTGTTGATGCTGCTAGCCAGTAGGCCTATCTGGTGTACACGATTGTGGAACGCCGGGTTAGCTCTCAATGGTGAGAGTTCAGGTGCGTTCCCCGGGCCTGCACGGAATGTTATGAGGATGTTGGATGTGTGCAGAGAGTATTCAAGAACTGACCTAGTGATGCTGCAGGACGAGACAGAGGTGGTTGTTGCTCTCTGTTCGGCTTTTCTTGGGAATCTCTTTTTTCTACCGAATGCACTAGAAATCTAGAAGGTGTGTTTTGGTGTCGCTGGCTCTGTGGCTCGTTTCGGACACGAATGAGCTTGCCGAGTTGTGTGGTAGAGCTTTCGCTGTTGGGCTATGTGGGCAAGTCTGCTCAAGCCAACGTTGTCTGGCTGTCCGAGGTGGTGGTCACCTGGTTTCAGGATGCTCCTACCTGGAGGTTGGGCGATGCTGTGTTTGCAGCAGGGCAAGCGCATTTCAGAGGTGTCTTCTCATAATCATGAGCTTGGGCAGTTTAGTTTTCAAGGAGCTTCTTTGCGAGTGTCGGCCAGCTCCTGTAACCAGAGGTAGGCGTTTGTCCAGCTGCCTTGTGCTAGCCTCCGTTCAGCACACGTGTGGGAGGTAGGTACTGGTGTGGTGGAATGCTGTTTGGACATATCGTTTGGTTGGTCTCGAATGGGACCGGATTGGATACGCCTTTCCCGTGGTGGTCTCGGACTAGGGGTTCCGGTTCCATGTGGCGGATGATGGCTCTGTTCTCTTCTGGCTAGGGGCTTTCTGTAGGAGGGTTTTGTATTGTGGCAATGCTGGGTGCCTTCTGTTGCCCGCTTTGGATTCTGAGTTGTGAATTTCAGAATCAGTGGGGTTTGACAAACTCCTTTAGTGGAGGCCTTGTGCTTGTTTAAGGCCTTCTGTGTCAGGTTACGCAGTTGTTGATTAGGCATTGTGCGGCAGGCCTTAATGCCTAGATGACTTCTTGCAGCTTGTGTCCTCCGCCATCCCAGGGTAATTTTGAGCTTTGGAGTAAGTTTGTCAAAGTTTGTGGTAGTAAGCATGGGGAGTTTCAAGCCGGCCCTGCTTGGTGTCTGGGGCCGTGATCAGTCCGTGTTCAGACTCTGGCTCTGAGAGTATTTAGGTTGCCAGATGAGTTGTCTCTGGCCAGCTCGTTGGGGTATGTGGGGCCACACAGTGTGTGTGTCTGCAGTGATCCTCCGGAAAGGTCCCTGCCCCACCCCCTTGCGGCTGCTGGTTGGTGACATGTGAACAGTGGCTCTCGCCCCCCCACCCCTCGCAGGTTCGGACTCTTGGCTGAGGGGGGTGGGCCTGCTGACCAGGGGAAGTTCTGTTTCGTGTTTCCCCTATCTGTTCGCCTTGTGGTCTGCAAGAATATATTCAGTATTTGGCGACACTGAATTTCAACCTCTGTTGAGTTTTGCTTCGGTTCGCATGAGAACTTTTTTTTTTTTCAGCTGCAGGGGTTTTCAGGGGGCTGTCTTGTGAAGTGTCAAGCAGAAGGCTTGGGCTCCCTTTCCCCCCTTTCGTAGCTGTGCACAGGAGTGGAGGGCTTGCACTGCTGGCGACCGATATTCAGCCGGCTGTCTTTTGCTTGAGTCAATGCGC